>CM067377.1:1800000-2355938 GCA_034510155.1 Eucriotettix oculatus | reverse complement strand
GTGGGTTTAGATGAGAAGAGGATATACAAGGATGGAATACGCTAAGTAGATTATGGATGATGTGGGATGTGGTAGTTATGCGAAAATTATGTCTTGCGCAAGATTGGTTTGCATGGTTTCTTAGTCTTAGGACATAAATCTTTTATTCAGCTGATAATTTTGACAAAAAAAAGAGGGGTTTTTCCAGATAAGTCCTGGAAGGCTGTTTCACAAAAGATAAAATAATGAATCTTCGTTCTAATGAGTTATGGGTCGTGTACACGGAACAGTATTTTCTGTCATTCAGAGCTGCTAGCCCTCTGTCGGGCGCACCTCTGACCCCGGCCTGAGAGGCCAGCCACATATTTTTGCCCTTCGTTTCCCATCTAATTAATTTTTATTAATAAAACGGTAGGGTAGTTTTTGCTAGAGAATATGGAAAGCAAATAAAACAAATTGAACGGAAAATGATAAGTTTAATTAATGCAATGAAGTTTAAAGTAGATGACAGAAAAATGCTAAATTGATACAACGACGTTCGTTAAAATAAGACGAATTCAGCGTCATAAAATTTAAAAACACAGTAGTTGGCAAAAATGTATTGAATAGGGGGGTCCTGTGCAATGCCACAATCGAGGTAACTATTAAGAAAGACAAATAACTGGAGGCACAGGTATAAAAGTGGTTTCCAAACATTTCCTGACGGAGGGCTAGAGATGCGAAAGATTTGTAACGAGAGGGAGAGAGAGGTTACCATGCAGGGCGTTTGGTTTACAGTGTGAACATCATCGAAGTCGACTCTATCATCGTTGAATTTTTGTGTCACTTCTATGCTTAGCGAAGTTAAATTTTTCTCTCTAGTATCAGATATTGTTGCTAGTACTTGTTATTATCTGAAATTATAGATACTTTCGAACGAAATAAGAAAAATGGGCGGGTGCGGGGCGGACGCGTTTTCCCATACCGCTGGATCCGCAGCATGTTGCGTCGATAATTGGATGCGGGAAGGGGTTACTATTGGAATATTATCAATTTTATAATCTTAATCCAGTAATAAACTAGCACAATTAGTAAACTGAACATCTTTATTTCAAAATTACAGTTATATAATGCGGATTTATTAGCTTCTACATGGGCTATTTCTACGTTTTGTAGTATTTATTAAATTATTTGGAATTCTTTCCAAACGTACGAGCTGATTATGGCATAAACTAATACCAAAACGTATCATTTAAGAAAATAAAAAAAAACACAGTTGAAAGTCGCATTCAAGTCTCTGGCAGAGTGGTCTAAAAGAAAAGCAAATTGATTGCCACATCTTCTTAGAAAAGAATTAATGTCTCGTATTTTTTCAGTTCAAAACTAATTTTACTTCAGTTATATCGTGTCTGGTTCAAAAATGACCGACGCTTTGATTGTAGTGCGCTCGCCACTCGCATTTGCAGATATCTACGATTTTCTAAATTATCCAAGTCTGTTTTTCCGTATTTTCTTCAAATAAACGGCATCGTGTTTAGTAATTTCAGGTCTACAAATTAAAATTATATTCAATTGCCTAATAATATTTTTCATTGTTCTGTGAAACACGAATTTGTCCATTCCAATAAAGAAAATTCAATTTTAGTAGTCTTATTTCTTCAAGAAGAAACAGTTTGGGAACCTCAATATTTGTCGTGCTTTTACACATAATGGTATATATACTACCAGTATTAATTAACGTACCATTTACAAATTACAGTATTATAAAATGGGATTTTTCTAAATTATTTGAGTTGCATGCCAGTAAAAAATCAGACAGTATTATATTTTATAGGTCCCTATAGTATCAAACTACAGGATATATTTCAACTTTCAGATTTAACTCAAAGTTGGTATATGAATTACTTAAATGTAGCAAGAAATGCTTGATTTCCAAGAGTAGGATAAATGGGTATGTCAACATAATACTTTAATTATTTAGACAATCTAAACTAAGGAAACTATTTTGATACCAACATTTTATTGTGATAAATATTATTGCATTATTATGTAATGTTAAGATATGAAAACGTTTCGATGATATACGTTGTTCATTACTGTCCTTCTTTAATGCCTGTAACTGTCTCTTCATTTTGAAGTGTCAATGATACAACTCCTGAAACTTGGTGAAATTGACTTTCAGCTGACGATGATGCATTCTGACATTTGAACACAGTTGCTGATTACGTTATAATACAATAAAATGATCTAGTTCCTTTAATTTTGAGAATCATCCAGATCTTATCCGTTGTGCACCCGCTGAAGTGTGACATCAACACCCGCATAATTATCTTCCGCTGCGTTCCGTCCAGCTCAAATGTGGCGCATCAGACCAGTCTTAGGACTGAATACCACAACAACAACAACATACCTGAATAAGTCTCAAATGAGAGGCGAAACGTAAATAAAAATTGTTATAACTCAATTAACAAGATTAAGCCATGAGACCTTCCACACAGATTTAATTAAAAAGACAATTCTCATATTTTAAGATTACAGAATGATATATCATAATGTATTTTAGAGAATGCTCACTGGAGCATTACTCTACAAGTCTTTATATCTTTTATGTAAGCATTAAGTAAAGTATCACAAAAAATGTATTTATTGTCTGTTATAATAAACAGATTGTAGATAATTTGGAGTCAATTAAAAAAATTAATAATTTCCTTTCGTATTTTGCCGAGTCAGTTCGCGAGGCGAGATGAGAATGACCGAAAAATCATTTGTCTGGGTTCTGCCTAGCAATTATAACGGACTTAGGCAGGTTTCACGGGACTTCCTGACAGGACGAGGCTGAACAGATCTAGCCTTAAGAAAATTATAAAGTTAATTATTTTATACACCTTTTATAAACATTCCGCCATTAAGAACAATAACGCCTACAACAGGACCATGTGTTTAAAGTGATAAAGAAAAATCTGATGTATTTGCAAACCATGTAACAAATGTGTTTACTCAGAATAATAGTATACTAAACCAAGACACAAACTTCAGCATCGAACCACTATCACCATTAACAGCAAACGAACTCAGAAAAGAAATTTCAATGTTAAATGACAAAAAAGCTCCCAGACTAGACAATATAACATCCCAAATGCCGAAAGAAATGCCCAATAAAGTATTTTCTGCTTTCATAATGTGCATTTATAATTATATTTTATATAGAAAACAAACACTTTAATAAGGGGTGCCATCGCGTTATTACAAATAAAATTAAATAATCCCCTCCCCCCCACGTTGCGCATGATTTTTTAAATATGAAGGTTAATTACTCATTGGCGTAACCACGTGCAACAGAGATGTACACTTGACGAACCTGTTGTATCTTTATTCGAGTCTTGATGCAGGTTACTAGGCGGCCGGAACTTTCTTGTTCCTTCGGATTGAATTCTAGATTTTCCCTCTGCCGGCGGAAAGTGGGATGAAATTCCTACTGCCGGTGATTGAGGAAACCCCAGTTTTTCCTCCTTCTTCCCTCTGGCCTTACTTGCTCTCAACAACATTCTCACTAAAGAGCAACAACTCACACCTCACTTTCAACTGTTGTTGCACTCTCCAGCTTACTTCTCCCTTTCAAAATCCGTTCGACTCTCTAGCTTTCTCCTCCCTTCCACGACCTGATTAACTCTCCATCTCTACCTCCTCGCCCTCTCGACGTGTAGAACTATTCTCCTACTCTGACCCCTCGCATTATCAACGTCGCACACGACACTGAATATATTTATTCGGTCCTTTGGAAATTTTGAAGAGTGAATGCTCCTTCAGCAAAACAAGCTTAGTATTATCTATCTGCAGACGGACATATCCCCCGTCAGCCAGCCTGGAGAAAAACATTCTTAGCTGGCTGTTGCCGATTAGAATGTTCTTGCTAAATTTTTATATCTTTTAAAAATCCATAATTCAAATAAAATTGGGGATGGGTCCCTTTGCGCTACAATAGGATAACCAGGAAAAGATCCAACAGATAGAAGGTCATATCGACCCATAAGTCTTCTGTCGACAGTAGCAAAGTTAATAATTCTCTCTCATCCTTTCGGGAGTGCCACAAGGCAGCGGGAAATTGGTTACCGCACCATCTTAGAAAAAATTAATATTTTTTGTGTATTGCTTCATGTTTTGGTAGTTCAGAACTAATTTTGTTCCATTTAAATTGAGACCGGTTCAAAAATGACCGCCGCTTGTAAAGTAGCGTGCGCGCCGGTTTCCTCGTTTGCACGTATCTACGAATTTCTAAATTATTCAATACTGTGTTGACGAAACATTTTGAAATAAACTGCATCGTGTTCAGTGCGTTCAGGCCTACAAGGTAAACCTATACTTACTGACCTAATATTACTTTTTCATGTACTCTGTGTACCACGAAATAGTCGATTCCAAATGAAGAAAATTCCATTTCTGTAGGCTTATTTCCCCAGTTTGCGAACCTCAACAAATTACATGATTTTATAAATTATATATAAATTATCAATAGTATCTGACGTTACCTTTACAAACTACACTTTATAAATGGGATTTTTAAAATTTTTTCCTATGTTTGAGAAACTATATCTCTGGATAAAGTTTTCTCGGGTAGTGTCGTTCATTTGCCACGACGTTTCAATGGCTTGCAACCCCATCTTCGTCAGAAACGTGGAAAATGAACGACGCTACCCGGTTGGAATCCCGAGAAAACTTTATCCAGCAGTTACACAGGGAAAACCTACGTTCCTTATTGAACTATATCTCTGTTGGGTATGTAAATAAAAATCTGAAACTTGTTCACATACTAGTTCTCTACAGTAGCAAATTAGGCTATAAATTTGAACTTTTAAATTTAACTCAAAGATAGTATAAAAATTGTTAAACATTGCAAGAAATACTAGATTTCCACGTGTAGAATAAGTGCGTATATAAATATATTTCAAATATTTAGACATGTTAAACTAAGAAAACTATTTTGAGAAACTGGAATAACAAAGGGTGTAGATTGAGAAGGGATATTTTGACGGAAGTTAAGGAATTCTGCTACTTGGGAAGCATAATAACTAGGGATGGTAAAAGTAGTAGACATAAAGGGTAGGATAGCACAGGCAAGGAAGGCTTTCCTCGAAAAAGAGCAATTTACTTACGGGTAATATAAGAATTAGGAAATTTTTGCTAAAAATGTTCGTATGGTTTAGTGCGAAACGTGGACGATATGAGTTGCGGAAAGGAAAAGAATTGAGGCCTTGGAATCTGTTGCTATAAGAGAATGAGATGGGTGGATAGAATGACTAACGACGAAGTTCTTAACAGAATAAGGGAAGAGCGAAAAATATGGTGGACGTTGAACAAGAGAAGGGATAGATTAATAGGCCACGTTTTAAGACATGAGGATCGTGTAAAATTAGCATCAGAGAGGGAAGTGTGTGCGGTAAGGACAAAAAGTGAGGTCAAGTATGGAATACGCTAAGTAGATTAGGGAGGATGTAGGATGTGCGAGTTATTGAGAAAGGAAAAGGCTTCCCCAAGATAGGTTAGCATGGAGGGTTGCAACAGACCAGGATTGGGACTGAATACCACAACAACGTAGACACTTATTTATGAAGTTTAAGTGTAATATGTTTAGTTGTAAGATATTTCGAAAGAGGACTTCTGCACGCTCTTAAAGAGAGTTCAACTGTTGCGTCAAAATGCGCTACTGCGTGACGAATAGTTCACGTGTCCAGGCCGTAGGCAAGGAGAAATGTGGGACCGTGTGCAACAGACTATTTGCATAAACTAAAATACTACGAGCGGTAATATTATTCTGATTGACTGAATCTCGTCACGTGCGTAGGGCTTTGCTTGATGGTGAGGGACAATATTCATAACTCAGAGCAGAGGTTCGGCAAAAGGAGGCGAGAAGTTGTGTTTTCTGAAGCTACGAGCTTGTCGGTGAAGCCGTATGTTTCAGCAAAGCGAGGCAGCGATGCTAACCACTAGACTAGCATTCTAGTGTTGATTGCCATGCATCTGTCGAAATGCTGATCACTTATCTGAAAAATTTCTTGGCTCAGCTTGAGCGGCGTTCCACTGGCCTTGAATTAATTCTCTCCCTCACCTTGTTATTGACATTTATAAATATTACATTATAACTCTTACAGTTTAAAGGTTGTGGCTAGTCTGTGATAATTCTTAAACACGAGTAATTCTTAGAAACATTATCCTTGGTGTATTAAATGTAATGTATTATAATTTATATTTTCAATATTTCCCTAAAATACAGATGGTTTAAGCAAAAAATATTAAAACACTCCGTCTATAGAATTTAATTTCGATAGCAGTAATTTACTGTTAAGGAAACTCTGTGACCAATTCTGTTGAAGTTCTCATGCTAATAGGGCCTATTTTTGGTGTAGTGGTATTCAGTCCTAAGACTGTTCTAATGCAACCCTCCATCTAACCTATCTTGCGCTAGCCTTTTCAATCCTCATACCAAGCACTTCCCACATTTTTCTTAATCTACTTAACGTATTCCATCTTTGGCCTCCCTCTTTTCCTCTCCCACACACTTCCCTCTAATGCTAATTTTACAACATCCTCTTAAAACCTGGCCTATTAATTTATCCCATCTTGGTCAACGTACCCCATATTGTTCGCTTTTCCTCTGTTCTGTTAAGAACTTCCTCGTTAGTGATTCTATCCACCTATCTGATTTTCAGCATTCGCCTATAGGACAACATTTCAGAATCTTCCATTATTTTCCTTTCCGCAACTCCTATCGTTCACGTTTCGCACCCATATAACGCCATACAAACATTTTTAGCCACGATTTTCTAATATTGATTCTTATATTTCCCGTAATTAAATGCCTCTTTTTCGCTAAAACCTTCCTTGCCTGTGCTATCCTACTCTTTATATCTACTATACTTCTAGCATCCCTAGTTATTACGCGTCCCAAGTAGCTTAATTCCTTAACTTCCGTAAGAATATTCCTTCCCAATCTAACAACCTTTGTTATTCCAGTGTTTCCCAAACTCAATTTCCTTGGTTTTCCCTCTATTAATCCTCATATTGAACTCTTTCTCTATTATCACGTTCATGCCATTTATTATGGTTTCAAAGCCTTCTACTAATTCCCCTAATACCACAATATCATCGGCAAAGTGTAGGGTTTTTATTACTTCTCCTTGCTGTATGATTCCTTTTCCATGTTCCGTTTCGACTTTCTTCATTGCCTGTTCTATATATAAGTTAAACATCATGGGGGATAGATTGCATCCTTCTCCTACGCCTTTCTTGATTACGGCTTTCTTTTCTTGATCTTATATATTAATTACTGCTTCCTTTTCTTGATCTTATATATTAATTACTGCTTTCTTTCTTCTGTAAAGGTTGTGTAAAAGCCTCCGTTCTCGACATTTTATTCCAGTGTTAATAGTGTGTTCCAGTTCACATTATCAAACGCTTTTCTAAATCTACAAATACCAGTTTATCCTTATCCTGTCCTCTAAAATTAGTCGCAGTGTCAATATTGCTTCTCTTGTCCCTACATTCTTCTTAAAAACAAATTGATCTTCTTCCAACTCGCATTTTATTTGATATTCCATTGTTCAATATACTATTTTCGTTAATGTTTTGCATTCATGGGATACTCAACTAATTGTCCTCTTCAGTATGGGTATAATTATGTTTTTACTAAAATTTTCTGGTATTCTTCGTGTTTCGTAGATTTGGCAAACTATCCTGAACAGGCATGATATTGCTTCTCGCCCGATGCTCCTATCAACTCCACTGGAATGTTATCAACTCCTGGCGCTTTACAATTGCTCAGGTCTGTCAGCACCCTGTCAAACTCTGGCCTTAAAATTTTGTCCCCCAAATCTTCATCAACCACTTCCTCTTTTTCTTTTATTACTGACTGATCGAGATTTCCACCGTGAAATAGACTTATAGGGCCTATTATAGATACTAAATGCTAGAAATTCGAACTATATACATAATTTTGGAACCGACCAGCATCATTGCCTTGCATTACAGTTGTCCTGGGTTCGATTATATTTATCAGTGTCTATATTCTCTCCCTTGTGCACAGAATTGGGTCCAAAATCATAGTCCGTGCTTTTCCTATGTAGAGAAATTTCCAGTGACAATCCGCGAGGATAAAATATTTTAGTTAGAAATATTCTAAATTAAATTGACAAAAAGCACTAATTTCCTCCATAGAGGACAAAATAAGCCTGACATTTAATATAACATCGACTATTAAGTTAATGGCCAAGATGTTCCGCATTCCATCTTGGTCTGAGATTTTGGAAATGATTAGCAGTCACTTTCCCGTCGCTTTTTTTACCAATTGAGAATGAAATTTAAACACATGTAATAATTAGTAAGAACCAAGAAATTTGAGTCATTCACTTATCAGTTTAAAATGAAACTTGATCTCCAACGCACTTCTAAGACGAACTTTTCCGTTTATTCGGCCAGATTGCCTACATAACTAGGCCCTCAGACAATATGGAAAATCATAATATTGTGAAACGCGATAGTGACGTATCATGTAAAAATGAATGTAATTATTTTTTCATATTATTATTATATTTAGTGTAAGACCTAAGTTAGACGAAGTCGGGATCATGGATGAACGCGATTGGTTATTTAAGTGACGAATTACATTCATATTATTGGCCATAAAAAATAACATTAAGGTTAGGAAGCTGATTGGATGAGGGAGCTTCAAGGAAAGACTGAGGCAGAAATGGGGGTGACAGATAGAAAGCACCACGGGTCTATCTGGTGAACACGGGTAAAAATGTATGTGACCTGGCGTCGGGACGTACAGGCCGTTTACATTTTCAGCGACGAAACAATTCAAGAGATTGCCCTAAATGCCGGAAACTTTAATAATAGCGCCAAGCAGGACTTTACTACCTGTTCAAGGAAAGACTTAATGGTCAGGTGCATCAACCTTCTGAGAGAAAGTTGGATTAACGACAGAAGAGGAAAAAACGTAGGAATCCTATCCATTTGATATCTCGAGAAGACACCTAGGTCGTTGTTGCAAGACCGAGATCTTTCCACTCCCACCTTACACTTTGATTTCTCTTTTCTAGATCTCCTCAGCCTTTATGCTGAGCTTAGAACACCTGACTGAGCCGCACATCCCCGCTATGACAACAGCAGAAGGTCCACGATTGCTATCTATTCCAGGTGTGAACTATGTATTCCTCCAGTGGTTGTTCACAGTCTTCTTAATTTTATTGCAGTAATTGGATTTTGAAGAAATCTAAGCAGTTTATATGTGATCGTTTTTTCTCTGTTCTAAAAGTGTCTGTTTTTTCGCTCACTCTTTGCATTGTATTATTAGCAATTTCTATGTAATTTTATTGTTTCTTTTGCAAGTTTTTTTCAGTTTCGAATAATGTCCACTTTTGACGCGACTATAATTTCAAATTTAAAAAAATCAAAAGAAGAGTAAAGGCAAATTTATTGGGCCTCGACACACCAGAAAGACGAAAAAGAAGAAAGCGTTCCATAAATCCGAAGGACTAACACTGAAAAAAAAAATTGCAAGTTACTCCCTCCATACGGAGAGCGTAGAAATCACACGCCCATGAGGAGAAATTATAAGTACAGTGCGTGGCTTGCAGAGGAAAAAACCAGCAGGCTGTTAAAGATAAGGGGCAGTCAGAATACGTTAGGACAGTCCGAATTTTTAGGCAGTAGTCATTCAAAATTTTATAGAGAGCAGAGAGCGCCAAGCAGACTACTTCCGACGCTTGGGAGAACCTTCAACCACAATCACGGGACGACGCAGTCAACACTAACAGCCAGCAGGGACGCCCTGGATCATCAACAGCGCCTTGATAAAGTACCGACCTGAATTGTTTTTCGCCTTTCGTTGCGCCTATTTTAGGTTCTCGTTTTCCCCCATATTTTGCAAATTTTACCCTGAGATTAAATATATTCATGTTCCCGACTGAGTCTGCGAGGGCCAAATTAAACTCGAATTTGTTAAATTGATATTAATAATTATTATTTCTCCATCCTTTCCTAATTTAAGTTTAAAAGTTATATTTTTTTATTCCTAGTATAACCCTTCGTAATTAAACCCTGTCATAATTAAATTCATTTCCACAACCTAACATAAATATTAAAAACACATACCCAATATTAATGAGAATTGGTTAGCAAATGTTCATCTCCAATTGTGAAGTTAATATCTTTCTCTCTGGCCATCTACTCGTCCACATTGTAATAAATACAGCATTTACACATTCAGATTATTTTCCGAAATGCTTCAAATTAAACGGAATAGTAATTCTCTTAATGTCAAAACTGACTTTGATTGTGTAACATAAATGAATAATGCCGAAGTCGATAAAACTTTGTAAATAAAATAATTAACATGATTTTAATTAATGAACTCGAAAGGTTCTGATAGTCGGGGACGAATGTTTTTAAATTCTTAAATACCAAATTTTAAAATCTTCTATTTTTGACTTTTGGCCATTATTTTTTTAATTCATATAAAAACTTTTATCTTATGTGCTATTGAATCGCGAGATGAGTTGCCGACGCCCGAAGATCTTCGTGCAAATATCATAGAGGAATCGGACGCCAAGACGAATAATGCGGTAGATATAACAGCGAACGCAATGTTTGTAAATAAAAGTGCCAGTGAACTGTATGCAAAGAAGAGACGAAACAACGTAAATAAAAATGAAAGTGAAATTGAATCAAAACCAAAATTGCAGTGCTTGTAAACGCACTGGATATTTAAAAAGTGAATGTTCGTACAATAAAAACAACAAAAAGCGGCCAGGTGAAAACTCCATAGAAAGTGGAAATGTATGTCTTCATTCCGCTTCAACTTTAGCACAAAGCGACAACATACCTATGTCACAATTTGAACGACTTTCGTGGAATCAATGAAAGATGTGTCACACGTTCCTGAGTTATGGACAAATCTTTTATCAGTGAGTAAAATAACCGACCGTGATTTTCAAGTTTTATTATTTAAGACCAAAGCCGAAGTTATCAACAGAGATGGACAAGTTGTTCTACATGCCGATCGAATTGGTAATCTTTATTATGTATCTCAGTTTGAAGATGCTTGAGTTGTTTCATCTCATTTGAAACCGACTAAAATTTCGCTCGAAATTTTGCACAAAAGACTCGGTCATGCGAACATGAAAGACATTTTGGCTGCTGTAAACAAGAAAGTGGCTACTGGTGTGCAAATTGAGAAGAAATTCAAGTTTAATTGCTACACTTGTTAGAAGGGGAAGATGTCACGAACACCTCTTCCTAAGAAGTCTAATCTAAAGACACACTTGTTGGACTTGATTCATACAGATGTTGATGGACCGATGAAAACATAATCTCTCGTTGGTGTCAAATATTACGTCAAATTTATTGAGGACGCTTAAGATGGTGTGAAAATTCCTGAAATCCAAATCCGATGTCTTCAGTGCAACCGAAGAATTCATCAACAAAATGGAAAATCAGAAAAGAATAACTGTGAAATAATTACAATCAGTTATGTTCGTGAGTATGTCAATCACGAGTTGGACGAATTCCAGTAGAAGAAAGGAATTACGGGAAGGCTTAATGCTTCCTAAAATCCTGAACAGAATAGTATATCCGAACGACGAAATCGTACTCTTGTCGACACGACAACATGCTTGCTCGCTGAATCGAAGCTGGCAATTATTTTTGGGCAGAAGCTCTAAATACTATTTGCGAAATCGTTTACCCTCCAAAAGTTTTAACGGCCGTACTCCGGATAACGACCAGACCTTTCACATTTAAGGGTATTCGGGAGTCGTGTGTCCTCCCTGGAACGTGAACCTGGAAGAAATAAACTTGACTATCGTGGTCAGGAAGGTGTTTTCCTGGGGTATGCAGAATAATAGAAGGCTTATCATATCTGGTGTGTGGATGAGAATAATGTCATCATCAGTGGAAACGTAAAGGTTTGCGACGATGAACAAGATCTTTCAGGGATAAACAATCTATAAAAAGGGGAAGATATTCAGCATAATACAGACTATGTTGACTTACAAAGGCATGAAAATAATTCTACAGTTTACGAAAATGAGACTGAAGATTCAATGGATACAATTCCCCTCAAGAAACAGAGGCAATAGAACTGGTTTGAGAGGTAGGCCAAGAAAGGAATAAACTCTCGAGTTCATGATTTAGCCGAATATTTCGAACAGAAAGATGAGATTTTAATATCAGAAGTTCCAATGCACCAAGCGATGACAGGTCCCGATGCAGATGACTGGTTTGAAGAAATCTTGAACGAAATTAAAGTCAGTGCTGAAAAATAATACATTAAAACTTGTTAATCGACCGAAGAGAGGAAAGGTTATTGGCTTTCGCATGGAATTGCGTAACAAACTTAAGCCTTATTGTACTTTGGACAGAAGAAAGACCTGACTGGTCGCCGAAGGGTTCAGTCAACAACCCGGAATTCATGTCTCGGGGACATTTGCTCCCATAGCACGAATAGGATCCATTCGTCTTATGATGTAATTATCAGTCATATTTATAATCCAATTGGACGTGACTACAGCATTTCTAAATGGGAATTGGAATGAAGAAATCCATATGGAGGTACCAAAGGATTTTTAAAATATCCTACAGTCAATTATTAAGTCAGAAAAGAAGAGTCCATTGGGTGTCAGGGCCATGAACTTGCTAACAAGATTTCGTGGAGGAAACGCTGTTTGTTTATTGAAGAAATTTTTATACGGGCTACGCCAAGCTGGAAGTTAGTATGAAAAGCTGAGCACAACCATCGGAAAACTTGGCGCGACTCCTACAATGTCAGACCCGTGCTTGTTTCAGATTTGTTCTGGAGAAGATGGAATCCTGATCACGACTTATGTAGACGACATCTTGATATCATTGAGAAATTAACAGGCGATCTCCGATATCAGTCAAAAACTCGGAAAACAATTCGAGATAAGATCTAGGCTATGCATCTTGTTGTCTTTGTATCCAAATTATACAAGATAAAGATGAAATCTCATTACACCAGGAAGGATACATCAATGAATTTCTGGTTCGGTTTAATATATCCGAATGCAAACTGGTATCTACTCCCATTGAAACCGAAACTAAATTGAGGAAGAATGAACAGGTCGAAGATGTTAAACTTCCCTATCGTGAGTTAATTGGTGCTCTCACGTATTTGTCTACATGCACTCGACCTGACATAACCTTTGCAGTCAGTGTCCTTGGTCAATTTAATAACAGTTGCAGCAAAGAACATTGGAAAGCTGTTTAACGGGTACTGAGATACTTAAAAGGAACATCGCAAGCAAGTAGACTTGTTTATAAGTCGAAGCATTCTCCGCTCAGAGGCTACGTGGACGCAGATTGGGGAAGCTGTTCCGTGGATAGAAGATCCTTCACTGGATACCTGCTTATGATTTCTCGTAAGCAAAGAATTGTGGCTTTATCAACCACGGAAGTAGAGTACATGGTCCTCTGTGAATGTACTAAGGAGGCCATACATAGACATCATTTTGTAAGGGATGCCATAAGAATGAAATCTTGGTTGTGGACCATATATCTAAAGAAGAACAGATTGCAGACTTCTACAAATCTCTACCGAGGACCAAGCATTCATGGTGTACAAGATCTGCAGGAATCGTAATCTTTGACTCGAGAGGAAGTGTCAGAGATAATATTTGTGCGAATCAAGTGTCGTCTTGGCAAACAACGAACGCGCGTCGTAAGCAGCCATCATTGTCGGATGTATGTAACCGTTATCGATAATAAATAAATGTGATTCCGTGTAAGTCTGTGAACTTATTTCATTCCACTACGCAAATCCTGCTAAGATAAATAATAGTCTAAATTATAACCCCCGTATTGTTAGTTAAATATAACACCCTTTTGCATTACTGAATTCAATATTTTAGTTCCATTTCTAAAACAGATCGCTCTTGTCTCAGGATTCACGTAGGTGCACAACGTTCAACATTTACCACCTAAGATTATAATAGATTATAATAGATTATAATAGAATTCATCACATTAATCATTTATTGTTTCGTTACAAAATACAGTTTCATCATAACTTAAACCAGTTCGTTGAGGTCAATAGAGGCCTTGGCTGTTAGATGCAATTTTAGATCATTTTCAACACACGCCACGCTAACATTCTACCAAATCACGTCAGCCGAATATACATATAAAATCAGAATAAACACTCAAATTTTAATCAACTGAACAATTCGTTAATGATTTTTTATAAGCAACAATATTTTAAAACTATAATATATTCAATAAATAAAATCGACGTTTCTGTCGAAAGGTCTCGACAGATTTCAATGAAAATTTTAGGGAAAAAAACAGAAATTTAACTCAAACTTTCTTGTATGTTTCATTTCGATATTTCACAGAGCTCAGAAGACACTAAAGGAACGCTATATTATTTTTTTATTGATAAAAACGTTTATCTTAATGATTATCAGATAGTACAATACTTGATCCAGTACATACAATGTTAAAATAATGAATACAAAATTAAAATAGTGTGTATAATTCACATGTTAACATGAAAGTAGTTTAGTCCTATGGTTAGCCAACTTAAGCAGATGTGTTAGGTTTTTTGTGTGCGTATCTGAGAGGCATACTACATTGGTGGGTGAGGATTGACAAGTAGTGAACTGATTTTTTTTTTATTGATAATAATTTTACTTGACCTGTTTTCTAGATTCAATAACAGGTCTGTAATCTGAACAATCTGTGTTCTTCTTGTTGGTACATTTTCTTTGTACTGGATAACATAGGATTGCTTCTATTGTATTGTTGACAATTTTAATTTTACATGAGATATTAAACTATAGAATAAATTAGAAAAAGTGGACTTATTACAAATATAAGTGCGTATAAGATAAAAATACATCTTAAGTCTAAAGTTAGCGATGTAAGATACCATCATCCGTTACGACTAGTTTTATTATAATTATTTTCGTGGTTGAGAGACTGAAGGACGAGAATTCTTAATATTCATTTGTCTCCTTCATCCTTTCAACATTTATACATTTGTTTGTGAAAGCATCCTCCGGTTTTCCGGTTACGACCCACGTTTCCGGATCTCCATGACGCGTTGGTCGAGTAGTTTTAGGTTCAAATTTTTTTTACTAATTTTGTACTCTAATTATTTATGACTGTATTTGTATTAGCAGAGTTATGTAATTTGTTTAAGATAATTACTTGAATAATCTTCCTATTACTATAATTTATATTCTATTTTATGTTGTGATGTCTATATTTTGGTCCTTATACTCATCCGGTTCCTGGATTTGAATGTCCGGTCCGATGATGAGTATATTAAGTCTTATGATGTAATATTTAAGTTTCTATATTTTTAGTCCTGTATTTAGTCAGTTCTAAAGCGGATATCAGGTTTGTCAAATTTTCTAGAGCCGCGGTGAGTGGTGGGTTTCTTATTATTTCCCATAGACTTTCTTTTCTTAAGGTTTCTCTTATTGTCTTGTCTACCTCATAATTGGGGCATTCCAGTATGGCGTGTTCCGGTGTTCCTATCTCTCCACAGGCACATAGATTGTCTGGTCTGCTATTTATTCTTCCCAGATATTGTCCGTATGGACCATGACCAGTAAGAAAATGTATAAGACCCTTGGTTGGGTTGAGGTGTCTAAGCTGTAATCTTTCTCTTATGTTAGGTAGAATTTCGTACACCCTTCTCCCTTTATTCGATGAATTCCATCTTTCTTGCCAAATGTTTAATATTTCTTCTTTAATTTCTATTTTGGTATTTGCTTCCTTGCCTAAAATTTCTACGACTTTGCACTGGTTCTCTTTTTTGAGCCAGTACTGTGCGCTCCTTTTCCTGATTTCTAGATCCAACGGGACAACAGCCAGGAGAACTGTTAGTGCTTCTGAAGGGTTTGTACTGAAGGCACCTGATATTCTTAACAAAGTTTTCCGCTGAATTTGTTGGATTTTTAGCATTGGTTTAACTAGTCTCAATCTATGCGCCCATGTGCTCGCTGCGTAACCTGTGATTGCTGCCAATATTGAGTTGTGGTATAATTTGAAAATATTTAAAGGTATTTGGAAATTAATTGTTGCCACTCTTGTAATTTGATTCATTACTTTTATGCTTTTGGTTTTTATTATATCTATATGGTCCGAAAATGTATTTTTGTCGTCCAGCCAAATTCCAAGATACCTTAAGCTTTTTTGTCTTTTTATAGTGTTGTCACATATTTTGACCACTGGGTTGCGGGATAAATTTCCTTTCATCAACAGGTAACTAGTTTTATTATAAGCTATGCTCATTTTATTTTTGTTGCACCATTTATGTACTACTTGTAGGGCTGTTTTCGCGTTGGCCTCGAGTTCTGACCTGGAGGTTCCTTCTACTGCTATCATAATGTCATCGGCATATGCTACAATATCCCCAACAGAAGTTGACTGAGTCATGTGGTCCAGAAGGGGTTCCATACATAAATTCCAGAAAACTGGACCGCAAACTGAACCTTGTGGACATCCCTTTGTGGTCGTCTTCTTGATCAGGTCGTGTGGACATTGTAACGTTACCTCTCTGTCTTTACAGTAATCTTTAATCATGCCGTATAGTGTCGTCGGACAGTCTATGTCTCGTAATCTTTGCATCAGAGAAGGCCACCACAGGTTGTCGAAGGCACCTCTTATATCGACTGCAATTCCTATTATATATTTTTTGGTCGAATTTTTTGTGTACTGTAGAACTCTGTTTATTGCGTCTTCAGTTGATCTTCCCTTGCGGAAGCCGTATTGGCAGTCATTAATCCCTCTCAGGATCCAGCAGTCTTCAAGTCTCTTACACATGAGTTTTTCCACTATTTTCCCGATCGTGTTGATTAAACATATTGGTCTGTAAGATTTGGGGTCTGTAATATCCTTATCTTTATCTTTTAGTAGAATTACTAATCGGGACACCTTCCAGCGTTTCGGGAACCTTCCCTGTGCTAGACATATATTCACCAATCCACATAGGAAGGGGGCCAGTTTGTCAGAAAGTGCCATCAGCATCTCGTTTTGAATTCCATCAGGACCGGGAGCTTTGCCTAATTTTAGTTCGGTTATTATTTTTTTAACTTCTCTCTCATCAAAGGGTGACACAATTCCTCCGTTGTTGTAGTCTTGCTCACATAATTTTCTGATTTCTTGATGGTCTTGTGTTTCATTTACAATGCTGTCATCGGGCAGAAGTTTAGTCATTAGTAATTCTACGGACGACTTCCAGTCAGTGGTCATTTGGTTGTTATCATCTCTTAATGTGGATAGGGACTCTGGATTAGATATTTTTCCTGCCAGTATCTTATACGGTTTACCCCAAGGGTCGATCACTACGCATTGACTCACATATCTTTCCCAATTGTATTGCCTAATTTCCTCCAGTCTTGTTTTATACAGTTGTTTTATTTCTCTGTAATTATCTAGTAACCTTGTTCTTGAGGCTAGATCCGTTGACCTTCTGATAAATTTTCCGATATTTCCTGACTTTGCTTCTTAGGTTCTGTAGTTCATCACACCAAAATCCTAGGCCTCGGCTTTTTCCGATCCTTCTTTTCTTAATGATTCCGTTTGCCGCTGTGTGAATTGCTTCTTCCAGTTCCTTCGCTTTCTCGTTTACATCATTATTTAATTGTGGCATATCTGGAGGATTAAAACTTTCCAGGAAAGCGCTCCAGTCTACGTTTCTGATGTTGTAGAAAGTACTATCAGGTATCACTTTATTTACCTGATTTACGTTGTTATATATTTCGAATTGTATGAGGTTGTGGTCACTGATAGTTTTGTTGCTTAGCACTGTCCACTTGTCTATTAGTTTGAAAGCTCTATTGTTTGCGGCTGTCACATCTATGTTCGAGTTAGCACCTGCACGATTTTGAAAGGTGGGGGGATTATTTGGTCGGTTGATCACTTCAATTTGCAGTTCTTCAAAAAGGTCCGAGAGTAATTCGCCTCTTTCGTCTGCGATACCACTGTGCCACAGAGCCGACTTGGCATTCGCGTCCATCGTGTATACGACGGACCTATTGACGTACGTTGCATTTACTCTCCTGATTCTTTCAATATACGGTTCTATATCTTCACAAAATTGAAAATATAGATTTGCCATGATAAAAGTACCCTTTTCTGTTAATAGTTCGGCGCAAGTCATATTTTCATCGCAAAGCTGGCTGACTTTTACTACTGTTATATTTTTAGCATATACTACTATTGCCGCCATTGGTTTATCTCCTTGTGCTACTACTTTTGCCGACATTGGTATCCCTATAAGTTTTCCGTTTTTTGAGTAGGGCTCTTGTAGGCATACTATGTCAAAATTTAGTTCTTCTACTAATTTGTTTATTTCGTACATCACTGTGTTGCAGCGCATTGCATTTAATTGGGCTATCTTCATTCGGTTACTTTAAGGGTCGTGAGAGATGTAGAAGCAGTCGGACGAGGTTTTGCTAGGATCAAATGATTTTCTTCCATATGAATAACAAAGTCTGCATATAGTTCCTCTAGGTTCACATCCTCGTCCCGCCTTTTAGATGTTATTTGTATTATATCCCATAATTCTGTTGCGTTTGTTGGTAGCCCTGCAACTTTTAATTTCAACCTATCAACCGCTTCAGGAGAGGGGAAGTGCACTGTTTTCCCTTTTTTATGAAGGTGTCGAACAACATATCTTAAACATCTAGTTAGGTGGTTGGGATCTTCTATTCTACTTATCATGACATTGTTTTCAATATCACCGTAGATGGCTTTGGGATCGATTTGATTTGGGTATAACAAGTCACCTAGGTATACCTGTGTGCTCTTCTCCTCCGTGGTGGCGCTCGCAGTCTTCTTAGATTGTATGAGCTTTAGAAGTCTTCTACTGTCTCTAGCAGCTCTAGGGGGAGATTTTTTCTTAGTTTCCCGTTTAACTGGTGGTAAAGTGTTGTTATTCTCCATAATTGGTTTTGTCTTTTTCTCTTTGCAATAGTAATTTGTATGTTTCACATTCCTTGCTATTTCTCCCAGTTTTATTACATTTCTTTTTCCTCATGAGACAGGGAACACATACTTGGTCATGATCCTTCTTCGTACAATCTTTCCTTTCGTGATCGCTGTCTCCGCAGTGTGCGCAATTGCATTCTTTACTTTGGCAATGCTTTGCAATGTGCCCTAGGTCTTGGCACTTAAGACATCTAGGAACCACTAAAAAGTCTTTTGCCGACACTGCCAAGAACGGAAGATAAAGTTTCCGTTTTTGGTGTATCAAGTTTCTCACACGTGGAGAAACTTCCGCGACGTGGTGTACCTGATCCTTTTCCCTTGGTCCGGTTTTGAACCGAAGGTTAAACTCTTCTTTAAATTCCTCCCAGCTCAGTTGTGTTTCAAAGTTTTGCTTGAACAAGGATTCCATTATTTCACCGTTCTCCATCATTTTAGGTATATCGTAAATGATAATTTTTGGCTTTTTCTTCTTTGGCCTTTCTATATTCATGTGTTGCTTTAGAGTATCATTTGCCAAAATTTTTTCCGAATCCTCCTTTCTTTCAGTTTCAATAATTATATTCTTTTTTGTCGTTTTTAAGGTTTTAATATTTATTTTATGTTCTTTCGGGTTTAATGTCTCTCTAATTCTCTTCTCTGTTTTTCTGGTGTCCTCTCCTTCCTTTGGAGTAATCAAAATTATTGTTCCTTCTGGCTTTCTGTTTATAGTTATATGTTTTCCTTCTCCCGTTCCCCTCTTTGTTATATTTGCATAAGACATCGCCGGAATGTTATTCATGGCCTTATTATTTTCTTTTTCATTTTTTAATTCGCTTTCTAGTGTTTCGATTTGCCCATACAAATTTGCTATAAGAAGAAAAGATTCTGTAATTTTAAGTTTTATGCTGTTATGCTTGGCTTCAGTTACCTTTATTCCTACTTTCATTTCCGTGTCAACATATTCTAACAGTTTATTTAGTTTTTCTTCATATAAAGGCTTCTTTTTGTCAGCCATTTTGATTTTTTGATTTTATTTTTATTTATTTTTTAACTTATTTATTTCTCATTAATGGTATTAGTTAGTTTGTTAGATTTACTTTACAGTTTAATGGAATATATATATATTTTTTAAATAATTATATATATATATATTTATATTATAATTTACTTTACTCGACCACGCGGAGATATTACCTATGAAATTATACTTTAAACCTTAAACAAATACTTATCAATACGTGCATATATTCCTTAAATATTATAATTTTCTTTTGCTACAACTGAGAATATTATGTTTACTGGATATGTACAAATATTATCATAAATATATATAGCATTAAATGTTTTACTTACTAAAGATCTATCCTAATATATATATTATTTAACACTATGCGGTTAGTTTTTCTTCTAGGGTTGTGTACGCACTGCACTATTAGTTTGTATAGTCCTGCACTCAATTTTATTATTATTTCTATTTGTTTTAATGACTGAAGTCTCTTTGTTCTTAACTGAGAGTTCAGATTTTATTGCTGAGTGACATATCTTCCACAGTGATTGGTCTTGATACGCAAAGGACTGTTATTGTCAATTAAAGACACACATTCTACCAAAAACATATGCTATGTAATACAATAACTTATATTAGTTCCCTAAAACATGAATGTCAGTTTTAATTGTTTATTTTCTGGTAACATATGTTACACTTTGCCTGCCAGATAGTTCTTAGGTTTTTAAGACACGTTACTGATATTTGAGACAATGCACTAGCATTATTGAAAGTTACATCATTGTTGCCATTATTTGATTAAATTACTGATATTTGAGACAATTAATATCTGCAATACCATTATTGAAAGTTACATCATTGTTGCCATTATTTGATTAAATTGTTTTATTCGCCTTCCCAGTTGACTTACTTACGGTGAGGTGCTGAGTTGGAATTACGATACACCATATGGCTACTCACTTTACACGTGTCAGCATCGTCAAGATGTAGATATGCAGATTGATAGTCACAGCTGATGTTTCCAACTCCTATTACACTTCCATGGAGACACAGAACTTAAATAAAACACATTCACTATTCCTTTTGTAGTTTCCTGTATTGGGATGCTTGCTATTCGCACAAAATTCAACAGCGTTTGCACGGCAGCTACAGTACTTCCGCCATCTTATCATATATCATATAGTGAACTGATTATTGGAGGATATATGAGGATGGTAAGGATGTGCCTGAATGTTCAGGGGGAAGGATGAGGTCAAATGGGTGTTTTGTTTTGAGCCGGCGGAAGCGAAGAGGTGAGGGAGGATTGTCATGGAGTTGTTGGATAGTGGAGTTTTGGGAGGTTGAGAGAGCTTTTAATTAGGGATGTTATTTATTTGGAGATTACAGAGTTTACTTTGGGAGTCTAATGTTATTCTGGATGACGGAATTTCAAATAACCAGGGAGAGTTTGTGATGGTGCGTAGGATTATGTTCTTTTTGTTTGAATTTTGGCTGTTGTTCCCCATATGAACGAGTCATAGGACCAGGTGGGTTGTATTAGGAGGCGTTTTGTGCTGATGTTAACAGGGGATTTTTGGTTTTACTAGGGGATGAACGGTTCCGAATGTTTGGTTGATTTTGGAGAGGAGAAGATTAATATGTGCTTTCTTCAAAAGTTTTGAATCAAAAATGATTCCGAGGTAGGTGGTTTCCGTTTTTGTAGGGATTTATGAATTGTTTAGATTGAGGTGAATGGGGTGGATGGTTTTTTGTTAGTGTGAATTGAATGCTTATTGATTTGGTGGGGTTAATGCTGATTCACCATTGTTTGGACAATTGTTCTAGGTTGTTGTGCGCTGATTGAAGTCATTGGAAATTGACGATGAATGAGGAGGTTTCATAGGAGATGGCTATGTCGTCTACTAGTGTTGGGATATTGTGGGAGAAGTTGTTGGGATAGGCGGTTATTTATTTTGACAGAGAAGGTTCTTTTAGAATGGCAGTTTAGGAGTATTCGGTAGTGAATGTCATTTAGGAAGTCTTTAATTTTGGATAATAGGGGAGGGTACGCAAAGTTATAGCTGGGCAAGGTGTTCGTCTGTTTCCACCAGAGAGCTACACTACAGCAGCAACAACAAAAATTGTCAGGTAAGCAGTTAGTTCTTATTAATATCCCCTGAGGGACATGTTCTCCACACCGCAATAGTATAAGTCAATACAGCTCCAATACAAAAGTCCTCAAAATTTAAAATGCTGACAAAAACTAAGTAGGTTCCATATCCACAAACTCTCTGCAAACTTAAACACCTTCCCAGCCTCAACAATTCTATATCCCACAACAATCAAATCGTCCCAATATCAAAGACACAACATTCCGAAATGGATTCCAGTATTAAAATCCAAGAAATGAAACAAGAATCGCAATATAAAAATTCTTGGTAAGTGATAGTAAGGACCGTTATACAACAGACCAACGGCAACTCGAGCTACCTCCGGTGGAGAATTGTCTAAGTAAATGGGTGGTACACACTTTGATTATTATATGCGATACATTTGAAGTTTTAAAAGAAACTAATGATTAAAAATTAATAAAACTTTGAGGAAACGTTTTGAAAAAAATTGGTGCGTTCCACAGTGCCTTCATACTATAATAAAAATTCAGATTTGAAATTCTATACTTTCCGAATCTCCAGTGGGAAACGAATCGGAAAAGCATGGATTTCTTACGTACATCGTAACTTCTTTCAACGATATTCGATAATATCAATAAAATTACACATGTTTTTAAGCAATCTCTAATTTTTAGTGAATTAAATAATTTTCCGATTAGACATTACATCAAACATATCCTTCATAATTGATTTACATTTGGAACAAAGATGTTGGGGATAAAATATAACTTTAATATATTATTTAATTACGTCAAGTGATGTATTTCATTATTAAATTGATAACAAAAATGTTTCTTTCTCATTAGCCTATAGTGTAACAGGTAGTAATAAAATCAATTGTAGGTATATTTTGTAAATTTATATGCATTTTATAATTATATTTTTATTATTTAAATAGAAATTTTGAAAAATATAATAAATGTTAATTATACGTTAATTAAAATTTTATAAAATGATTAACCATTTAAAAAATAATTTGTTTACATGTTTTTGTTTGCTTACTTATTATTTCTTAACTTTTCTGTCATTGTATTTAAAATTTTAACCTACACAATCGGTTTATAAATAATCTCGTGATTTTTAGCACTATGTGCCGCAGGAGTAGATGGCAAAACCGTGCCGGTAATTATTCACAAATTTTCCCTAGAACAACACTAACGTGAAAGCTATCTAGCAATTTTCGTTCTTTACTTAAGGTTTTTTTTCTGAAAACACCCACATCTACATCTTGAAACCCACATTTAGTAAGAATTGACCTTATCATTCAACATTGATTAATTTATAAAAAATTCAGAAACATTTTACAACTTGCAACGCAATGTACATTTTTAATTACACAGTTTACCTACAGAGTGGTGCTACCATTGCATCGACACGATATTAGTAGACGATAACATGGATAAGAACCAACGAATGTGTTATATTTAACGAGGCGTTCTTCTGGTTAGGATTGCCTACGTCGTAATTGAAACAATGTTGCCCAGATTATATACAGATTTATTTACACTAATATATACAGTTACTAGAAGCACGTGAACACTAGTGAAAGTTGAATACGATAATGGAATCTTCCCGCGGCTGCATCCTAGGTAGCAGCTTTATCAGTGTTCCGGGCATTCTATGTCGATAGCTGCCGCATCGCAAGTTCTATACGTGCAGATCACGCCGCCTGCGCCTGCGCGTAGTCGCTGTCAGGCGGCATAACCAAAATCGCACTACACCGTCACCACTGGATATAGTGCATATGAATAATGCCCTACATTACTCCCCCACCAGTCTTCAAACGGGCGGTGGAGTCGAGTTGATGGCGTAGTTCTTGTACTTCTCGAATTATTGGAGGAATCGTGCTGGCGTGCGTATGTGTCGCTTAGTGCGCCGAGGAATTTCTTTGACAACAGGCGTTGGATTGAACGAATCCTTCCTCGGTGGTAGCGGAGATTACTTTACGATTGAAGTCCGAACTGCTTGTGGCGTGACGGTGCCAGCGTTTGGAGACGATAAATGATTGGGAGCACAGGGTTTGGGTAGTAGAACTAGTCTCATCTGCCGCTTGAAATGTGGGAACTAAGCGGTCAATGGAAAAGGTGTCTTCGCGACCGTGGATCTTGATCTTGTAGTATTTATCTGTCCTCCCAATTACTTCGAAAGGACCTTCATATAAGGACTTCCTTACAGAATATACGCGAACGAATACGTGTGTTGCTGTCAACAGTGCATTTGGGACGTAGAAAGAAGTCCCCTGCTTTCGCGGTCGTATGTTGTTCATCAGGTCGTGGAGTCAATCTTCATAAGGAGGAGGATCCACGTAGTCCGAAGTGGTGGTGGCGAAGAATTGATCAGGAAGAGCTTTGTGTTCCGTAAACAAGTTGGACCGATGTTGCCCTTAGATCGTCTTTCCGTGTGTTTCGAAATACCACCTTCACGATCGACAGTGCTTCGGACCAATTCACCACGGGTGTCTGCACGGGCCATGATTGGGACTGTAATCTGTCGGTACACGCGTTATACTATTACGTTACAATGAGGAAGACACGATGGATGCGCGATCGAGTGCAAAGTCTAAAATGCTTGGACTCTGAACGGTGAAGTGACGAACCAGCGGATATATTACAAAAAAAAATACGTCTTTGTCGCAGGAATGAAAACTTCCGTCAGGTGGAGACTGCGGTCACCAGAGATGTATTCTTGAATCTCGCTGTCATGTGATTGTCACTGTGCTAGATCATAAAAATTTATCTCTTTTGCGATTGCTTCGATATCATTAACAGTTTCCATCCTAGAAATATACTGTCCTTTCCAGACACGTGACGAATGTCCGTCGAAAACTGTGTGATAAAATCGAGTTGTCAAGTTTGCCGTGGAGTGAACGTGTCCGCCTTTTGCTGCAGAGCAAAGGTGATGGGTTTATGATCGGTATATTGATAAATTGACGACCCTCGAGCATGTGGCGGAAGTATTTTATACCAGCATATATCGCTAGTAGTTCGCGATCATATGCCGATCGCACTGAATAAGCGTTTTGAAAACAAAAAAAGAACAGCGGCTGCCAGGTATCTTTGCAACGTTGCATTAAGACGGCACCGTGGGCAATATCCGACGCGTCTACCGTCAATGACAGTGGTAGCTTCAGGTCCAGGTGCACTAATAGAGTCGTTCCACCGGACAGGTAGTCGTCCTTTCGTGTTCTTTCCAACTAACTGTGCGTCCAGGACTTTGGTAATTTTTGCAATTTTGGGACGAAAAGGCGGTAGAAATTTACCATTCCGTTAAACTGGCAAAAGTTTTATTACGTCGCAGGCAACGGAAATTTGCGAATAGCTTCGACTTTATCTTGTACCGGTCGTGCGCCATCGGCATTGATTACGTAACCGATGTACTTTAAATCAGTCTTACCGAACTCGCACTTATTGGAGTTGATTAATTAACCGAATTCGCGGAGGATTGAAAGCACTCTCATAATTTGTTGAATGTGGCCGTCCTCCTTTTCCGACGCAATGAGGATATTGTCTATGTGCACGTGGACGTAGGGGAGGCCTCGAAAAATTCCGTCCATGAATCGCTGGAAAGTTTGGGCCGCGTTTCAGAGTCCAAATGACTTCAAAGTTAATTCGAAGAGGCCAAATGGTGTCATAACTGTGGGCTTTGGAACGTCTTCCGGTGCGACAGTAATTTGGTGGAAAACGAGGATTAGTCCTAGTTGCTCTCCAAGCAAGGTTGTACGAAAAATCCTGGATATTCGGAACTGGGTAGCGACCTGGTAATGTCTGTGCGTTCAACCGGACGTAGTCACCACATGGCCACCATCCTCCATCGGGTTTCGGGACCATGTGGAATAGAGATGCCCATGTCGAAGAAGCCGGGCGGCACGTGCCGCTCGCAATCATGGGTCTACGACGATTCGGCGCAAGAACTATTCGGCGCAGCCGTTTCGGCGCGGGATGGGACCATTCGGCGCTGCCGATTCGGCGCAGCCGTTTCGGTGCGAGCCGTTTCGACGCGAGCCGTTTCGGCGCGAGCCAGTTCAGCGCAAAACTCGCATAACATTATTTGACGTAAAGCAGCCGTTTCGGCGCGAAACTCACTTAACATTACAAGACATATAATTTCATATTTACCAAAATTTTTAAATATATTCCTAAACACTTAATCAGTTGCAATACCTGAGAGTTGTAAAACATTAATAATAAAACAAGCTATAAGTATGAATTCCATAAATATGGACTAAGTGTCGTAGGTTTATTTAGTTAAATATTAGGCTACGCTTTTATGACAAATTATCTGGACTTTTCATTAATATTTGAAGATACCAAATTATTTATTCATTTAACAATTCGCAACAATAACTCATGAGACTTTTGTGTTCAGAATAAAAATCGAAATATTTATCCATCAGTGAAACATATGTTTTATAAAAGTAGCGATTTAAATTGCTTGTGTTTTTTTAATAATAATAACAATTGCCAAATTACTCTGATGTGATGCACCTCACTCATCAGTCTAAAATAAATATTATATTTTACGTCTGAAATTATAATATTTTTCTAATAAATCTTATGGTTGTTTCAATATGTATTCTTCCACAAAACTGAATAATTTTTCACATTGAATTTTATTTTTTTCCAAGCTCCGTTAATGCGGATATTAAATGTGCGCATAGTTTGGCCAATATAACTGTAATTAAAATCTAAACAGATACCGAAATTATTAATTTTATTTTTAATATTTTAACATAACTTAAATTATTGCAAGATTTTAAGGTAATTCGGATATCATAATTCATTAAATAATAAGTCATAAGTTTGTATTATTTCTTACTGCGTAATTTTACGGGTAAATTATTAATTTCATATTAACCTTAGTCAACCCAATTTTAATGTATTTGTAAACGAAATGCAAAGATTAAATAATAAGAACCAAACTATTTATATTTTTCCCAGATTAAATTTATGATAGCGCTGACGATATAATTTGACGTCCATATTTACTGAATTTTAAAGCATAGTGTCTTATGGAATAATGGCTGATTTGACATGTAATTAAGAATTATTCATGAGTAAGTAGATATTTTTTAGCAATTGGTAACTATCTTATTGACAGAAACAATAACGAAATCATGAAGAAAATTGACAGAGTGATCTTTTTCAATTTTAAAGTTTCTTTCAGGGTTGTAATTATTAAAATGGTTTATGTGGAATCTGAGGATGATCATTCTTGAAATATCTCAGTGGTTTTAAATCTAAAGATGTAATACATAAGGCTTCCAAATCTCTCATAATTTGCGCGAATAACGACAAAGAAAAATTCCCAAGGTAGAACCAATGATTTTGTGATAGTAAATGTTCTTGAACGAAAAATAAGTGGAATTTATAATTACATTTATAAGATAAGAATTTTTGATAAAATAATTTTTGTCAATTTGGAAAAGTAGTTATCCCATCTATTTTTAAAACTTGGTGTAATTGACAAGAGTCGTGTTTAAAATAATGTCCACCATCATATTCGTAATCTCGGCCGAACGTGCTGCGACGACATGATGTAATTTTGTGTGACTTGCAGTAACGCTGGCTATTTCGAACTGAGCATCAATATATGCAAACCATGCTTCAGTGTATCGCCAAAATGGTGAAATTTTAATGCCTACGGCCGAGATCGTTGCTGGCTGTTGAGAAGGTTCCGTCCCTGAATCATTAGTCAGCCGTCGTTGCGTCGAGAGAGGAAACGATTCAGAGATCACGTCGGGGTCACCAAATAACGGGGCGTTATTCTGTTAATGATTGACTACCTCCTAATTGAAACGATTATATACAGATTCATTTTCTCTAATATATACAATTACTAGAAACACGTGTACACTAGTGAAAGTTCAATACGAGAATCGAATCTTCCCGCGCCTGCACTATCGGTGTTCCGCGCATGCAAGTTCTACACGTGCAGATGACGCCGCTTGCGAATGCGCGTAGTCGCTGTGGCGGCATAACCAAAATCGTACTACACTGTCGCCGCTGAATATAATGCGTATGAATAACGCACTACAATTATCTTGAGTAACAAGAATAGGACAAGTCAAGTTTTGTGATAAATTAATATTAAGCACGGTATAGAGTACATGATTTTTAAAAACTTTAAAACCATACAGGCACATAAAGATTGGCATTCCGACATTCATTTGTGGAATAGAAACACTGTTTTTGCAGTATTTTCATTACCCAAAAACTCTTTGTGAAAACATTTAAATTTGAGGTATCGACCCGCCCCCTTTCTCAACATGAACGTCTTTATGTCTCAACGTACACCACACAATTGCAGTTACTGCCAACTAAAGTTAGGATAAGAATACTAAAAGTTCTTTTGTAATTATAATACTTGGATCCCCTGTGATCAGGGCATTTGATTACAATGTGTTTTCCGTCGATTGCTCCAACAGCATGCGGAAAGTTAATGCTGAATCCTTTTTCAATTTCCATCCACTCCTCTGCAGTTGTCGGCATCTGAAAATAAAACGATCGCTTTGCTTTCTGCTTTTTATTTCTTAGATTGTTTGTATAGTGATAAACATGACTGTTAATGAATTAATTCTTTATCCAGATTTTTGTTGAACATGAAGACCTTGGCCCCACGTTTCGACACTCACGAGTCAATGATGATACTTCCTCTGCAAGTTCTCAGGACGCAACACCCTCATCAAGCACTCAGCAATCATCAACCCTAGCGAGCTCTCAGAAAATCCTCCCAAGATGCGCGAGGCTGAAACTCAAACCTTGTAAAGAACATTGTGTCAAAAGACAATCAAGACAAAGAAGACGAATGCAACTTATACGCTAAAATTCTTGCCAATAAACTACCGCAAATCGAAAGAGACACCCTGATGAAAGTAAAGTTAATTGCATTATCATTTTTGGTTTATAAAAAGGTTTTATGCGATCCGAAGTACAATTTACAAAAGTTCTGCACGCAGCGCCATCAAAGCTGTTACAGGGTCTATATATCTGTTTCAGACAAAGAATACAGAGCTAAAAGTCTGTTTGGCTTGAAGATATGTAGTTGAGTCTAATGGAACCTCTTGGTCAGCTTTTAGTTCTTGAGTGGATAAAATAAATTACTTAACTCCTTCCTCATTAAAAGGGGTCTTTATCGTTCAAATTTGTAAATTCGGTCTCCGTTTCTTTTACAATAATAGGTTTTTTACAGGTGATTTACATTTCTGTCGTTTGACAAGAGTTATAATTACAATAAAAATTATCATTATGATTACAATGACTCCATATTTAATATGGTGATATTTTACAAGTGTAAAATCAAGTTCTTTTAATTTGATTGGTTTTACTTTTACATTTTTTATTTCATTTATAACTACTGACAGGTTGGAGACGGAATCATCTTTTATTCTAAAACTTTCAATATCAACAAATATAATTTCCTTTACATTATCTTGGATTTTATTAAATTTATAATTTGTTAAGTTACATTTGTCATTTATAATGTATTTATATATACTGTTAATTTTTTATTCAAATCACTTTGTTCATACTTTATTTTAATATTAGTCTTTGTTTTACTTGTTATTATAATGATATTGGTACTTTGAATCCATTATATATTAAAATCTGTATCTAGATTATGGAATACACAGTTACCTACATTGTTATTTTAAAGTATGTTGAGTATACACTTATTAACTGGTGTAAAGTAATTTTTATCTTTTTATCTTTGATGCATTTCTTGATTTCTTTCCATGAACCAACATAGGCTAGGAGTAATTAACTGATCTTGATTTAAAAGTACATAAGAGTCGTTATTAATTTTTGCGATCGGGGTGAGTTGTTTTAATATGAATTCCTTTTTATTATATACAGGGATGCCTAATATATAGTATATCATTGAGTCTTTCATTCTACAGTGCCTTGTTATTTGGTTAGTAATTTCCCAGAGGATATTTTCCCTGTCTGGCAGAAGTGTTTTTAATTAATCTAACGTGATGATGCTGCTGTGCAGCATGTGGTTACAGAAAATAACACTTGTTTCAATCTTGTCTATCAGAGTTTGGATATTGTGTTGCAAATTCCTTGCGTATAGATTGAGGTTTCCTATGTTTTAGTGTTTTTTAATAATTCGGATATTAGTTCATTGTCATTGTGTTTCATGTTATTCAATTGTTCGTTGAATTTTGAAGTTATTTCTAGATGTTGTTTTGCTATGTTTTCATTTTGTTGTTGTAATAATTTTTGGTTATTCATGATGCGTTCAAATAATTTGTCATAGCGTTCGCCATCCGATGAATCTAAGTTTCCTGTAACCTGTTTGAAAATAAAACCTAATCCGTCAATTAACTCTCTCTTTGTTCTTTTATTAAAGAGAATATTTATTTTACCTGTTAATTTATTGATATTAAAGTTTAATATGTTTACTTCAGATTCTAGTGTGTTATTATGAGAAGCTTTTATAAGATTTTTAATTTTTGCGTTACAGTTTATTATTTTGTCGTATTCTATTTGATATTAGTAATGTTATAAGAATAATACGCATATTGGCTAAAATCTTTAATATATAGTTTTTCTAATTCTATCAGGAGAAATAGGAGACAAGCCGAGCCAGTTCTTGCGCATGATGCAGACCTTGGCCGGAACAGAAGTTACGGGAAAGGTCTTAAAAACATTGTGGTTAGACAAATTGCCGGATTATCTGAAAAATATTCTAGTAATTAGTGATGAAACTCTCGACAAATTGGCAATTTGGCTGATTTAATTGTTGAGACTAACCGACCTTTGCAAATTTATGCGACTCGGATAGTAATAAAACAGAATTGAAAGATCGGATTGCACTTCTTGAGAAACGTATAGAAGACGAAACCGATTTCGAAGCCGAAGTAGAAGCGCAAGTAGAGTTCGGAGTAATAAGAATTTTAACCCGAAAGGTAAATATTGTTATTACTATTTAAGGATCAATACCATCCTAATAAATGTAAACAACCTTGCGCATGGAATTCGGAAAACTCCAATGAGCAGTAGAAATAGCGGCTACAACTACTGCTGAGTATTCCCCAGGTAGCCGCAGTTTTCGATTTTTTGTAAAAGACAAAAAATTGACTCAAATTTTTGGTGGACAGTGGAGCTGACGTTTCAATTATTCCATGTAGTGACGCGTCTAAAACGAGTAACATGCCCCCTGCATATGGTCCAAAAGAAGGATGGTTCTTTTCCAGCTTGTGGTGATTATCTACAGTAAAGCGACAAAACTATTCCTAGAATAGAAAATTTCCATTAAATCCTTCCAGGAAAGAACTTTTTTTCTAAAATTGATTTGTTTAAAGTTTACTATTAGATTCCAATAACAGAACAATACAGAGCAAATACTGCTCTAATAACATCATTTGGATAATATGATTGAGAAACGCGCCATCTTCATTTAAACGTTTCATCAATCAAGTTGTCCAAGGATTAGACTTTACTTTCCATATCTAGACGATATATTGACAGCTTCTTCTTCTTCGCTGAAAGAGCATCGAGCACATCTTGCCTTAGTTTTCGAGAGATTACAAAATTTTGGCCTTCGTATTAACCTATCTAAGTCTATATTAAGTCAAGAAACAATTACTAAAGAAGAGTCAATACCACTTACCGAAAAGGTGAGGACGATTCAAGAATATAGTTTACCTGAAACAATTTCAGAATTAAGGACATTATTGAGAATGATTAATTATTATATGCTGTACAGACGCAGGCTATTCTGCATGAATTCCTGCGTGGTGCTAAGAAGAGAGATAGAAGAAAAGTGAATTGGACAGAAGAAGCCATAAATAGTTTTCAAAAATACAAGCAAGACTTGGCAAATAGTACACTTCTGGCATTTCCTAGTTATGAATTATGTACAGATGCTATCAAATACCGCAGTTGGAGCAGTGCTACAACAACTTGAAAATAAAAGTTGGAAACCGATACCATTTTTTTTTCAAAAAAACTGTCTGGCGCACAACAAACGTAGCGCATATGACTGCGAATTATTAGCAATTTACCAACAAAGCAGTTCAAACATCTATTAGAAGGTCGCGATTTTACCATTAGGACGGACCACAAACCTTTTATTTTCCTTTTAAACAAAAAAAATGAAAAAGCATCACCATCTCGACGAAAATTGAACATGTCAAAGGAGAAGAGAATGTCGAAACTGACGCATTATCCAGAATCAATCAAGTTTCGGTTATTGATTTCGAAAAAATAGCTGAAGCTCAAACGTCAGACGATGAGATAAAGAAACTACTGCTCAGCGAAACATCCAACATCACTGTGAAAAAGTACCCGCTTACTTCAGGGAAGTTTTTGTGGTGTGACACATCCACTTCAAACATTCGACCATTGATTCCAGAGAAATTTCGGAAAATAGTGTTTAACCAAATGCACAATCTATCTCATCCAGGCGTGAAAGCGACTATCAAACAAATGACAGCACGGTTTTTATGGCCAGGAATTAGAGATGATGTTAGGAAATGGACGCAAGCGTGTGTTAATTGCCAAAACAGCAAAATCATTCGACACACGAGATTTCCAGAACCTAACGAAAGATTCCAAGTCTTCCATGTGACTTAACAGGACCACTACCACCATTAGATGGTAAATCCTACTGTGTTACATTTGTCAACAGGTACACCAACCGGAAGGAGGTCACACCTACAAGTAACACCTCGGCAGAAAGAATTGCAAGAGTATTTTATGAAAATTGGATTGCAAGATTTGGAGCGCCAGTTCAAGTGATTTCGGACCAAGGCAGACAATTTGAATCATAGTTATTCTGTAATCTAGCAGCAATTAGCGGAGTTAAAGTACAACACACTACTGCATATCATTCTCAGCCAAATGGAAAAGTTGAGCGACTTCATAGAACGATAAGAACTGAAATCAAGGGCCATAAAAATGTAAAATTGACTCCATCACTACCTACAATTCTATTAGGTCTTCGAGGAGCTCTCAAGGAAGACATAAATCACAGCATCGCACAGCATCCGCCTTCCTGGTGAATTTTTTGAAGAAAAGAAGTTTCCAGACACCACAGAAACTTTTGTGACCGAGCTCAACATAATAATGAAATCACTTAAGCCAGTGTCTACGATTCATGTGCATAGAGACTTACACATGTATTCATTCGTAATGATCGCACAAGAAAAGGATATTGCTATGTGATTTATAACGCACAATTATATAATATAACATCTACAACGTTTTATTTAACTATAGCTCATGTTTGTACAAAGTTACACGTATTTAAATCCGAGACTACTCCAGAAAACTTAAATTCATTGTTGCGGCAAAGAACTGTCACTCCGCGCGTCAGCCACTGAAGTTCTTTGCTCCGCTACTCTTTGAACTTCAATGCATGTCGCTAAAGGACTTCAACCTGCGATTCTATCGAGCCCGCCTGAATGCCGAGTTAGACAGAAGAGTCATCGCGGCGGAAGAAGGTCGAAAAACCATCAGATCCTGGCAGGACCGCTGGGACCACTCTGATAAGGGAAGATGGACATACTGGCTGATTCCCGATGTAGGAACGTGGGTCAACAGGAAGCATGGCGAGCTGAACTACAACCTCACTCACTTCCTGACGGGACACGGATGCTTCAAGCAATACCAGAAGAAATTCGCCATAATAGAAGACGAAATGTTTCCAACATGCATAGAAGAAGTGGAGGACGCGGAACACGTTTTCTTCAACTACCCTCACTTCAACGAAGAAAGAGCAGCAGTACAGGAGCTTCTCAGACGGCGAGTGAGGCCTGAAGATATAACGCCGTTTATGCTTCAGAACCAAGAAACCTGGAACGCAGTGTCACACTTTGCTACGAAGGTACTGGAGAAAGAAAGATCTAGAAGCCAAAGACGTGTAACAGCGAAGTGAATGTTCTTATAAGTGCCTAGTCGTGCGTGCGAGCGTTTATGAAGCGTAAGTGAGAGTGCGAGTGTATATGAAAGTTTATGTGTGAGTGTGGGTGTACCTTAAAGTGTCAGTGAGGGCGAGTGTCTGTACGCGATGCGCTATCCGATGAACGATCGAAGGAAGCAAATACATTCGAGCGAATGCGTGTGTAATTATTGCCTGCTGCGGAAACCGATTCAATACAATTTTGGCCTTAGCTTCTGGGGACGTTGGTACTGCCGCCGCGGTGTGTTTCCACCTGTTCATAGCTATCATATACGGGCGTCCCCACGGTTCGTTGTCAACTTTCCTGCTTAAGTCTCTTGCTGTTCCTGGTGGCCTTTTTTAAAGCCCGGTGATTGGTCCGGAACTGCTCCCTCAGTACCAGAGTGGCAGGGCCAGTGGCGCGCTGGCATTTCTTCCGCAGCAACGCGATGTCCTCGTTCCAGCAGAACACTGCTTTTCGTTGCTTTCTCCTGTTGGTTCTCGGCAACGCGGCGTCACATGCTTTGCCCACGTGGTTCATAATGCTATCCACCATATTTTGCCGGTTATTCCGCATTCATCTGCCAGCTCCATTTCGAACGAGTCTTCGTCGAAATGGCGGGCGTTCCATCCATTTCGCCTCCTCCCTGTCTCGTACCTCCTGCTCGCTCCGGGCTCCGGCACGTTGACCACGATGGCATGGTGGTCACTATGCGTGTAGTGGTCACTGACTTCCCTTACCACGCCTGTGGCCACACATTCACTTGCGAATGTGACGTCGGCAATCGAGTGTTTGTCACCTCTGGAGAACGGCGGAACGTGCCCGGTGTTGGCTAGCAAAAGTCTCTGTGAGGCAGCCATATAGAGCAAGGATTTCACCTCTTCTATTTGTCCTCCTGCTACCCCACTCTGTGGCCCACGCGTTGAAATCTCGTCCGATTCAATCGCTCCTTGCTTCTGCTGCTAGTCGGTATAGCAGATTCTCGAAGTTGTCGATATTTGCGTTCGGCGTGGCATATACGCTGTATATACATGTTACTGCTACCTTAATCCAGGTAAATCCCATTCCAGAATTTTTCCTTCTGCCCTCAATGTGTCTCCGACCGCATGACCAGATGGCTGCACTGAACGAAGCGACTGCTGTCCACACTTGTTTGCTTAGTCTCCTATATGGTTCACAGATTATTGCCACATCTATGTTTTTTCTCTCACTTTTTGCGCCATGATTGCCTTGAAGTCTGCCCTGTGTTGTTGTTGTTGTGGTTGTGGTATTCAGTCCCAAAATTGATCTGATGCAACCCGCCATGCTAACTTATCTTGCGCAATCCTTTTCATTTCCTTATGACTAACACAACACACATACTCCCTAATCTGCTTACCGTTTCCATCGTTGGCCTCCCTCTTCTGATTTTACCCCACACACTTCCCTCTAATGTTCATTTTACAATATACTCGTTTCTTAATCAACGTCCTCCATATTGTTCGCTTTTCCCCTATTCTGTTTAGAACTTCCTCGTTTGTGATTCTATCCACCCATCTGATTTGCAGCATTCGCCTATAGCACCACATTTCAAAAGCTTCTATTCTTTTCCTTTCCCCAACTCCTATCGTCCACTTTAATACCATTTTATGAATTATCAGTAACCTGTTCGTATTATTAGCAGCAGCACAGCCCCATATATCAATGCAGTAATTCAGGTGTAAATATATCATGCATAATAGATGTTTAGTAAAAAAATTCCAAGGAATTTCATCGATTTCGCCACGTTAATATTTTCATGGGAACTGGGGGGTAAAGTTATAACATATTATGTTCGTTTTTGAGATATCTATTTGCAAAACATTTCCTTGTAATTATTTGTTCACATTTTTAAAATTTATTTCATTTTCATCCAGCAATAATTTAGAGTCTATATTCCAATTGATTTCATTAACCAAATACATCAAACTTCACCTGTTAATTGCATTTATGTATAATATAAAATGTAGAGATCCCAAAATGGAACCCTGTGGGACACCATGAGGAACTTAACATATTTTATATTGATTATTATTTACATATTATGTGTAATTATTAATTTAACAAGCCTGTTGTAATTATCTTTTCCATGATTTTATAAATGCTGAAATCAGAATGTAGATCCCAACATCTGTTTTACGTCCTTTCTTATATGTAGGAAACACTGCTGTGAATTTTAGAGAATCAGGAAACATATCTTCATCCAATCAGTTTTTAATTAGATTTGTAATTTGTTTCAGAATAGGATGATGACATTGTTTTAAAACATGTGAAGACAACTATTGGATTTTAGATGAGCGGAAGATGAAATGGAAATACTGTGCATGCACATTACTTATTCCAGGCAGACTTATCATGTTATAAAGGATGTAGCACAGGTGTGTGAGGGAGAGAGTGTGCTATAAGTTAAATTGAATTGGAATTCACACTCTTAAAATACTATTATTTTAAAGTTTCTTACAATTATGAAACAAATAATTCCTCCTAAATTCATTCATCTGCTGTAACACTTCAGAACATATGCACCAGCTGCCACTGATTATTAGTCATATTAGGATATGAGGGGAAATATTTATTATAGTTATTCTACTAATAACTTGTTTGTATAAGTGAACTGCAGAACTTTATTATAATTAATAATTACATTCAGCCAAACATAAAATGTTAATTGAACTTTATTAATACATAACTGTAATCACATAATACACATTTGATATACAACCAAAAAGAGACACTGAAACATAATTAAATTTGAAAAGGAAGCTTTGTGTTATATCATTAATATTATGTGTTTAAAACATAAATACATCAAGCACAGCCATACATAAGATGTAATTTTTGTATGTCTCGTTCACTAAAGTCCTCGCTCTGCCCAATACTTGCCGTTGGATCCTACAAATTCAAACTTAATGTCACTATTTATATTAAAAAAATTATTTAATAAGATCAAATTTATCTTATTTAGTAAAATAATTGGACAGTTGTTATAACACAAATTTAAATACCATAAAATCAATTAAATTTCAAATAACACTGTAATAAATATAATTATGAACTAGTTTGTTCTACATAGTTTGTTTCAAAAATTTTAAATACTCTTCATATTATTAAAAATAAAATTATACATGCCAACAATTTGTGGTGACTGAAAGAGACATGTAAGTGAATGAAAGAGAATTCATTTGCTCTATCTTGAATAGTCTGGCCACCAGCAATAACCGAAAACTCCTTTATCAATAATAATTACACTACATAACTCTACAAACAGATATCAATTGTCCTAACATACACACCTGTCCCCCTACCAAAACAAAAAAGAAAACCCGCCCCTTACCACAACCTACTTCTTGGTACTATAGAAAATCAATTCGGTTCTCTTCCTGGCCATCTCTGGACTAAAATCCACCCAGAGATAAAAAGTAAATCATTTTTCCCATAATACTGCCCACCTGCCCAAGGACTACCTTCAGAAGCCCGCCCACCCTCCGCCCCATATGCGTCCAGCCCTGAAATCCACAACCCCATCCCACCTTACACTAGGTTGCAAACTTTGGGGTAGGAACAGGTGCATATCTATCTTATCCTTCAATTACATGAATAAAAACAAACACCAAAATAAAGGAAATGCCATCTTCACAAATTACCTACTAAATTAATTGCAGACTCTGCCCTGCATTCTACATTTCCCAGGTTAAAAGACATCTCCCATAACACATTACCAACTACCATCACTTTCAGTAATGCAATAATGCCACTCATACTCAGAGCCATAACATAAACAATTTCAAACAATGCTTTAAAGCCCCTTCCTCCTCCATAAAGCACTATTCTTCTGAGGTTGATCTCCATCTGTGGTAGTTCTACATCCAACATTTCTTACTCACAATGCTTTGAAAAGTGCCTTCCCAACTGGTCACATAAGTTCATGTGAGTAAATGAGTATTAATGTCTGTTAATAAGTATGTTGATGCATGTGAGTTTGTGTTAGAGTATGCCTGCAAGAATGTATGAGTGTATATTGTAATAAAGTTAGGTATTTATTACAAGTTTATCAATTATTCATGATAGGCAGCAGAATCGCTAACCCTATAAATAGAATTAGTCTCTTGTTAAATGCAAATCTGAGCTAGGTCCATATATTTGCAAATACTATATTTAAAGCAATAAATTATTTTTTACATGTTAACTAAATAAATTTGTCATTATTTAATTTAAAAATTCACTTCTCCATTATAATATGTGTACATATATGCATATGATTAGGATCTAGTGATGGCCAGCCATCGCCTGAGCAGACAAAAATTGCTGCATGGCTAACATTTGCTCATAAACAATACACCCCACCAGGCCACCAACTTTCTTTCTCAATGAGGGTCAGGAAAGAGTCAAAGAATTGATGTGAGGGTGAGGAGATACCCCTTCTTTAACTCAAACAAACACATGAAAAAGCACATCCAAATTTTAACATATCCATCTTCCAAGGGGTTTACATGTACATACTAACAAACAAATATACAACCACATATCATTACATACACACACCACAACATATACCAAAGTATACACACAATCATCACTATACCTTAGTGATGTGTGTGTGTATACTTTGGTATACGTGTGAACGGAGGCTAGTAATAGTTAAGGATAGCTATACTATAGTTTTATTGTTATTTAATAATTATTATACCTATGTGCGCCCATTGGTAATCCACCCCTCGTGAAGTAATGCCTAACGGCGGTTCCACGAGGAGATACTTTGTTAAGGGAGGTGGTTTTTAGTGGGTAAAAATCCCACACACCATGTAACTTTCGGTTTCATGGCGTCTTTGAAAGATTTTCCCCTACCCATGATAAAAAAAATAAATAAAACACACACATCACGGTTTTAACACATAGGTACTTCAATGGAAAACATGTGCTTGTGCTGTTATGGGTGGTCTGTTTGGAAGGGGGGGGGAATTGATGAATATTGAGTCCAGGACTTTGTATGAGCTGCAAGACATGTTGAAAGGAAAGTTCTCATATATGATAATCAGCTTCTGAAGAATCAGGGGATATGGCTTTGAGTAGGATCAGTGTGAAGCACAGATTGAAGTTTTTGGTGTTGCGCTAGGCATGGGCAGCTATGGTGAATTGTGTTTTGGAGAGTTAAACTATGCTGTGGTGGTTGACAATCCATTTGGCGAGTGGTCTCTTTTCTGGGTAATGTAGAAGGCTAGGCAGAGTGTGCATTTTATTTTGTAGATAGTATGTAGGTTTATTTATTGGTGGTTGGAAGTATAGGGCAGACATAGTATTTGTTCCTACCACAAGGTTGCAAGTATTTAGACAGAGGCACTACCCCAGCTGAATGATGACATAATCTACAAACCCGTCACCACGAACCCCAACCGTTCCATTACCCAAGAAATAGAAAAGTGTGTTCTTCAAAAACAGTCCCCCACTACAATTGAGCACCTCACCACCACCATCCGCATTATACTTACTCCCAAAGATCCACAAACCAGGGGTCCCTGGTCACCTAATAGTTGCAGGTTAAAATTTTACACTTTGGTGGTTAACTCCCTCCAGCCAATAGAGGAAAACTCCTATCATTCATCTAAGATACCAATCATTTTCTGTATTGCCTCTGTGAATAACCTAAACCACTTCTGCAAGACACACTACTGGTTACCGCAAATCTTGTCTCCCTGTATACCAACATTCCCCTCATTAGTGGCCTGTCGGAACTTGAACACTTCCTGTCTCGCAGGCCACCAAATTTCCTCTCAAACATTCACTTTTTGATTACACTCACCTAGTTTGTCCTTACCAGAAACTTTCTCTCCTTCCAAAACAAATTTGACCACCAAATTAGTGGCACTGCCATGGGCACCCTGATGGCCTCCTCCTATGCCAACCTGTTCATGGGGCAACTGGAACAGCAACTTCTAAATTCTTCTCCAATCAAACCCTTAACTTGGTTCCGGTCCATAGATGACATTTTCATCCAATGGACCCACTGACTAGACACCCTGACTGACTTCCCAAACAACCTCAATATAAAATTCCCCATGAGATTCACTTGGAACTACTCACTCATCAACAACACCTTTCCCAATGTTGACAAAAACCTGAATAAAATCAACTAACACACTCCAGTAGCTCCACTTTTTCAGTTGCCACTTTGAATACACCAAACGCTCCCTCCCCTACAGCCTAGCCACCAAAAAATTAACCTACAGAATTGAAGCAAATATAACCTACCATACTATCTATAAAATAGACTGTACACTCTGCCCAGCCCTCTACAATGGCCGGACAAAGAGACCTCTCCTCAAATGGATTGCAAAACAATAAGTACAGTTAAATTCAGTGGATTCTCCTAACTCTTCTATCCCTCTTCTCTATCTATCCCAACTTAGATAATCTAACTATCCAGACTGACGAATCGGTAAAGGCGTATTGCGTCTATGATGATCCAGGTTCGAGTCCCAGTGATGCTTAATATATTCAGTCTTTCTTTCTTCTTCTATTCCTCTCTAGGTTAATCATACAGCTTTCTCTGAGCATGCCGAGCTTGTGACTTAAAAGCAAATTTCACAATTTCCTCCCACATGTTCTATCCTTTACACCCTATCCAAATATACTATGTGTGTGATGACATCACGTTTCAATCATTAATTTATATATATATATATGAGATAGGAAATGACATTGTCATGTTTAAAACAATTAATGGGGAAAGGACAGAGAGATAGAAAGAAGATGACTTACCTGAGGTTCATAGATGGTAGACACCTTGTGAGGTTTAGAGAACTTGAATTTTCGGAGGCACCGCCCCCTTCATCAGAAAGTTAGGAAGACATTTCCAGTGATCGGCTAGCCGACGACTGAGCAGCCAAAATTTGCTGCTCTGCTAACTTGGGTCGTAAACAATTGACCCCACCAGGTCACCAACTTTCTCTCTCAATAAGGGTCTGGGAAGAGGCAAGGACTTGATGGGGGTTGGGGAGATGCATACTAACACCCCCATCTTGACACACATTCATTCAAACACCCTTAGGGGTGTCAATATTTAAATATTGATACACACTCTCATACATACATACATACATACAGAAACCCTTAACCTGGTTCCGGTTCATAGATGACATCTTCATGCTATGGACGCATGGACAAGATGCCCTCTCAGACTTCCTCAATGATCTCAACACTAAATTCCCCGTCAAGTTCACTTGGAACTGTTCCCCGACCAACATCACCTTCCTCGATGTGGACATCCAACTAAATTCAGGCCTCATTAACACCTCTGTCCACATAAAACCAACTAACACCCTCCAGTACCTCCACTTTTCCAGTTGCCACCCTGAACATACCAAACGATCACTCCCCTACAGTCTTGCCCTTAGGGGAGCCCTCATATGCTCTACTTTGGACAGCCTGGCGTCCTACACCGACCGAATATTCAATGCCTTCCGGAACAGAAATTACCCCACAGACCTCCTCCTAAAGCAAATTACCTGTGCCCTCATCACCTCCCAAATAGCCAGTCCCACCCCCAACCATCATACAGAACGTAGTCTTCCCCTAACCACTACCTACTTCCCCAGACTACGTAAACTGAACTCTTTCCTCCGCCTTGCCTACACTGGACTACAATCCAACCCGGACATGAAAAACATCCTCCCGACCATACTACCCACCTGTCCAAGGGTTGCCTTTAGGCGCCCTCCCAACCTCCGTAATATCCTGGTCAGACCCTACAAACCCCACACACCCAACCCTCCACCCACAATTGGTTGCAGACCGTGTGGCAGAAACAGATGCCATGTCTGCCCAATACTCCAACCTACCACGACCTTCCAGAGCTCCACCAACAGCACTACCTACAAAATTAAGGAAAACATAACCTGTCTGTCCTCCCACACTGTCTGCAAAATAAACTGCACACTCTGCCCAGCCTTTTACATCGGTCAGACAAAGAGACCCCTCCCCGAACGGATTGCCAACCACCGCAGCACAGTAAAACTCCTCAAAACCCAATTCCCCATAGCTGCCCATGCCCATAGCCACAACACCAACAACTTCAACCAGTGCTTCACACTGACCCCCCTCAAAGCCCTACCTCCCGACTCATCAGAAGCTGAACTCCATCTGTGGAAACTTTCATTCCAGCATGTCCTACAGTCAAGACAAAGCCCTGGACTCAATATCCTATAACTCTTTATCTCCAACCCCCCCCCCCCCGCAAAGCATGAGTCCATTGGAATTGTACATACAATAAAACCTTCTCTGTGTGTGTGTGTGTGTGTGTGTTTTCCTCCCCTTTTGTTTGAATGGTGGTTGTATGTATGTATGTATGTATGAGAGTGTGTATCAATATTTAAATATTGACACCCCTAAGGGTGTTTGAATGAATGTGTGTCAAGATGGGGGTGTTAGTATGCATCTCCCCAACCCCCATCAAGTCCTTGCCTCTTCCCAGACCCTTATTGAGAGAGAAAGTTGGTGACCTGGTGGGGTCAATTGTTTACGACCCAAGTTAGCAGAGCAGCAAATTTGCACACACACAATATATATATACAGGAAATGACATTGTCATGTAATTAAAATAATTAATAGGGAAAGGAAAGAGAGATGGAAAGTAGGTGACTTACCTGTGGTTCAAAGTATCTACTTATATATTTTTAGAACATTTTCAAAATACATTTAATAGGTTTTGTCAAAGTTTGCAGAAAGTAGTATTCATCTTAAAATGATAAAAAAAAAACATACACAATACCTTTGGTATTATTGTTGGTTCACCATTAATTGAGAAGGCATTAGCTGGATAATGCATAATACTCTCATAGTCATAAGGTACACCAAAATTATAGGTAAGGTGTTTTTCAAAGGCATACGAGTAATCTGAAATATACAAAAATTAATATTAAATTGTTTTGAAAACATTTAAACCGACAAATATATTGAGGTAGTAATTGTTTTAGTATGAAATACACAACCTCAACTTAACTAAATAATATTGCCAACAAACTCACACCTGCTTGCTGTGTGTACTGAATACACACCTAATAATTCAACAAGAACTGAAAGAGAATTATCATCTTATTAATATTTCATTCGATAACAAAAGGTAACTAACATGTAATATACACATTGTATGACTGCAGTAAGTATACAGATTTATAAGGTGGATAAGGCACGTCAATATTTTTCCCTATTTGCATTTTTTCAGGCATGCTTCATAACTGTGTAATTTGAGGAAAGAAGACTGAGAAATATAATAAGAAAAGTGTGCCTCTGATATTCCTCTCTAGGCACATTTATGCCAATGGTTTCTGCAGCAACAGGGAGATAACCACAAATTCAGAAGCTTGATTTTGTTTTCTGATACGCCAAGTGAGGTTGGACCATTTTCCTTGTCATTTAAGTATTGTCTGATGACAGTGGTGAGGCCAAAGGCATACTTTTCAAATTTTATTTTCTCAAATTCCACCTCCACCTGACAAAAATGCCAACAGAGAAAATGTTTGTGCACTTACATCAATTATAATTAATAGGGAAAGGACAGGGAGATAGAAAGTAGGTGACTTACCTGAGGTTTACCTTGTGAGTTTAGAGTTCTTGAATTTTCGGAGGCACAGCCCATTCATCAGAAAGTTAGTTGATAGCACTCACCCAGTTTCTCCTCACCAGAAGCGTCTTCTCCTTCCAAGATAAAATTTATCACCAAATCAGCGGCACTGCCATGGGCATCCAGATGAACCCCTTCCTGTGCCAACCTGTTTATGGGGCAACTGGAACAACATCTAAATTCCTCTCCATTCAAACCCTTAACCTGGTTCCGGTTCATAGATGACATCTTCATGCTATGGACCCATGGACCAGATACCCTCACAGACTTCCTCAATGACCTCAACACAAAATTCTCTATCAAGTTCACTTGGAACTATTCCCCCACTAACATCACCTTCTTCGATGTGGACATCCAACTGAATTCATGCCCTATTCCCACCTCTGTTCACAGAAAACCAACTAACACCCTTCAGTACCTCCACTTTTCCAGTTGCCACCCTGAACATACCAAACAATCCCTCCCCTACAGTCTAGACCTTAGGGCAGCCCGCATATGCTCTACTTGAGGCAGCCTAGTATCCTATACTGACCACATATTCAATGCTTACCCCATAGACCTCCTCCAAAAGAAAATAACCCATGCCCTCTCCACCTCCCAAATAGTCATTCACACCCCTAGCCATCATACAGATGGTATATACATATGTATATATATTGCTGATTTTGTTATATATTTTAATTTTAAGGTGCAAATAGGATATAATATTATTTAATTTAATGTTGTAACATGAAAAGTTACGATGAACAATGCAGGCCAGCTTTCGAGTTGCAAGTGTTGAGGAACTGACGCAACCTGGGCCAACAATGTGGTCTGGCGAGACGTTGGGTGGTCCGCAAAAGGATGGGGGGAGTCGACATGGGGTGATGGGAGCAGCAGCTTGTGTCGGCAGGACAATGAAAGAATGACCACGCCCTGCAGATATAATTTTTTTTATCATGCTCTGATTGAAATTAAAACTATTAAAATCAATTTTTGGTGTTTTTATGAAAAATACCTGGCGCCCTAAAGGAATTAAGAATCCTAAAATACAGAGGAACGTAGAATATTCTACAATATATATATACACATACACACACACACGCACACACACACATATATATATATATTATATATATATATATATATATATATACAAGGGATCACCCCTGTAGGTGTTTGCACAATATTGCTGCTTGCGTTCTATCTTTTTGCCTGGCCAGCTCTGGTTGCAGTAGCAATGTGAATAAATGAACATTGTATATCAGAGGAGTGAATAAAATTTACTTAAAAGATTCAGTGGGCTTTATTCGATTAATTTCTATTTTAATATACAGATAACGGTTAGCCCTATAGGTCAGTGTGTGAACAATGTGATGGTAGATTTGTCAGATGATGTGTTGGTTGTCATTTTGGTCCAGAAACAGATACCAATATTATCATTGTAGCTCACCATACTTATTCCATTGAGTATTGTCAGCATGACATTTAAGTGTTAATTTATAAATGTTCGTTAAATAACTTTACTTTGTGATGCTTTACTTTGGATGACCTAGGGAAAAAAAATGAAGAAGTTCATGTAGAAGTAGTTGAAGGGGAAATGAAGGATTCTCGAAACAGAGGATGAGGACAGGCGAACAGGAACGGAAGGAGTAGTACAGTGACTAAAAGGTGATTCGGTAGGGTCGAAACAAACTGGACAAACGTCTCGAAGTGGCGGCAATTTTAAAAAATCTAATACACTCATTTGTGATTTTTAACTTTTGATGTTATTTAGATTTTTTTATTGTTATCTATTCTTAAGGAGAGATGTAAAGAGGGCGTTGGGCATGACGTCAGTGTTGTGTAAAATGTAGTTAGCAAGGTTTTTTTAATGGGTCAAAGACCCCAAGGGCGGTACCCCAAAGAAAGCACGTACCACCCGCATGGGGTCTACCACTTTCTACACCCCACGCGCTATTCGCAAACTAGCTGGAACTCAAGGGATGGGAACTTGTGTTTGATCCGTTAAAATACCGTCGTTCACAGAGATAAATTAAATCGTGAGAGAATAAAGAGCGTAGGGCTGAGAGGAAAAAGTGCCGTCAATCCGACCTGAAGGGCCTCTTTACCGAGCAAAAAACCTCGTTAGTGAGGGCAGTCGTCTGTTTATAGAATGCAGACTCTACAGTAATAAGTGAATTCGTCCTTCAGGCTTTCCAGTCGGCATTGTACCAAAATTTGTGGCGGATGCGAGGCGACTCTTATCAAATTGTGTTAATCGGTAATTCGGCGGGACGTTAGCAGGTCAGTGTTGTAATTTTGGTAGGACAGCGGTTAGGGCCAAACAGTAAAAGTTTATTTGAAAACCCTCCGGAAGTGCAGGTAATTTTGCGATGACAGGGTTGGAAGGGAATTCATGGAAGCGGCGTAGGCGGACGGATTTAAAGAATTAGGTAGACTGAGAGGTGACAGTTTGATGGTGTATGTGACAAAGTAGAGAGAGGAATCAACACGGTTTGTGTGAGCAAGTGAAAGTGAGTTGTAACCAGAGAGTGTTAATATCTGGAATTTTGGCGAGCCTGTTCACGCGCATCTGTACAGCGGAGGCACTTGTACGCGTAGATACGTTTACGCACTTCCACAGGAACCGGGACAGTAATATTCGGCAGGTCACACTGAGAACTTCAAACAATAAGCCCACCCCTTCCCTGTGTATTACGTGTGATTTATCTGCAATGACTTGCAATTACATTTCGGACCTCCCGCTGAGCCTTTTAAATTTTGCAAAAATTTCCGTATCATTGTATTTATTTTGTAGTTAGCTTATAAAAGTATAGTTTTAAGTGCCTTTAAATGTGAGCTTAAGTATAATATTACATAAAATGGCGTGTAACTGTGAGTGAGTGTGTAACAACAACTTTCAATGATCGTGGAGCCGTGTGAATGACCATTGGCCGTAATTCATTTCGTGAATTAAATTGTTTGAAATTTCAAGCTCTCGTTTTTAGATTACAGACAAGACCCTGGGAGTCTCGTGCTCGGCACAAAACTCGTGTGTCTTTGCAAGACATCTGGATCTCGCGGTTCGCGATTGTCGTTTCATTTTTGTTAACATATATATATATATATATATATATATATATAAAATTTATGATATTAAATAATTATTATAATATAATGGGATCAATTAGTAATAAGTTTTTTAAATATGAATAGGCAAGATTAATTGTAAAATTCAAAATGTAATGATATTAAATATTTCAAAAAGAACATTTGATCATATTACAAATTATTAAGAAAATATTACTAACAGAATAAGTTTGTCTCCGACTTTAAAATCAGGGTACTCTGTGGGTGAACCGAGAAGCAAATTAGATTCTAATGGCTATAGGCCTGGCAAATGTGAACTCTTTCTAATACAGTACAACGATACCCGCGAAGTTTATGCGTCTGCTTTCTGGTTTGCGTCGATGATGATGACTCCATCGGAGGATGACCTCCGTTCATCACCTTCCCGGCTAAATCTCGTAGACGCGTGGGCAAATCTGGCGGAGACTCTCTTATCTTCTTGCAGCAGCTAACAGTTCAGTTTTAGGTCAGCATTTTCCGGCCCCTCTCCTTCTCTCAGCGGCTATCAATTTAACTTTCTTCTGCTCATCTAATTTCTCCGACCTCTCAACATCTTCTCTACACCCACTGTCTTTCGTTTCTCAATATCTTCTCTCCGGTCTCTCTACTTCAACTGTTTCTCCGTCTAAAAATTCATTCCCACGTAACCTCGGTGTAAACTTAAAGGCCACCTCTTGATTTCCAAACCACCAATGAGCTGTTATTCTCAATAAACATTATTGGCCTGAACTTTTACAATTACAGCCAATATAAAATTTCATCTGCTTGGTATACACATGCCACGTGTTACCGCTTCTCTATGAGATTCCAAATTTTCCACGGAACTTTCATTTTCGCCGAAAACAGTCCCCTAATCATTCACGGCGTTACCTTTTTCGTGAATGGGCCGTCTCCCACACTCAGCCGGAAGGGTCTTCCTTTTGTCCTAATTATTTTGAACAACAGAACAAAATTTTTGTTTCAGTTGTTTCTTGGGCACGCATATTCTAGAACCCATTCCCATTAATCCTGATGAGGCTCATATGCTACAAAAGTACAATATACAATTTTGACTATCGAATATTAATACATTTTCTTCAAAATACAATACGTTAAGGTATCATTTTCCTTCTACCTATGATTAACCCTTTTGAAATCCTACTTATGGAAAACTAAGAGTGTAACTGCTGTAAATATATATAAGATAAAAATAACTTACTTTTTTGGATGTTCGCCTCAACAATGGTTATATAGTCATCTCTCTCAGGGACACTATGTTGATGGTCGAATCCTAAAGTATGCAGTAATTCATGAATAATGACTTTTTTATAGACACACCTATCAAGATCCAGGTTTAATTGTTGTGGCTGAAAGTTTAAGACACTTCAATAGAAACGTGAATTAATATAGGCGCTCGTCTATGTCGCTACATTTATCATTTTTAAAGTTTAAATAAGGCCAAAAACAAACACAAAATAATTTATTCTTCTTCTGTATGATTTCTTTCTTTATTCCGTTTTAACTTTCTTCATCACCTGTTCTATATTTAAGTTAAGGAGCATGGGCGATAGACTGCATCCTGTTTCACTAATTAATTAATATGGAAGATGTGATAGATAGGCGCTGCGGGAGTTTTCTCACAGGCGCTTCACCCCAGAATGACTCCGGGGCTCACTTGATTATGTTGGGAATGCCTCGAAGTTCTCAAATGCCGAGACACCTTCACCTATTTTAGGAGGTATATGTACTGGGGTCGAAACCTTGGCCATCTGGCAAGAAATGCCCGCTGATCCCATTGGATCAGTCGACCAACAGCCTCCTGAAACTGGTGGAGACATGAAGAAGGGAATGCTGCGAACCCACAGCATACTCATCTCCCGTCATAGGGGATGAGCGAACAATATAAGGACGTTGACCAAGAGAAGGGATAGATTAATAGGCCACGATTTAATACATGTATGTCTCAGAAGGAAGTTTGTGGGGTAAGTAAGGAAGAGGGAGGTCAAGGACAGAATACGCTAAGTGATAGTATTGAGGAAATGAAAAGCTTGCGCAGGTTATGTTAGCAAGGAGGGTTGCACCAGACCAGAATACCTCAACGACATTACACATCATATCGTCACGAGAAATTAAAAAGATACATTTATGTTTGTTGTTAGCAGGCATTTAAAAATAATTTTATTTCCATGTTATCCTAATTGCGAACATCTCTGACAATAAATTCACGACTTAAACAAAACGTTTACTTAGGTTTGTCAAACCAATCTTAGGTATTTTATAGTTGTTTAGAATAACACTAATAATTCCCCGACAATATTTCAACCCCTTGCATCATGTGGGCGGAAATGAGTCGTATGAAAATAAATTATCAGCTTTGGTGTCGTAACCAGTGTAAAGGGAGTCGCTGTGTTATATGTGACCTTTAATATGCGATTTAAATAAAAGTTCAGCCGTTAAGTGAGGAATAAATTTTATTCTGTTAGAGTGCTGAATATATTTTTTAAGTCTTGCTATTGTACCGGGAGTATTTTTGAATCTCTAGAGATAATGGGAGTATATTTGAGGTTCATTCATATTGTGACGTTTACGATGCCGGTCATGTGTTGACCAAGAGTTAAATAATGAGCCGGGATAATATAAATAAATACCCGGGCAACGCCGGGTCCACAGATAATCATATATATATATATACATATATAATATAAATATGATATATGTGACAATTTTGGCCTAGCCTTGAAAATGCTCGGAGTTGATAGAAAAAGTTCCTTGAAGAGTGAAAACGCTTGTCTGAATACAGGCGTTAGGTTCTGACTCGGAGCGGTGACTAAACTGGGACGTGATAGATGTGCGTGATACGGAAGCTCGCTGAAAGACGTGATCCCGTGATGAATAAGGTTCCCATGTCGAGACACGTCACCCTTCCTTCATGTTTCACTAATGAGGATCACAAGGTGGAGAGGGAAGCAGCCACCAGTATTCTATCAAAAGGACTCTACAACCTTGGACAGTCCCACATTATCATTAAATGAACGAACTCCCAAAGAGTACACGAAGCCCTATAACCTCCTGGAAGTCACTTCGCTAGACGATGATGACAGAGGAAATCAATACGTCACTCTACGTAAAATCTGCATGTGCTGGAAACCCGAGAATTGTTTATCAAACATTGACCAAGAGAAGGTGCAGTATTTATTGCATATACGTAAAAGAATAAAATACAATATATGATTCTGGAGATAAAATTTGATTTTCTATTATTATCCACTTACCCCGCCATTGCGTCCAAGCACTGAAAAGCAACCGGAATCATTTCCAGTCACATAGACGTAATCTACGTCAGAGGCTACTCTCTCTCGGAAACGGATACATGTTCTGTTCTGATAGTGATGAAAAACAGCTAAAATAGCATCTCTCTGGGCAGCATCTGAACAAATGTTTTAATTTATATTTCAAGTAAGGAAAGAACCTTAATATTAATGTATGTATATCTGGCAGGATAACACAATAATTAAATATATACAGGCGAAAGAGCCAGAAAAGTTGAATAATTGACTACGCAGTTATTATATGTTTTTGGCACTAAAGAATCCCAGTTTCGAGAAAGAAAAAATGTCGTCTGAAAGCATGTCGTCAAAATAAAAAATGTGATATTTTTGTGAAGACTAATAGTAATTAAATTAAAGAAGCTGTTAGATTTTGAAGTGAGAGGGGAAAACTCATAGCCCTTACTCATACGTCTTCAGTAGATAAATGGAGGGATGAATGGTTGTGATAGTAAAAGGACTGTTTCAATAATCACTGTACTGTTATGGATAAAATTTACAGTCTTTATTAACAACATTTTCAAATTAGCGGCATATTACAATGACATAAATTAATTTATTTCAGGCCCATGTAATATATCTTCAACACAAAATTAGATTCCTCATTGCAGGAGCCTGGACCTACTTGTTTGCTCAGGCATGAAGTTCATCTGCGGGGTAACACATACCCATATCCGTAATCCCTGTTGAAGTTGAAAGTAGTCACATCTTGTGTGTAGCGCAACGTTTCAATGGCAATAACTGATACCAACAACGGATTATCTTCATCTATAAAGAGCTGTTTCCCCGAACCGCTGCGCCTTGTTGAGTCCGGATTGGTTGGCCTTTTACCCAAACGCTCGGCTTTAATTCTGGCGGTGATCGGGTTCCAGTCCTTGATAAGATGGAACTCAGTAACCTTGTGTGTGAGATTATCTCCATCTGTTTCAGCAGCATTTAGTAAAGTCTGTATTTCTAGTTTTAGAAATCGGCTGATTTCGAAACACCTCACATGCTCCTAAGCCGCGTTTCAATGGTAAGGATTGTTTCCCCAATATTACAGGGGATCTCGTAGACACCACTACTGTTAAGACCTATCTTATGTTTCACGGGCTCCACCACATCACGTTTGCTGTCTGAGAATCGTCTTAATCTCATGTTTAACAAGCGCCGTGTTTCCAACGTACGGTAAATAAGCTGTAGAACTGCAGTTATTTTCGTGTTGGGTTTTAGTTTTTCGTAGCCTTGCAGCCGTTTCAAAGTCTGTTTTAAGTTGGTCAATTTGGTTTATGGGCTATCATGGTCAGATATTTTCTAGGCTCGGCGAACTAACATCGAGAGTACAGCTGGTTTTGGGGGCAGGTGATGAAAACCACCCGGCTTTCTGGAATGACCGAGTTTTCGATTCCGTCTTCGTGAAATTGATGTTATATGTTGATCGAATTTAGTGGAAAGAGCGAGAAACACTTGTCGAAATGACAAAGATATCATCGACGACATACCGAAAGAAGCACCTACTGTCGTCGTCAAATTAGTAGAGCCTTGAATTTTAAGCCTCACTGTGCCTATTCAGATTTACCTACCTTCTTGTGAAAGGTCTCATTTTTCACAGACTTTAATGCCATTTTATGATATGTAAATAAAATTTGCGTTTTGGCGAAAAAACAAAAAAGTCCGGGGGTTTTGTAGCTTGACTTTAACAACTCATAGGTTGTGGTTTTAAATGGTCCAAAAAGTTATAAAAGACAGTGAAAACCTTTCCAACCCGGTCGGCAAAGTTTAAATTATCTGTTTGTCTTACTTAAAAAAAATAAATTAGATATTGTATCGCAAATGAGTGGCTCATAGCTTTTCTTTTAGGGGTTGAAAGTCATTAATATAAAATATAAGATTCATTGATGTAGCAACTCTCCGAAATTTTGTGCGATTTTTTAATGTATTTAACTTTTTACTGCCGAGTTTGTGACTAAAGAAACACACATACGAGTTTAAAGTTGCCACAGGAGGTCAGTAACCGAAAACTTTTATTGTCAGTATTACACAGAATTAGGAATATGTCATTTTTAGAAAAACAACCAGATAAAGCAGCGAGAAAGATCAGAGCCAGGTGAGCGGGCAGGGGTGCCACCCTACTTTCCCCTCCCGCTCCAATAAACCTTTACCTTCATTCTACACTTTTTAAAAAATCGTAAAAATTTTGTAGCTTTGTTACGTGAATGAAGACTATATGTTATATGTATAACTTTCAACCGCTACATGATAAACTTTGTCCCACTCTTCACTGTCGCGTTGTCTTAGAGTTATTAGAGGTCCACTAATTAATTAATTAATTTAAAAAACGTAAGACACACAGTTGATTCAAACTTTGTGGATAGGTTTGGAAGGGTTTATACTGTCGATTGATAAATTTTCAGACCATATAATGCAACAGTTTGAATCTACGCGTTGTCAAAGTCGATCTATATGAAAGAAAGACAAAAAACCGTTTTATCAGGTTTTTCGCCAAAACGCAAATATAAAGTCCATAAAAATTATTTACAAATTATAGCGCGTTATTAAGAAGACAAGCAATTAATACGAACTGAAATTTAGAGAGTGAATTGCGTGAGTAATCATGATATGTTAATTACTACCGTGTGGAATGTAAAGAGCATCCAGACCCCGGGGCTGAACATCTGGAGGAAGTGAATAACTGGCCTGCAGAATCGCCAGTGCAAGGGTAAAGAAACGGACCCCTCTTCAGAATCTTCAGACACACGAGGGTAAACAATGTGAAACATGTGCGATACACCCCTGAGGGAGAACAAACAGATGCTCTGGCGATGGAAAGTTGTGGAGTTTTTGTGACTTTAAAATGTGCAACTGCCCCAAAATTGTTTAAGGGAGATGAAAAGCAGTCGCTGGCAAAACTTGGAATATGATGGTCGATGACAAGGACACCGTAGAGAGGAGACGCGATCACAAAAACCGACAGTTTACTAGAGTCCATGAGATACTGTAGAAGCTGAACAACACGACGTCACCAAAGGGGAACAGCAGATAAGTTCCATTCATGGTACTTGTTACCATTTTGTGGTTACGGGGACATCGTAAATCCGTCATTTATCCAGGACCAAATTTATCCCACGGTCAACCCGAGATTTAAAATTTCATAACTGAGTAGCCAGTGTTAAAACAAAATGTATAAATAATTGAGTAGGATCGGTGCGAAAATGTTTGTTTAAAAATAAATTTTACGTCATACTAATAATTATTTAACTGAATATTATTAGCTTTCTGTAACCACTTTAGAATAATTCCAAATATCATTCTATATTATTTGTGTATATTCTTGTAAGTACCTAAAATCTTCACAGAAGATCGTTGCAATTTTACATTCTTCTAACTGCGTTTTCATTTAACGGTTTTATTGATTCCCACTTTCAAGAATTTACCACTATCGTGTCCGTTTAAAATTTACTATTCTTAGAGTTCAGAATGTCTTTGGTTTGCATTCCTTGTCTCTATTTCTCTAATATTATAAATATATTTAAATCTGGACGTTTTCCTACATTTTATCATTACATCATTTTTCCTCTACCTTAGTGTGTGAGTTATGCCTCTGTAAAACTTGCTTCTGATGTCACTAACTTTATCATTGTACAGAATGATGACATTACTATTTTTGTGCCTGTTGATCCCTTCAAAGTTGAATGTACCACCTGTTATGAAGATTAGAAGTTTCCAGATATAATGAGAAAATACTTTTCCAGGCCATTTATGGAATCAGGTTGGAGATAAAAGAATAATAATGAATCATAAGTAGTAAACAAATTGTAGGAATGAGGCATGTCAAACAATAATTTATGGTATGGTGAATCCTGCAACGTATGATGATGTAATACTTACTAAAGTCTGACGATATCTCGTAGACAACAGTCTTGTCCGGCCACCGGTAAGTGTCACCAATTATTCCATTCCTAGATTGCAGATTTGATAGTTGGTCCTGATTAAGGATCATGTCACCTTCAAACTTTCCACTGTACAGCCATTCATCTTTCTCTGGAAACAGGTATATCTATGTACATATATATGCCGTTTATTTTATGATAAAGCGCTACTACTAGAAATATAAATAGTAGCGTTCGTCTAAGTAAGAAAGGTCCATCAAGTTTGAATATTTGACAAAACTAAGTAACCTGATTTGTCAGAGATGTTCGGAAATATGATACAAGAAATGGAAATAAAATTATTTTTTATATGCCTGCAAACCACGAATCATTAACATATTTTTTCATTACTCGTGACGAAATGATATGTAATGTTGTTGTAGTGTTCAGACCTAAGACTGGTCTCATTCAACCCTCCGTCATAACCTATCATGCGCAAGCGTTTCATTACCACATAACAACCACCTCCCACATACTCACTAAACTCCTTAGCGGATTCCATCCTATGTCTCCATCTTCTATTCTTACCGCCCACAGAAACGCTTCCCTCTAAAGCTAATTTTACAAGCCCCTATGTCTTAAATCGTGGCCTATGAATCTATCTCTTCCTTGGTCTACTTCCTCCATATTCTTCGCTCTTCCCCTATTCTGTTACGAACTTCCTCGTTAGTGATTCTATCCACCCATCTCATTGTCCTGTAACACCACATTTACAAGTTTTCTATTCTTTTCCTTTCTGCAATTCCTACCATCTACGTTTCGCAGCCATATAACATAGTAACGATTTCCTAATATTCACACTTATATTAGCCATAAGTAAATTACTCTTTTTGGCGAAAGCCTTCCTTGTCTGTGCTATCCTACACAATTTTATGTTTACTATATTTTGACGCAACTTAAGAAATTTAGCTACTTGGGAAGCGTAATAACTAGAGTAGGACGATAGGTGTTGGAGAAAGGATAAAAATAGAAGCTTTGTAAATGTGGTATTATAGGAGAATGAGATGGGTGAATAGGGTAACTAACGAGGAAGTTCATAACAGAATAGGGAAGAGCGAACAATATGGTGGAAATTGACCAAGAGATGGGATAGATTGATAGGCCACGTTTTAAGAGATGAGGGTCTTGTAAAATTGAAATTAGGGGGATTTGTGCGAGGTAAGAACAGAAGGAGGTGGCGAGGATGTGGTATGTGCTAGTTATGAGGAAATTATAAGACTTGAGCAAGATAGATTAGGATGTTGGGTTGCAACTGACCATCTTGTGACTGAATTCTACAACAACAACATTAAAACCATAATATGGTAATGTAATACCTTTACTATCTTTATTAAATATTAATTGTCATAAAGAAGAAAAGATTAGCCAGACTAATCGACTTAAAAATACTTTGAATTGATAGAAACTCATCATCTGGCTTGAAATTTGAGACTATTAAATGAACCAATTCTGGTTCTAAAAAACTATAAAGTAGAATTTCATTTCATGCATAAATTCGACTTACTGAATACTCTTTTGTGTTCTGTATGATGTCACCGGCAATTTGTAAAAAACTCGAAATCTTCCCACCTTAATTCTTTAGAAATGGCTAATAAAATAGGGTAAGATTTTTTACTTTTAATATAAAAAACAGTTGACAATTATAAATTCATCACAATCCTTAAAATTGGGCCGAATTTAATTGTTACTTAAAGATTTTCTTAACGCTGCCCGTTTGAAGCGCATGTATTGTACCTCTGTCTGGTGATCTTGTTGTAAATCAATACCAATAAAAAAATTAAAGTGTCTGTCCTGGTTTTTGTCTCGAAACGGCTCTACGGTTTTTCAATGAAAATTTTAGGGGTTCCAAAACAGTATATTCAACTTATAAATATTCGTACATATTTCATTTCGATATATTGCAGAAAATATTAGGTTTCTTCGCATGAGCGCGTCGAAGTCTCAAAAATGTGATTGTGAGTTGCCTATACTCTTGATCTGTTTATACTCCGAAACGGCAAAACGGATTTCAGGAATTCAGTTGGAATTTAAATTTTCGTGTTTATTTCATATCGATATCTTGCATAGTTCGGAAGATATTAATGTAATATTTATGTCCATTGCATTTCCGCGCGAAGGGCGTTCCTATATCATTCATCCCACTTACGGATTGCTAGCACCCTGAGAAATAATAAACTTGTTTGGATCTTCGATACGATGTATACATGAATTGTTATTTTGTCGCGTCAGGTAAAGTTTAATATTTAGTAAATGCTCATTTTCAAAAGAAAATAAATTTATACAACTTTGTATCGAATTGGCTCCAAATTGCCCTGAATCGATCAGAAATAAATGATACCCTACCATTTATTTATTTAATGAATTCAACTTTATGCAAAAATTTTACCTGTTGTTTCTTTTTAGGGTAAAATAAAAATGTTAAAGTCATTAAAGAAACCGAAGTTATAGTTCAAGTAGGAATAATATCAAACTTCATTGATCTACATATATTCTTAATTTTACTGGGCCACTAGGAATTGTAAATTGATGTAAATAATAGTCATTCATCCACTTATTCGCGAAAACAATTTTAAAATATCATTACATAAACAAAATGTTATTCTGCGTTTAATAAATATATCATTTACCCTAAAGACACGTAGAACTTACAACAGAATACTTTAGATTATGAAAATGAAGAAACTCAAACGAGAAATTAAAACAAACCAATGGGAATTAGAAATCCTGAAATAACAGGAGGTACTTCAGAGTTTGAAAGAAGATATCAAGAGTAGATTATTGGAGAAAGGAAAAAATATAACATGGAAGAAATGACTAGAGCAGCCGACGAAGTAATAGCTCAGACAAATGGGAAAGCTTGGATAACACAAGAAATAATAAAAACGATTGATGAAAGGCGAGAGATGAAAATGGTAAAGAGTAGTACAGACATCTGAAGAATGAGAAGGAAGTGCAGAGGCTTGGCTACCAGAGAAATGCAAAGCAGTTGAGGATTTCATGTTGAAAGGTAAAATACGCGTAGATTGTAAGAAAATCAAATAAACATTCGGAGAGAGGAAAAATACTAGCAAGAACATCAGGAGAGCGGATGGGAAGCCAATTCTGGATAAAGAAGAAATGACACAAAGATGGAAGTAATATCTAGAAAGGCTGTAGGATGGTGGAAATCTAGATCAGTCAGTAATAGAAGACTAAGATGATGTTGATGTTGAAGCTTTGGGGGACAAGATTTTAAGGTCGAAGTTTGATAGGACGCTGACAGATCCAAACAACGGTAAAGCACCAGGAATTTATAACATTCCAGCTCAGTTGAGAGATCATCGGACGAAGAAAGAAAATCATAGCTGTTTAGGATATTTTTCGAAACCTACGGAACAGGAAGAATACCAGAAGATTTTAGTAAAAATATAATTGTACTAATACTGAAGAAGAAAGGGCTGACAGATGCGAACAGCACAGAACAATTAGTGTAGTATCTCATGAATGAGAAAATAATTTAAAGGAGGATGGAACGACAAATAGAATGTGAGTTAGGAAAATATCAGTTTGATTATAGTAAGAATATAGTGGCAAAGAATCAATATCAACTTTGCGTGTAATTTTATAAGACAGAATAAGAAAAAACAAGCCAACGTTCATGGCATTTGTAGATTTAGAAATAGCCTTTGATAATGGGAACTGGAGCACGCTAATGAGGATTTTGAAGAGAAAAGTATTCGGGGAGTCAAAGGAACACTTTGATATCATAATAAATGGATTGTCTTGGAGAAAAGCCAAAGTGATGGAATGGGATGTTAAGGAATTCTGCTGTTTAGGAAGCATAATAACTAGGCATGGTAGATGTATAGTAGACATGAAGAGTAGGATGGCACAGGCAAGGAAGGCTTTCGCGAAAAAGATGAATTTACAGACGGGTAATATCAGTGTGAATATTAGGAAATCTTTGCTAAAAATGTTCGCATGGTGAGTGACGTTGTATGGGTGCGAAACGTGGACGGTAGGAGTTTTATAAATTTTATAAATGCAACTATATTATCTTTTGAGTTAGTGCATTAAGGACTGAGGAACCCTTAGACATGGAACTGGCAGAATTGAAAACAGTGAACCGTTTCTTCAACTAATTCTTTCTGAGATGCTTACGCTATTTTCAGGGAACATACTATTGATTAAAACAAGCACAGCTTACTCGTTTTTCTTCTTATCTTGAACATAATCAGCGTATTAGTTACTATTGACAATGAAATTTTGATTATGCATTGCAGTATTTCGTGCTAACCTTTGCGATTTTTCTTACAATCGTTTTGAATCACCGGTTTCGAATTATTTTCAATATTTACAGCTTTGAATTTCTAATAAATTTGAAAGTGATACAAATACAAATAATACAACGAAGAAACGTGGTTATTTTCTAAGATAAGAAGAAGTCTCCATCCAGTGGTAAAGGAGCGAGACTTACCGTGTCGGACTCCCAGGGGATTAGCACAAGCTACCGCAGCCAAACTCAACAACAATACACTCTGCAACATTTTCGCCATCGTAGAACGAAACACGAATCTTCTCGCAATAAATACTCTCCCGCTATCTTCTCGGCATTCCCCCAAGCATGAAACATGAACTTCCCATCACCAAGATGTCACTCAAATGGACACTAAACTTCAACCACCAAGCCTATCAAAATACTCCTTTATCTTACAAATGCCACTCATCCGTTTCTTCAACTGATAAACAACATTCATAAATTATTAAAATAATTTTAATCCTAAGACAGCTCTCATGCAACCCTCCATGTAAATCTATTCTGTGCAAGCCTTTCTTTCCTTCATAAGTACCATATCCTGCCTAATATGCTTAGCGTATTCCATCCATAGCCTCCATTCTCTGTTCTTAACACGCACACTTTCGTCTGATCTTAATTGTGCAAGACCCTCATGCCTTAAAATGTGGCTTATTAATCTATCCCTTCTCTTGATCAACGTCCTCCATATTCTCCGCTCTTCCAGTATTCTGCTTAGAACTTTCTCGATTATGATTCTAACCACCCATCTAATTGTCATATAGCACCACATTTCAAAGTTTTCTATTCTTTACCTTTCTGCAACTCCTACCACGTTTCGCATAGATAATGATTTCCTAATATTCACAATTATTTTACCCGCTAGTTAATACCTCTTTCTCGCGAAAGTCTTCCTTGCATTTGCTATCCTACTCTAGTTATTACGCTTCCCAAGTAGCAGAATTCCTTATCTTTCGTCAAAATATCCCTTCCCAATCTAACACCCTTTATCATTCCACTGTTTCCCATACCTTGGTTTTCCCTCAATTAATCCTCATATTGAAGTCTTTGTCCGTAACCACGTTCGTGCCATTTTTTATGGTTTCCAAGTCTTCTTCGGACTCCCCTAATAATACAAACTCGTTGGCAAAGCGTGGAGTTTTTATTTCTTCACCTTGCAGTATGATTCCCTTCCCATATTCCATTTTAACTTTCTATATATAAGTTAAACAGCATGGGCAACAGAGTGCATCCTTGACTTACATCTTTCTTGTTTTTTGCTTTCTTTTCTTGATCTTCTATTCTAATTACTGCTGCCTGCCTTCTCTAGAGGTTATGTATAAGCCTCCTTTCTCGATATTTTATTCCCGTGCTCTTCAAAATACGTAATAGTCCGTTCCAGCTCACATTATCAAATGTTTTTTTCTAAATAAACAAATTCCATCAACGTAGGCCTATTTTTTCTTATTCTGTCTTCTAAAATTAGTCGCAGAGTCAATATTACTTCTCTTGTCCCTAGATTGTTCCTAAAAGCAAACTGATCATTTACTAACTGGCATTCTATTTGTCGTTCCATCCTCCTACATACTATTTCCGTTAATATTTTGCACGCATGAGATACGCCTGTAACGTGAATCATTAAATTAAATGGTTTTCTATTCACACTTGGAATACATTAAGTAAAGCACGGGCAGAAATGAACGAAAATTTAAATTCCGCCGGGCACAAATTAAGATATGTTTAGTTGCTTTGCTCTCTCCTTGTATTAGCGAAGAATATTGGGCAGGAGGCAGTAGACAACCCTGGAATATGAGGGCTGTGATTAGCCAAAAACGGTTACATGACCGCGTATTGGTTAGGGGGAAACTCCCGAACACTGGGATTGTGCATAGATATTGGGGATGAGTCATTCGGAGCCCAGGCATGTATTCCAAGTGGAGTTCTTCTATGGTACGACAGTTTTGTTTCATCGGCCTTCCTGTCCCCGTATTTTCAAATTTAGCTAAGGGTTTACTCGTATGTATATATTTTTAAGCTTTTGTATAAAGGGAAATTCGCAGCAATGTAGTTGACGTAAATATAATATTTTACATAATAAACGATTGTTTTTCAAATTTGTTTCTTATGTTTTTCACTTTTAAAAATAGCAATTGAAATTAATGGACTTAAACTTAACTCCCACAAAATATTAAGACACTAAAAATCCAGAACTACTTTCTGAGAAACAGAAGATGTGCATTACTGACGGAAATCGATATAACGGCGCTTATCTACAGAAATGCAGAAATTGACTTGCAAGTTGATTGTACCCGCTAAGAATATCAACGGAAAATTTTGGCATTAAATTCATAGAACGGAAGGAAATATGCGGTTATCGGCGGCTATTTGGCTATTTAGCGAGGGTATATATATATATTGGTTTTTTAATTTAATATATTTAACTTAAATAACATCAAATAAGAGCAACATATTTTCCAGACTATAAATAAGTCAGCATATGAAATTATAACCATTTTATTAACGACGTTTCGACTCTCTTTTGTGACCTCCGGTCCGCGAGACTAATTTTATTTTCGGTTAACAGGCTACGTGAGAGTGATCGTGAAACAGGCAATTCCCCTTTAATAGCATAGGAAAAGAATTGAAAAGAGGTGATGTGGAAGGTAGAGCGAAGCAGCCGAAGGTTGACTACGGCCCCCGGGCTATTCTTAAAGGATCATACCTGATGTTTCACCCAAAGAGATGCAGGGAAAACCGTAGAAAACCTGCATCAGGTAGGTCGGTCATAGGGTACTATTCTCATGCCCTTCCGAATGTCTCCGCCAGTTTTAGGAGGCAGTTGGCCGATTGATCCAATGGGATCAGACGACAACTCTTGCCTCATGCCCAAGGTCGTCGACCACAGTACATAAACCTCCTAAAATAGGCGAATGTGGCTTGGCATGTGAGAACTTCGTGAAAGTCCAGAGAGAGTACGAGGCATTCCTGACATAATCAAGTGAGCCCCGTAGTCATTCATGGGAGAAGCGCCTGCGAGAGAAAACTCCCGCAGGCACTATCCTCCTGAAACTAAATTCTTCACACGTAAATACTTGAATACGGTTAATAATGTTTTCGGTTAAGGGAATCAATAAGAAAATATCATGAATTGCTCAAATTTATGCCTAAGAAAGTCTCAAAAGGGAGGCGAAACGTCGTTAGTTAAATAGTAATAAATATTTATCCTTCCCGTGGGCTGAGTCCTTCACGAGGCTGGGAGGTTTGCGTGACTGGGTTTCCTAGGCCATACCCGATCAGGTATAGCAATGCAATGCACATAACTTAGTGGCTAGGGTCCGAAGTCCCTTCACCTAAGGTGCTCAGAACACGTGAGAGCACGGATAAGGAGATGCGAAGGGCGAAGCTGTACACCCGAGAGAAAACAACGAAGAGCCCCCGGAGCAGGGCGCTTCAATGGCGGACCTGGTCCGCCCCCTCCTCTTGACTTGGGAATATGAGCGCACATCACTGCTCGACAGAGTCCAACCCGACCGTCAGCCTGTAGAGCGACAGCTGGGCCTAAGCTCACCCTTGTCTCGCTGAGAGCTCGGGTGGAGCTCGTGTCGCTCTTTAAGGAGTTGAATCCCCGAGGTAAACCTTGTCGGTAGAGCGGGCGCTTCCAGACAGGGGTCGCCTCTTTCCCCCAGAAAAGCACACCTCCAACTCTTCGGAGAGCGAGTTCCGTCCTGTGACTGGCATTTGAAGCTTGCCGCTTCCTCCAGATTTCAACGACTGGTTCCCGAGGCCAGACGGGCCACTTTCGGAAGTGGAGCTATAAGCGATCCCCTATGAGTGATCTGCGCAACCATACAACAATTGGGGAACTACGTCCAGGCAGTTCAATCATCGGATAACTAAATATGGGTGGCCATTTCTTACTCGGCACTTTAACACGGAGGCTTGATGACTGCCTTTACACATCATTCCTTCAGATCTATGAGCTGTACACCTCAAGTGGTAGAATGCTTTCTCAACAACAAATTATGCCATTGTTGGAACGAAATCCGAATCAAATGTGTGGAATAAAAATTAGAATTCAAGATTTCATATTTTTGCCCGGAAAACTTCCGAAATAATTTTCAGTTCCATTATTAATATTAAACACATTAAACATAAAATAATTGTATACTGTGCAGACACCCAGAGCGCAAATTTCGGAAAAAAAATCGAGAAGAGGTAGAAAAAATATATTTTTTAAAATTAAAAAAACCTTAATCAAAACATTGTTAATGTTGGTTGAGGACTACAGAAAAATCACAATTAAGGGTTGAGACTTTGAAATATAATTTAAGAAATTATAGAACGTAAATTTCATGACCATTTAAACAACGAAAGAAATCTACTAACAAATTCACTCAAATGAAAAATATGCCAAATAACAAAATAATAGTACACATCAGTCTTTTTATTTTTGTAATAAAAACCTTCCCTTTTACCAACAATATTGTAGTATTGGGGGAGTCAGAAAAGAGTTAGGAACCATATAAAATGGCATGATCGGCCTCCTGGAGAAAGAGTTCCATATGAGGATTAATAAAAGGGAAACAAAGATAATGGAGTGTAGTTTGGGAAAATTGTGGAATAAAAAAAGGTGTTAGATTGGGAAAGGATATTTTGACGGAAGTTAAGTGATTCTACTACTTGGGAAGCGAAATAACTAGTGATGGTAGAAGTATAGTAGATATAAAGAGTAGGATAGCACAGGCAAGGAAGGCATTCGCAAAAAAGAAGAATTTACTTACAGGTAATATGAATATTAGAAAATCGCTCCTAAAAATGTTCGTATGGAGCGTGGCGTTATAAGGGTGCAAAACGTAGACGATAGGAGTTGCGGAGAGGAATAGAATAGAAGCTTTTGAAATGTGATGGTATAGGTTGTAATGCTTCAAAATTATAACTGTCTTTAATGGGGGGAAATGCCTAAATTGTGGGTTTTCCGAGGCTTAACTCTTGAGCGGGAAGCGCACACGGATAAAAGGAGCTCCCATCTGCCAAGGCACCCGTCGGATTACCAGAGCACAAAAGGCCACAGTCAGCGGCATTGGGCGAAAAATATATTTTTCGCGCCAGGGAAATACCAGGGATAGGGAATAGTTTCTGATGAGAGCTCCCCTACGATTGGTAAACTACGGCTATGGGAAGAGGAATCCGAGGTGTCGAAATGGCGGGCAAGAGGAGATTTTGTCATTCTGGGTCCAGGAGAGGAAGGAGAGCCTAGGAGCGGAATTTGGCATTCTGGGTCCAGGAAAGGAAGGAGAGCTCAGGAGCGGAATTTGTCATTCTGGGTCCAGGAGAGAAGGAGAGTTTCCGTTCGGACTTGGCAGCAGCAGTGGCCTATGCTGGGCCAGCTTACACCCAGAATAACGGGCATCTGTAGGGACACACCAGAGGCTGCCTCCAGCCAGCAGCGAGAGAGAGAGAGAGAGACGGAACTTCCGCCAAGGTTAAGTCAAGGTATTGTGAATTCTTGGGACGAGCGGGTTTATTTGCCATTTTGCCAATTTGCTAGCTATTTATTCTCCCAAGCCACGACACCCTGAGAAAAGGAGCTAAGTGGAAAATGTATATACCTGCTTATAACGGCAGAAAAATAAATTATTAGGATCTTAACCTTGTTGTTATTATTATTAGTAAATCTAAAAGTTTTCCAGATGATAAGAGAGAGCAGTACAAGGTGAATGCTGAATATCAGAGGGGTAGATATAAACACTAACGAGGAAGTTCTTAACAGATAGGGAAGAGCGAACAATATGAAGGACGTTGGCCAAGAGAAGAAATAGATTAATAGGCAAAGTTTTAGGACGTGAGGGTATTGTTAAATTATTATTACAGGGAAGCGTGTGGGATGCCAAGTATGTTAAAAATTAAAGAAATATATATTACTATACTATTTGTCGTTGTATGAAAATTTTTGTTGCTCCATATAGATATAATTTGTAATGAAGGACACCCTTCCCCTCCTCACCCGGACGTCCGAACGAAAATAATTACATAACACACTTCTCACGATGTTTGCACGTTGTCAGCCCTCTTGTGGCCGTCACCTCAAGTAGCCACGACCATAAATCTCTAGCAGACAGTCGCACTCTGACGTCACTGTACGTCAAGTAACAACGCCCCATACCTACCTCTATTTTGAGAAGAAATCAAATATCTTCCAACTTACCTGATATTTTATATCATTTCAAATTTCCTCCCAGGCTGTTTTCCGAATGTATTGATCATGTTACTGAAATGACTTAACATCGTATTCAAAGTCATGTTTTCTGACTTTTCCAATTAATAACTCCTCCATATGATCAAAATATAATTAATTTCAATCCTCTAGTAGTAGCCTTTGCTGTCCGTAAACTATTTTTAAAACGTACTCAACGAAATATACTAATCTACATCAGTGTAGATATCAGACGTTCATTCCAGAAAAAGTAGATCTAATTACATTACGGATATATCAAGTACTGCTATATATATATATATATATATATATATTATCAATTATTTATTTTTTGCAATCTTTATACAACAATAATATGATATGATATAATGACATGAGACAGAAACCCAACAGTTTATTGTACAATAGTTACTTTTGCAGTCTTCCTTGTGATAATAATTACTTAATTAGAGAAATGTATGTGGTAAGTCGTGCGGTGAAAGTCTGTTAAGCCTTTGAATGTTTGCACTATTGTCTAATAGATTTTGAATAAACTCATTAGAATGATGTTCCAGGCTACTTAAGTATGTTTCACTATACTTTGTGATCACAGTTTTAACCGTATCGATTTTAAGGTCACTCAAAATGTCTGCGTTTCTTACAAAATATGGTCCATCAAACATGGCACGTAGCTCTTTATACTGAAATGTTTCTCAAATTTGGATGTTGGAGTTTGCAGCTGTAGCCCGCAGCTGAATACCATATGTGCAGATGGGTTTATAGATGAGGAGCTTGTTGTCTAAGGATAATTTAGATTTTCGAACTAGCAGCCAGTAGTATTTCCGGAGTTTCAAATCAAGTTGTTTACGCTTATTCCAAATCTGGGGTTTCCACGTTAGACCCTTATCTGTTTTTAGGGTTAAAGAATTGTTATGAATAAACACTGCTGAAGAAGTTCCCTTACGTTTTGTGAAAGTTATCTGAAATTTTTTAGTTTCATTTAATTTTATTCTTAATTTCTTTGTCCATTTAACCACTTCATCAATATTCTGTTGTAGAATTTTTACTGCAACATTCGGATCACTACGTTTTACCATAAGAATCTTATTGTCTGCACAAGATGCTGTAAAGGTGTTCAAATTGTTTGGGATGTCTGTGTGAAAATATTGTAAAAGGTGGGGCCAAGTACACTGCCCTGTGGAAAGCCTGATTTGATTGGTCTTGCCCGAGTTTTACCTGAAAGTATCGTTCCTCAAGACAAGATTTAAAGATATTAAAAAATGTTGGAGGTAGAAATGCTTAGAGTTTGTAGAGGAGGCCCTTGTGCCAAACTCTATCAAAGGCTTGACTCTCATCTACGAAGACATCTGTGCAGTATTGTTTATCTTCAAAGGTTAGGTTAATTGTGTCTACAACCCTATGAGCTTGTTGAATAGTTGAATACGGAAATCGAACTGATGACTTGATATAGTATTCTTCGAGGATAGGAGTTAGTCTTCTGGCTAATAACTTTTCAAGCAATTTGCTTAAGACAGGCAACAAACTGATTGACCTATAGGAACCAACTTTAGTGGGAGGTTTACCAGGCTTGTGAATGAGTATGACCTGTGCTACCTTCCTTTGTAATCTGAAGTAACCCAACCGCAAAACAGCATTAAATAACATTGTTATTTGCCTTCGCGCGGTAGTTTCTTGATTAGTTTTACTGTGACTAAATCATAGCCAGGTGCATTCTTCGGTTTAGCTGATATTTGATCACGTACTTAACTTCAATAACTGTAAATGGTTCCATGGGCAAAGCAAATGTATGTGGAGCATCCAAAAAATCCATTTCTTCATGAATCGTTAGTTGAGATGGAAGTGGTTGAAATGCCTTTTCTAAATGTTGAGCAAATAGATCAGCCCATGAGCCATTTGTTTCCCTTAAATAGGGAATTGGTTGCTTTTGATTCTCTATTCATTTTATAGGGTTAAATTCGTAATAAATTATTGAAAGCCCTCATTTTTTGCAGATTTTATAAGTGTTTTTAGTTCTGATGCGGCTTGATTAAATTTACGCTTGTCTGAAGGGTACTTCGATGCGGTAGGTTTATTTATAAATATGCATCAACCCACCGCAGCTCACTCAAGAGAATGACGCGACGTCATTGTTGTCAGAGAAACATTGCAGTTCCGTCGCCTCCGTCAGTTTTTTTCCCGTCACCGGACAACGTGAAAGGGCCATAAGCTTCTTCAGCAGACTTAACTTCCGACTTTTCCCCGGCCCGGGTGATCCGGGTGAAAACTGGATAATAAAGTGTCCAAGGTCCCCTAGAATGCTCTATCATGTCGTCACAACGTACATGCTACTTTTCTACATCTTGCAAGTTATAACTGCCGATATCTGCTAAATAATCGGCGTTACACTAATTTGTCTTCGAAGAAAAGTTCAGAATTTGATTCTCTTTTTAGTTCACTATCTGGTTAATTTCCCAAAATACACATAATTAAATGAGAAAAGGACAAGTAGCCATGTTGTCATTTTTTGATTAAAATTTATAATGCTTACATTTCAACTTAATTTTATTTTCATAATTAATTATTGGATTAAATTTAGAATGTATCAACCGGACTTTTATTATTATTTAATCGCGCCTACATAAGTACACGGACTTGAATCTCATAAGTAACGAATTTAGAAAAACACGCATGTGTGTAAATATATATGGTTGTAATATAAGGCCATCTCCAATAATACAATACAGTATTATTCTTATAAAAATGTTTTTTATATAGTTGTGGCTGCTCCGTACGGAAACAATACTTGGTATATCCGTAATGTAATAACGACTACTTTTCCTGTAATGAAAGGCTGATAACTATACATTATAGATTAGGATATTTCGTTCAGTACGGTTTAGAAATACTCAGCGGACAGCAAACGTTACTACTCGAGGATTGAAATTAATAATTTTTGATCATATAGACGAGTTATTAATGGGAAAAGTCACGAAGCATGAATTTATATGCGATGTTAAGTCATTTCAGTAACGTGATCAATTCATTGTTACTCGTTTAAAATGTCATATATTTTGTTTTATTCATATCAATTAATTTCACAATGTTAAGCATAAGGGGCATCGAAAAAGATAGTTGAAGGGGAGAGTAAACGGAAAGTCGGACTGGTTGGCTTCGAGTCTGAGAGGAGAGACGATCTGGCTGCGAGTATAACAAGGAAACTAAACCGCAACAGAGCCCTGCCACTTCTACGCATACCCGTAAGTTACCTTTAGGTTGAATCTAGAACTGCCAGTCAACAAGGAAACTAGGGGAGGTTGAATGTAAAGTAAGGAACAAAAAGCAGTAATTTCTCCTTCTACAATGCGTATAAACACATAATACTGCTCTGAGCAAAGTAGATTAAATTTGGATGAAGTCTTCTCGGGATATCAACCGGTGGTATCGTTGAATCGGCACGACGTTTCGGCAACTAGCGCCGTTGCCATATTCAGGTAAGTACCTGCTAGGATTCATCCACTCCCTTATATAGCTCTCAGTCTATTGGTGTTTGTCGTTTCCTGATTTGTTGGCCCTTGTTGACCTTAATTGGTAGTGGCGGGCTCGACATTGACCGACACAATACAGGCCCACAATAAGTTAGGTAATGATTACTTCCAATAATATATTCTTAGTAACCTAATAAATAAAGTCATCTGTCACCAGTTATAATGTAATATGCATTACACAATGATAAGCACAACAATAAATGATTTTTTTCAAACAAAGCTTTTCAGGACTTTGACATAATTCCGACTATCATCTTACATGACACGCTCCGGAATTGGAGTCATGCGTCTTAATCCAAGTGAATGGAACAAACATCCAAACCCATGCGACGATTCAAACTCGGGACCTCTGTGTTTTTATTTTAGGTTCGATTCCAGGTTATAATTATTAGGCGACTAATAAATTTATTGCTGTACAAAATTTTATTGATTCTTCCTCAATTAGTGTTCCTGCAAAAGCGCTGAGTGCCTTTCTTGGTAATATATCCTATTACATGTCTTTAACACTTACTTTACTGTTTTTTTATGCGTGGTTTGTTTGTTTGTTTCATTATTGCCTGCAGCTACGACGGAATGTTAGATTGTTCGTAATGCAGATCCAAGAAATGATATTTCCATAATTTATACGAGAGTTACTTCATGCAATGTACGACGTATCCTATTTTCTCAAATAACAACAAATCTAAATCTATATTTCGCTAATGAATATTTAAATAACTATACATGTGTGCCTGAATTAGTAGAATTTGATAATTATAATATAAATAAATGTCCTTAAGACAGAAAAATATTTATTCCACATTTTACAAAACAACACGATGTTTCGTCCTCCCCTGAAAAAATTTTCAGTTTTGAATATATTGTAAAGAGCAAATATATGTATTTAAAAAAATTGGAAACAAATGTAATTTATTTTAATATTAAATTCAATTTTCTTTTTTAATGCAAAGTGGTTGAAGATTTAATGGTGAAAGGAAAATAGACGCAGCTTATGGGAAACATTCGAAGATGGAAAAATATCGGCAAGAATGTCAGGAGAGCGGATGGGGAGCCAATTATGGATAAAGAAGAAAAAGCAGAAAGATTGAAGAAATGTCTAGGAGTCCTGTATCACGGTGGGACTCTAGAAAAGTCAATAATTGACAAAGAAGAGGATGATGAAGACTTGGGGGACAAAATTTTAAGATCGCAGTTTGATAGGGCACTGACAGATCTGAGCAATTGCAAAATGTCAGGAATTGAAAACATTCCAGCGTAGTTGATAAGATCATCGGACGAAGAAGCAATATCGTGGTTGATCAGGATATTTTGAGAAATCCACGGAACAGAAAATACCACAAGATTTTAGTAAAAACATAATTATACCCATACCGAAGGAGTCCGGGGCTGATAGATGCGAACAGCACAGGACCATTAGTTTAGTATCTCATGCCTGCAAAATATTAACAATAATAGTATACAGGAGAAATGAAGGACAAATAGATGCGAGTTAGGTGAATATCGGTTTGGTTTTAGGTAGAATGTAGTGATAAGAGAAACACTAATGACTTAGCATCTAATTTTAGAAGACAGGATTAGAAACAACAGGCCTACGTTCGTGGCATTAGTAGATTTATAAAACCTTTGATAATGTGAACCCAAACAAACTATTAAGGATTTAGACGAGGACAGGAATAAAATATCGAGAAAAGAAGGCTTTTACATAGCCTCTACAGAAGGCAGTCAGCAGTAATCAGAATTAGAAATCAAGAAAAGAAAGGAGTAAGGTTAGGTTAGATTATCTAAACAGATTAGGTGATAAAGAAAGTTAAAACTGAATATGGAAAAGGCATCATACAGCAAGGAGAAGAAATAAAACCCAACGCTTTGCCGATAATATAAGATAGGGTGTCAGAAGATGACTTGAAAACTATCATAAATGGCATGAGAAAGATTTCAATTAATACATGGTGTGTAGTGTGGGAAAGTAGAATAACAAAGGGTGTTTCATTGGGAAGGGATATTTTGAAGAAAGTTAAGAAATTCTGCTATTTAGGCATCATAATAACTAGGGATAGCAGAAGTATAGTAGATATAAAGAGTAGGATAGCACAGGAAAGGAAGGTTTTAGCAAAAATAAAATAGGAATTTACATACGGGTAATAGAAGTGTGAATAGTAGGTAATCATTGCTAGAAATGTTCGTATGGAGTGTGGCGTTATTTTACGAAACGTTGATGATAGGAATTGCAGAATGGAAGAAAAGCTTTTGAAGTGTAGTGCTATAGGAGAATGTTGAAAATCATTAAGCAGAAAGTTTTAATCAGAATAAGAGGAGTGAGAACAATATAGAGAACGTCGACCAAGAGAAGGGGTAGATTAAAAGGCTACTTTTTGAGACATAAGGGTCTTGTAAAATGAGAAACGTGTGTGGGGAAAGACCCGAAGAGGGAGGACGAGGATGGAGTTGATTATGGATGATGTTGCTACTTGTGTGGTAATGAAAAGGCTTGCGCAACATTGATTGAATTAAGGCTTGCATCAGAGTAGTATTAGGATTGAATACCAACTGATAATTTAGAGCAAGGGTCGCCAAACGGTAATTCACGAGTAAATTTTTTTTATAACTCCTGAATGTTACTTCAGAAAAGATAAAGTAACGAATCTTTGTTCTAAACAAGTATGGGTCCTGTACACGCAACAGTATTTCCTGTCATTCAGAGGTGCTAGAGACGCGAAAGACTTGCAACTAGAGGGGAGAAGAGGTTACCATGCAGTGCTCTAGCATCTAGGAAGTGAAACCATCTAAACCGACTCTATCATAGTGGAATTTTTGTGTCACTCCTCTGTTGCCTATTATCATTGTCAAAGTTTCCTCTCTTCTTCTTCTTCTTCTTCTTCTTCTTCTTCAAATGGCTCAACAGCCCTCTTGAGGCTGCGGACTGCCATCTGCCATCTGGCGTGACACAATCAGAAATATATATATATTATCTGTAGTGAGTGACGTACCATTTACAAATTACAGCCTTTTAAAATGGGAATTTTCAAAAAAAAATAGTTGGAATTACCTCTGTGGGTCATGTTGATAAAAATCACAAAGTTTTACATATAATAGGTCTCTATACAGTATAAAATTCAGATTTAACTCAAATTTGGTATATGAATTTCTTATATATAGCAAGAAATGCTGGATTTCCACGTGTAGGATGAGTGCGTATGTCACTACAATACTTTAATTATTTAGACACTCTAAACTAAGGAAATTATTTTGATAGCAACTTAATATAGTACATAACTATTTGTGATAAATATTATTCCATTATTATGTAATGTTAAGTTAGAAAACCGTAATTAAATACAGAAGTATTAAAAATAAATTATAATAATAATCCTATAAAATGACAATATTTCCCTGATGTGTATTAACATTACATTAAGAATTAATTAATATAAAACTGTAAATTCTGTTTTAATCAATAATTAGTTTTTATTGTTGACTTAACAGTCATATGTAATTGCGTCACCCTGGGGAATTCCAGGTGTGTTCCTTTAACATATTTTTATTAACACCTATACTTTTCATTCTTTTGGAATGAACTACTTTGTTCTGGGGGTTGTCAAAGTATAATATGTACTTCTTTGTTTTGATGATATACGTTGTTCATTACTGGCCTTCATAAATGCATGTAACTGTGTCTTCATTTTGAAGTGTCAATGATAGAAGTCCTTCAACTTGGTGAAGTTGACTTTCAGCTGACGATCTTGCATGCTGACATTTTAACACAGTTTATAATTACGTTACAATACAATAAAATGGTCTAGTTCCTTTAATTTCCGCACCCGCTGAAGTGTAACATCGATATTTGCACCAATTATCTTCCGCTGAGTCCGGTTCCATTCAAGTGTGGCAGGCTTTAAAGGAATAAAACTGCAGAATAATTTTGCCCCGCAGAATTGATTGGTAGAATTCGAACTAGGCACCTAGTTGCCTAAAATTTAAGAAATTATTTCGAAAATAAATTGTACATAAAAAGTCTGGAGATACGGACAATTTTCATTTTATTTTATGTATTTTTTTACATTATTTCGAAATTGAGGAAATAGGAAGCGTCAGATAAAAATTACTAGAAAGGTCTGTCCAACATTAGGTCCACTAGAAATATAAAATAATAATAATAAAGTCCTTTAAAGTTATTGACAATTTTCAGCATGCAACAAATTAAGCGCGTACTAGGAGTCACAAATCACTAATGATGAAATTACACTACACACGAGACTAAATAACACACAGTCACTAGGGTGAAGGACAAACAGAAACGAAGGACAAGTCACTTCACGGAACTGAACGGCTAGGATCTAAAAAAGGTGCACGATCACAATTCCGTCCACAATCCAGGTTTGTGGGACATTACTTTGCAGATCTATAGAGAAATGTATAAAAATTAACGTAATAAAATTTCTGAATAATTTGTAGAAATGCGCTGTTCTGCATTGATTTTCCAGACCTATGGGAATTTGTTAGTATCCGGACGCGCAAACTTCTTCCATCTTCCATGATGAACATTGTAAAAAATTCTCTGGGAGTAATATCGTTAAGTCTACTTCCTCTTTTGAGAAGGATTGCTGTTTGGGTACCAAAGGCATAAGGAAATTCTATTGGGAATAACTAACCACAGTAATTTTATCACGTAACATTTGATCTGCTCGTGTTTTCTCTTCCTGTTTTAAAGATTATGGAATTTGATATTTTTTTTAGTAATGGATCTGAATTTTTTCAAGTGGAAATGTGATGAATAACTATGGTTGTAGTGGTCAATTTATTTCCAGATAGATGGAAAATGTCCATAAATTCCAAATACAATATCTCAATTGCCTCCATAGATTTCCCTACAATCCATCTGAGGGAATATCTAACCACACTCAGGTCCGTGAACCGGAAAGCTTTTAAATAGCATTAAGAATTTAATGGTATTATATTAAACAGTCATAATAACAGGTAAAAGTTGCAGAATTGACGTCCACACACTTGGAATAACAGGTTCCTTAATAAAGGTATATATTACCATTAAGATGCTTATAAATAATGTTGGGAATTTTATGCCATGCATAATTTCCGTAATTGAATATTACCCCAATTATGCTATTAAGTTGATAATTTATTGTAACGATAAAACACATGTACGCGGAATTTGGAGAGCGGAATCAAAGACGATTTTGGGACTTATCCAACGTCCACTGAAATTTGGCGACAGCGGATGGTAAGGAGGTTGGTTTTTCCCAAAGTTCGTCGGTGCGGTGGACTAATGTCTCCTCCCAAAGAGAACAGACAATAAATTTGATGGATAATATCGAGACCCACCTACGACGGAATAAGGCAGTTTTGGAAATTATGGAAAACCATCATAAATATATTTCGGCACATATGATGGAGATGAGGAGTTGGATAATAAGGACGTGGTGGTTTATGCTTTTTTAACATAAAGAGATGGTGGCTTGATGATTAAGGACGTGGAGGTTATGATCGGAGGTTAAGATTGTAAATTGTCCTGACCACGGACCAATAACAACGGCAGTAAGGCGTGATGCGGTCCGCAGCAACGAGGAAACGGCAGCTGGAAGGTCCAAGCAAGCTGAGACGACACGGTATGTACCTCTGACTCTAACGTTTTGCCGATTTCCTTGTATTACCAGTTCCGATTAGAATTATTGTTAAGTATTTCGGCTCTACGAGGAGATCCATTTGCAACGACCCTTACAGTAGAGCTCTTGAATTTAGTTGTAAGGAATTTAAAATTAATAATTTTTGTAAATATATATATAGTGTTTATCACAGAAATTTACCGGGTAATTACTTTAAAGTGAGAAAATCGTAATATATATGTAAAACTGTTAAATATAGAGTAAATGAAGTTTCATTCTTATAATAATGTTTCATTATAAAATAATAATTTCCCTTCTCAAATTAATTTCATTTCTTATTTTTAACGAAATAATAATGAGTAACACGATGAGATGGTGATCGGGGATCAGGAAGACTTAATCGGTTAAGAGTTTATTGAAAACCAACCGATTCGAATAGAGTTATATTGTTCTAAGACTTCAGTTGATAATTTCTAAAAAAAATTGAATATCACAGTATGGAGGTTCAGAAAGAAACGTTGTATAAACAAACGGTATCAGAATTAGAAAGAGGGAAGGTTAAAAGGAATACCATTAACAAGAATTAGTATTTCTTTACCTAAGATAGAAAAAAATTGACGTTAAATATATTAAATTTTAACTTTTATAATTAAAAAAGATAGATCCATAAGAGAATTGTGCGTGGAACACACAGATATATTTAATTTGCCAAATGAGGACAACATCGCAGTTGAAATATATTCCTTCCTCGAAGTAAGAGAGACCGAAGAGCGTTTCTAGAACTATATATGTACTATTTCAGTAATGAAGCAAAACCCCTGATGTTATTATTGAAGAAGTATATAAATTGGACATGAGTTGATGAACATTATAAAAGTTTTAACCTTCTTAAAAGAAGGTTTTTCTATAAAATTCTATATAACCGGTTCCTTCCATATGCTGACAAGGTTATAGGTAATTACCAAGCAGGCTTTAGTGGAGGAAAGTCAACCATTGGTCAGTATTTCTCTCTGAGGCAAATTTTGAAAAAAGACGATGGAGAAGAAAATAAAAACACGCTATTTGTAGATTTTAGTACAGTCTATGATAGCGTGAATAGAACTGAGCTACAGAAGAATTTAATTTTCCACTCAAATTTATAAAATTAGTGGAAGCTCCTAAGATGAATAGTCAATCTCGTGCAAGAATTCAAATATACCTAGCGGAACCTCTAAATACTGTGAATGGACTAAGGCAAGTTGATTCCCTAGCATGTTTAATATTCAACACAACCTTTGAAAAGGTTATTCGGAAGGCAAAGATACAAACAAGAGGAACAGTATTTTATAAATTGGTACGGCATTTGCTGATATTGATGATCGGAATTGGACATAAGGAAAGCCCTTGCAGCCTTAAAATGTGCTGTTGATGGATTGGGTCTTAAAATCTTTGAAGGAAAAGTATAAGCCAGTTGTGAAAAAAGATATACCAGCTTTAACTTTAAATTTGAGAGTCCAGAGCTTTATTTATCTAGGTTCGTTGATAAATAGCAACAATAATGTATCTGACAAAATCATTTAAATAACCCTGGAGAATGGCTAAACGTTTGGCGTAAATCCTAATAAATAGGGGCAAGTAAATTTTACCACCAGGAAAACAAACTGTCTAAATGTCTCAATGAATAATACATCATTACCTATCACCAATGAAGTCATATACCTTGTTCTAGTATTGGACTTTAAACTTAAATGGAAACTGCAATTAACATCGAAGAGTAAGCTTCGACAGATGCATTGGCTACTTTGCGAAATTCCAAATTAAGACAGCATATAAAATACACATATATAAATGCATTCTTAAACCCATATGGACATATGGTATCCAACTATGGGGGCGCACCAAGCCTTCAAATTCAAAAATTATTCAACGTCTTCAGTCAAAAATCCTTCGTACCATCTTAAACGCACCTTGGTTCGCGAGGAACAAAACAATACATGAAGACCTAGCCATACTTACTATAGAAGAGGAAATACACAGACTCAGCACTAATTATCGTCAAAATCTCGCAGGACACCGTAACGAAGAGATCAGCCACCTAGTAAATGCCACGTCGCAGATTGAAGAGGAAGCAGCCAACAGATCTGTGAAGATTAATTTTATTGTATTCATGTATCTTTTGTTTAAATCGGAGTCTTGTCACTGGACCACTTCTCCTCTCAGTGTAATTTCATTCATCCAATTTGCTTATTGTTCAAAATAAACAGATCGTAAATTCCTTAATAAATAAACAAAAAAAGGAAATTAACTGAATATATTTAACACTGAGGTTTCACTGTAAAATATATTTTGAAATTGTCGAACATCATATCGTACGGATCTTATACTGGAATTATTTGACGTTTCAAAGGATCCTATAGAAATCTGGAAAAATACCTACGAGAACATCTACGACATTTACTGTCATATTTTGGAAGAACTTACTGCTACGAGTGAACATTTTCTTTCATGACAAATATTAAACCTAGGTTAAGAACGCAAATAACAGACGATCATGTAAAATATCCATATTATATATTATAATTTGTTTATTTTATTTCTTTATAATAGCGGCCTTTACACACGCGCGCCTTCTCTCGCGCTTGGAACGTGAAGAATTGCGCGCGAGTAAGTCCCGGGTGAATTATCACGTGGGAAAGAAAAGGAACGAAGCCTTTCCCAGAGGAAATCGTGTCTGCTGTTCTACACGTGTAAAGGAGTATCCCTGCGGTCGTCAGACAAGTAGTTTTAGGGGGCGTGGCATAGTTTTCCCGCGTAGAAACATATCTGATGCATTCTTAAACCCATCAATAATTTTATTTAAGTTTATTGCCTACTTTCTTTCTCAATTATTAAAACAGATTTTCGATAGGTATATTTAAATTAATGCCAAAAAACGAATGTGAGTGCATCGAGTAAGACGCATATAGAATAGGTAGGGTTTTATCAGACCAGTCTTAGGACTGAATACAACAACATCATATATCATATATTATTATTATTTTGCTTATTTAGAATTTTCCATTCTATCCACCCCCACCCCTGGAGGTAGTAGCCGATTCTTTCACCGACTTATCTATATACCACGTGTTAGTCTAGCAAAACTTACCAAAAATCTATATAGCGCGGGCAATATGAAGGGGAAAATAAAAGGTCGAGCAGGTGGGGGAGACAGACAACTCACATTCACTTTGAAAAAAAGGTTTAAGGAATTTTAAAGGCAAAAAAGGACCAGACAGACTTTTTATTAAAGTATATAATTCACTTCCTCCATCTGTTATGGATAAATTATTGGATGATTTAGTTATGAGCTGGATGATGTAGGAGTGGAATAGGATTTTCAGACATTTGAGGTCGCAAACTGTTTTTTCTTCTAGAAATAAGGCTACGAAAAATAGAATTGTCTTCATTGTAATGGACAATTTCATTTTACACAGAATACATGAAAAAATATTATTATGCATATAAACAGAGGTTTAATTTGTAGGCCCAAATGTACTAAACACGATACAGTTGATTTGAAAAGTATACAACACAGTTGTGAGTAATTTAGAAAATCGTAAGCGAAAGCGAAAAACGGCGCAATAAAAGCGGCGGTCAATTTTTAAACAGACACAATATAAATTTAACAAAATTAGTTTTGAACTGCGAAAAGACGAGGGAATGCACCAACTAAACATTAATTTTTTTTCTGTAAAGATGAGCAATCAATGTCCTTTTTCCTCGACCACTTGGCATAGGCAATGATACAGACTCGAATGCGACTTTCAAATAAGTTTTCTAATTTTTTTAAATGTTACGTTTTGGGTACATTTCTGCCTTAATCTGGTCGTAAGTCTTGAAAGAAATTACATATTATTTAATAAATACTAAAAAATTTGAAATAATCCATGCTGAAATTAATAAATTAGCATTATGTAATTGTAATTTTAAAATCAAAATGTTTAGTTTGCCAATGATGCTAGTTTATTACTTGATTAAGATTGTAAAATTGATAATGTTGCGTTTTCCCCGCAGTATTGTGCGGCTGCTGCGGGACGGGAAACGCCGCCGTGAAGGATGATAATTCTTAAGGTGCAGAAAATGTCATCAACATAACGACAATAATAAACAAGTTTAAAGTTGAGTTTGGAAATACGATTAGATTCTAAATCTCGTAAATTAATTTTAGCAAAGAAGGTACTGAGAGGGGAGGGCCTCCCATAGGGCAGAAATTTGTTTGTAAATGGAATTGTTGAAAGAAAAGTAAGTAGAATTTAGAGTTAAATTGATGATGCAGAAAATCTCATTAAAATTTAATAACGTTAAATGTTAGAAGTGGACCCAGCGTTTTTTGAATAATGAGATTATGCGGTATTGAAGTGAATAAAGAGACCACATCTTAAGAAATGAGTAGATAATTATCGGGAATGATGACTTCTTTAACGTCTTGTACAAAATGGTTCTATGTTGGATGAAGAGTTCTCGGGATTCCAGTGGGATGATGTCGTTTGTAGTCCACAACATTTCTACGGCTGACATGGCCATCATCTTCAGGTGAAGTGACATCACCCGACTGGAATCCCGAGAACTCTTCATCCAGCAACTTCGTCGGGAAAATCTACGTTCTCTATCGGTTCTATGTTTCGTCATGTACTGTAGGTAAAAAAATATGCTGAAAGTAAGATGCGATCGTAGCGCCACTCTATCAACAAAAAGAAAAGGGGTGATAGAATTGAAAAGTTACATTGCGTTGCGTGTTGTGACATGTTTAAAAATTCGTTAATAAATCATTTAATGTCGATTGGTAGAGTCAATTATTATTAAATGTGGATTTCAAGAAGTAGATGTGAGTGTTTTCAGGAAAAAACCTTAATGGACGAAAATTTTCACGTTAGCATTCACGTTAGCGATGTACTAGAGTTAAATATGTTGTCTCGTAGTTGAAGACAACAAACGATGATCCCGGAGTCTGGATCTGTTAAAGTATCGAAGTCGTCCAAGAAATGGCTGCACAAGATGAGTTTTTAAGAGTTTTTTATTAGGAACAGCTTACAAATTCAGTCGGAGTTCCATGAGCAGTCTGATCTCTCCTCAGAAGCTCGCCTTAGTCTATCAGTCTAAGGGGCAAGAACCAGACTTGCATCTGTTTCTGGGGACAACCACGTGGCTATTTGTTCCCACCCTGATAGAAAGGTCACATGTGACTAAAAACCACGTGGCCTTTTCACTAGAGTGTTTTTATTAAAAATGGCATCAGACAGGGTTAGACAGAAAACATTATTGTCGTTAAGTGTCACATGTGGGTGAAACCCATATGCAATTTTTATTAGGGTGTTTTTCTAGATAATATCCAATGTGTCTGTGTCGGGACCAACAGAAACGATTTTTAAGGAGAATACTAAAATTTGTATCGAGCGGGATTATGATCTATGGATTGGATTGACAGGGAACATAACTCATCCCCCATTGAATTTTCGTTACTGGCCTCAGTAACCATGTACTTCGCCCATTTACATTTAGGATACAATTAAACAAAACGTGGTTTTAACATGAATATCAGAATACATGAAAGTAGAACAAAAATTACAATATGTATTACATCAGTTTTTCTTCTTTCGGCAGAGTTAAGCCCGAAAGACATTCGCTTGAACATCAGGTGTTGATCATCTATGGAAAAGGCAGGATCGAGAGTCCATTTCTACCTGGTAGAATCCTTGAGAAAATCCAGTGTTTCCTCGATCTTCGGAAAAGGACATTTATCCTCTACGGTTTTTTGATGTAGTTGTCTGAAATCTATTACGAGTCTCCATTTTCTTTCCATAGAGGTACCCTGTTTTTTCGGCACTACCCACACAGGATTACAATAGGGGACTATTATGTCTTGTTCAAGGCGTTTCTCTACATCTTCCTTTAGGTATTAATAGTTTTTTCTGTAGACCGGAGCTTCGGCTTTTGTTCTGATGTAGTGTTTAACGGTATTTGTAAATGATAAGTCACATCCTGGGTAATAGAAAATATCGGAGAATTGAGTGCATAGTTTCAGTATGGTGTCATGTTCAATGTCTTTCATATGTTGAATGCGTACGTAATCGCTAATGTCCTGTTCCGAGATAGAATTTATTCCTATGGGTTTAATGAAAACGTTATCTAATGGTTCCACTTGTATTGGGTTTTCAGATTTTAAATTTAACTTGGCTTCTGTGGAATAAAATACTTGGTAGTTTTCTGAGGTTAGTATAGCATCAGAAAAATGAAATCCACCTTCTTCGAACTGGGGTAAGTATGCATTGCCTTGTTTTATGTTTACTGGAATGGCGATGGAATTTGTATTATCGGTAGTTCTGAAATATTTGTTTACGAGACAAGAGCACATTAAACGATATGTCTTGATTTTGCGAAGTAATAACATTATAATTATAATCAATCAATGCACCTAATTTTATAAAGTCCGCAGACCTGATTGAAGCATCAAAGTATTTATGGCATTCCATAACTCTGAAGTTAATTGGCGTATTTATACTGTATTCACAGAATATAGGAAACTGGACATTGTCACTTCCTATCGTCTCTGCGTGTGCGGACTGAATACAGAATAATTCCTTAAAAATATAATCCGGAAATTGGGTGTAAACCGTTGAAGGGTTCATCATAAAATTACACACGCCGCTATCAATAAGCTTTGAGACCTGAAAGGTTAATAAAGGGTAATTGTGGCGCATTGTAAATATTATTTAAGTCTTCCAGTTGGACGGCCTGGCCTCGTTAAAATCCTGTTTCTCGATTCCGGTGGGGAAATCTTCCGTTGATTGATAGTTTGTATTCACGAGGGTAAGTGGGAATCTTCGAAAGACACCATCCAGACCGTGCTTCATGGTAGTGTGGGATTTTTACCCACTAAACCCACCTCCCTATTCTCCAAATACATCCTTGAGGAACCACCGTCACGGGTATCAGTGCGCGTGGCACTCCTATTTATTATACTTAATGTATATACAAGTTTCTATTAAAATTTAATATTAGTAATTTATTTTTAGATACTACATTGTATGTAAAGTTTTAATTCTATTTTCTGTAACGCAGGTTTTCCCGGTGTATTTGTTCCATTAGGAGTCCTTGGGCTTCCGAACAGGTTCCACGACGTTTCGATGGCGTTCACTTGTATCGTTATCAGGTGATAACCCGGTCGAAAGCCCAAGAGCTCCTAATGCAACGCCTATATACATTACCGTTAGGTCTGCGCCATATAGGTTGCTTCTCGTCTTCTTTCTTTTACGGCTTGCCTTAAGGCTTTCAGTACTAATACGGCGTAGCCACTGATGATCTTCCAGTTTTTCCCGAAGATAACAACATGCTAACCATGTTATCGGAAGTCACACTTCAGTTCGGAGATCTCCTCTTTCATCCGCAAAACGCGGATACTCAAAGAACACGTGTTCCAAGTCCTCAATAGCGGGATGTGGATGGAAACGGTATGAACATGCCCGGAAGGAACCGTGTCCCGACAGTAACTGGGCGAGAAAACAGTCGACCTGTCCGAATTCCCTTGTCGTCCATTCGGCTATTTTCGGAATGAGCCACTAAGTCCATCTTCCTTTCGTGGAGCTCGCCCAACGACGTTGTCTTTCATCCATTGTCTTTACCGTTTCGCTCTTCTTTGTAGCGGGACGAAAGAGCCTTCCAGCTTTCTTTTCTTTACCATAAATTCTCGCCCGCTCTTCCACTAGGAGTTGAATTGGTGGCTTGTCCGTGATCACGCAAGCTCTCATTTTTCGGGCGTTTGCGTTTGTCGTCATTTCTTACACCCGCATGGGGGCTGCGTAGAGCATCTTCGACATGACGAGGCTTGACAGTAATCATCGGCTGTCCTGTCGAGGTCCGCTGATGTTCGATATAATTCTTTAAATGGATTTTCTTTCACAATAATGGTAATCGTGTTAGCCAAAATTAATTGTTAAACGTGGGAAGTGCTACAGGCAACCGGCCTTACTTGCAAATCTCGACTTTAGTGAGGGAGAGTAACATAGTGAAGGACGAACAGGTTAGACCCCCACGTAGGGTTTTAAACTTCCAGTAAAACTGTTAATACCTGCAATTCAGAAAAAATGACATCTACAATCGTGTGATGAAAGCAGAAGTTGGTACTTCGTCAGTCTGATGTAGTTTGGGCAGAGGATTGTGAAGAAAAAAGCGGATTGCTAATTGTGATCAACACGTGAAGAAAGTAAGATAACACACGTCACCGGGAGACTTCAAAAATAAACTAACAGGATCGTAATAATCTTTGTAGATCCAAATACACTTATAAAGAAGCTAACGGAAAGATGTACGAGATGCAGTAGTAGTGTCCTTCGTGTTTCTTCCTTGTAATTAATATATATGAACATTTATTATTTGTAGTACCAGTCTGTAGAAGAATTAAATTCCCAGTACGGTTTTAGTAATTTAGAATTATTTAGTGATTATAACCAATTCAGTTGTTAATATTTACTTGCTAATATCACAATTATAAATAATATATATTTTGGTAATAGAGTTAACACAAAATCGCCATTTTGGAAGATATTTCTGAGAAAAACCGAGGGTCTTCCACTATAGGCTCCGATGGAACAAAAGTCTGAGGGAGATTGACAACACGACAACAATGGGTGATAATAGCGCCCTACGAGGTAAAGAGAAACATTATATTAGAAGTAATTGATAATGAATTAAAGATAAGGACATTAAACATTATAAAACAAAAAGTCGCGGATACTTTCCTTCTAGTTGCAGGGCTATAAGGCCATATTGCTCAACTAGAAAAACAATTAAAGGTGGAAAGAGATGGGGCAAAGACGGCAGCTACGTTCCCGATTTCGTTTACAAATATTACAAAAACAGGAAAGAGGCAGAACTACTCTATCGGAAGCAAAAAGAAAAGGCCAAAATCGATTATGTATCAGGTACCAAGAAATTTGACACCAAAAGAAATAGCGGAATCAACTTACGAACCAAATTTTGATGATATAATTAGGAAGGAGGAATTTGAAGAAGAGTTCCAAATCAGATTTAAAACCAGACCTCGTGAAAGGAAACGGTGTATCGTGTGGCTGAGGTTTCTCCAAGGCTAAGGGATCTCATTTTGAGGAAAGGCAGAATATACTTACTATTTACCTCGGTTGCAGTTAAAGACTTCTTAGTGGTTCCTAGATGCTTAAAGTGTCAGGACCTCGGACACGTCGCAAAACACTGCCAATCCGAAGACAGTGTTTGTGCTCATTGCAACGAAAAAGGACATGAAAGGAAAGCATGCCCAAAGAAAAAGGGCAACAATGTATTCCATGCACAAAAAGAGGGAAGAAGTGCAATAAAGTAGGCAAAGAATGGAGGAAATCTGAGACTTATAAACTCTTGTTACAAAGAGAAATTGAAATAGCGGAATATGGTTCAACTGACTATAAATAAATACATCAAACAGGAAAAACGCAAAAAACCACCCTCCAAAATGGCCAGATGTGAGGATACTTCATAAATTTCTCATATCAAAAATGAGCCATGAATTTATAGATAAAAATATGAAAACTGATGAACCAAAAATGATGAAAAACAATATAGATAAGAGCATGCAGAAAGAGGATATGGAATGCATGCACAGGATGAAAATTGATCCCAAGATAATTTACGAAGACAGAGAAGAACGTCAGATTGTGCAGAATAGAAGATACGTTTAACATGACGACAAGTCTAAGGTGTGTGGTGAGACACCTCAGACCTAGGGGAGATACTATGTTTTTTAAATCACAAGAAGTCGTGGATAGGATGTTACTTAAGGTTGCTGGACTTCCTACGGTTCCGAGGGGTCTATGGTCCCTGGTGAAAGAAGCCTTCAAAAGAAGATATGAGGAGATTGACTGGGACAAAATATATGCGGATTTTGTAAAGACATACGGGTGCAGTTCCTTTGACTCAACTAAATGCGGCTCAGAATGTTTTTATAAGTCCTTTATCTCGTAATGGTACATACGAACAGCAATATCAAAATATGTCAACGAAATGCAATGCGGAGCGCCTTAGTGCTACAAGAGGTAAGACGGATCGCTGACGAGAAACGGCTAAATATATTAATATTCCTTGCAAGAGCAGTATACGTCCAAAGGACAATTATCTGAAATGCCAACGGCGGCAAGAGCGGTAATTCATGGGGAAAGACCACTGGCTGCTATCATCGTATTTACGTCTGGTATAACAGTAGTGAAAATAAGCCAATTGTGTGAAGAACACATGGCGTGCGAGGAAATTATAACAGAAAAAGGCACGTTTATTTTAGCTATTCAGTGATGAAATAGAGCCATTTTTGGTTAAATAAGAAAAAGTCAGATTGAATACGAACAAATACCTATCATATAAACTGTTGACGTTTAGTGTCTTTGTTGTTATGGAATTGGCACTCTTGAGTGACTTACAGATCGTAGGATTATTACCTGCGAGGGGCGCTCCTTTGTGTGAGTTAGTTGGGTTTGTCACATGTGCCTACGAGCATCTGGAGTGGCCAAATGCTCTAGGACAACTCAATGCAATATTCAGTGTGCCTTTATAGTTAAATATAATATTAATAGTGAATTACAGTGCATTTTTATTTCATCCTGTTATAAAGGCAATATCATAATACAACAAAAAACATTGGTCCTCCGCGTCGGATTTGTGCCGACAGTCTGTGCAAGTTAACGCCGAACGGAATCCTCATTATTCGTCGGTAACTCCAGCATCCAGTCCAAGAAGAGTTGGGTTCAGGTACGTGAGCACGTTCCCAATCACTTCTCCAATTATTTCAGTTAATTTCAACGTTGTTTCTTGTCCATAATTTCCACATTTTAACATGGCGGCGAATGTGAAAGCGCTTACCGGTAAACGTGGGCAAATTAAGTCAAAATTGACGCATATGGCAAAATATTTAGACACGTTTAGAACTGCTCCTGATTTCGTACAACTCAAGGCTAGGTTCGAAAAATTCAAGCCTATTTTTGAGGAATTCGAAGAGGTCCAATCAGAATTGGAAATGATTGAAGATCAGGATGGGGCCGCTCGTGAAATGTTCGAAAACGAATATTTTGAAATTGTCTCTCGAGTGGAAAACTTACTTCTTTCAAATAACGAGCATGGAAACTCACAATATTCAGCGGTGAGCAACAATGATACAATAACTGCGTCCGGAATCAGACTTCCAGTAATAGAACTACCAGTGTTTAAGGGAAACTATGACGACTGGTTATCATTTCGTGACACTAAGCAATATACAAAAGTTTCATTATTTACGTTCAACCCTTTCTGGAGACGCATCAAATGTAATACAATCGCTAGATATTTCCGATTCAAACTACCATACTGCTTGGCAACTTATTAAAAACAGATTTGAAAATAAAAAATATATCGTCTCCAAACACATAAAATCATTGTTTGAAATACAGAAGATAGAACGAGAATCTGCACATTGTTTGACAACATTGTTAGACGAATCAAGAAAACACATTCGTGCCTTAACAACCTTAGGGCAAAAAATTGAACATTGGGATCAGATAATAATTCGCTTAGTAACAAGTAAAATGGATTCCTTCACATTAAAGGAATGGGAAAAGACGCTTAAGACAAATTAGCTTGCAAGCGCTGACGAACTCTTTGCATTCTTAGAGCAGCGTTGTCAAGTTTTGCATGCAGTAGATCAATGTAAAGTTGTTAAGGCACCTACTTTGCTACGAGCAGGAAAGACCTCTCAGTCATCATATGTGACTACATCAATGGAATGCAAATTATGTTCCAGTAATCATGCGATTTTCCAATGCAAAGAATTTTTGTCTAAATCAGTGAAACAAAGATCGGAAATAATACGGAAGTTAGGATTGTGTTTCAATTGCTTGAAGCCTGGGCAGCAGACACTTGCTTGCAAGTCTGGTTGCTGCAAACAGTGCAAGGCTAGGCATAATTCTCTATTACATTTTGATAACCGTCCTAAAATAAATAATACTAATGTCAACTCCCAAGATCTAACATGCGCTACAAGCAATACTTCTAGATTTGTATGCAAAGGCAAAAATACAGGTCAGGTTATGCTGTCTACGGCAGTAGTATGGATATTTGATAAATATGGTACGCCTCATCGTTGCAGAGCTTTGTTGGATTCAGCCAGTCAGTCATCATTCATCACATCTCATTTTACCAAAGTATTACGTCTTCCGAAAAGTCGCTGTTCATCTGTCGTTACCGGTATAGGTTCTTCAGAAACAACTTCATGTTACTCCGTTACTGCTAAGATACAATCCATATACAATGCATTCTCAGCTGAGTTAGATTTTATGGTTTTGCAGAAAATAACAGGTCAGTTACCAGTCATTCCTGTAGATATGTCAACTTTGAATTTGCCTCCTAATATTCAGCTGGCAGACACCAGCTTTCATATGCCTCAAAAAATCGACCTGTTATTAGGGGCTGAAATCTTTTATAAACTATTGTGTGTTGGGCAGTTCAACATTTCGAACTCATCTTTGCTTCAAAAGACTACATTGGGTTGGATTGTATCTGGTAGAGTTGATGTCAAAATAGTCGTTGATAACTCACTACAGTGCTTTCTAACAATTAATGAACAACTTGATAAGCAGTTAGAAAAATTTTGGGAATTGGAGGACTGTACTGTGAAAAAATTAAACAAGGAAGAAAACGCTTGTGAAGTCCATTTCTTGAACACATTTCTACGCAAGGAAGACGGCAGATTTTGCGTATCTCTTCCATTTAAGAATGATCCGAGCAGACTTGGCAACTCGTACGAGACGGCATTCAGGAGATTTCTAAACATAGAGAAACGCCTTCTTAGAGATAAGGTTAGGCATGCAGAGTATTCTTCGTTTATGCAAGAATATGTAGTTCTTGGTCACATGCAACGTTTGAAGGATGCAGAAATAATGACGGATTCAGCATATTATTTACCTCATCACTGCATCATTAAGGAATCAAGCTCTACTACGAAGCTGCGCGTTGTATTTGATGGTTCGTGCAAGTCTTCTTCAGGCACTTCATTAAATGATTTACTGATGATAGGGCCAACTGTGCAAGATGACTCAGGAGCCATACGTTTGCCTTCACAGCTGATATCGAGAAGATGTATCGGCAGGTTGAAGTTCAAGAAGGTGACAGAGACTTTCAAAGAATTTTGTGGAGAGCAAATCCGAACTTGCCTGTGTCTACATTTCGCCTAAAAACCGTAACATACGGTACAGCCTCTGCGCCATTTCTCGCTACTCGATGCCTTAAACAACTAGCAGCTGAAGAGGAAAGGATCTATCCATTAGCCTCACGAGTGATTATGAACGACTTTTATGTTGACGATCTTTTAACTGGCACAAATGACAAGGAAGCAGCACAAATCTTAATAAAACAAGTTCCAGAACTTCTTCAAATGGGTGGCTTCAAATTACGCAAATGGTGCAGCAATGATCCCACTCTGTTGGAACATATTCCATCTGACAATAGGGCAATCGACTTTGAAGTAACTGAACCGGACAATTGCTCTGTTAAAACCCTAGGTCTCCTATGGAATCCTTCTCAACACGTGTTTCATTTCATGGTACAGCCGCTCAATCCACACCAAACATTCACGAAACGAATAGTGCTTTCAAGCATATCGAAGATTTTTGATCCGTTAGGGCTATTGGGTCCTATTATTGTGACGGCTAAGGTATTTCTACAGAAATTATGGCAAGCTGAACTAAGTTGGGATGAGTCATTGCCACTGAATATGCAAACTAATGGAGCAAGTACATTCTAGGTCTGCCTTCGATCAGTAGTTTGAAAATTGAACGAAATATTTGTATAAATACTCAGTCAGAAATACATGGTTTTTGCGATGCGTCAGAGACTGCATACGGTGCCTCTCTGTATGTGGTGTCTCTTGATTCAAATAACTGTATGCGATCAAGGCTTATCTGTTCAAAATCGAGAGTAGCTCCCTTGAAAAGATAGTCAATACCACGACTAGAGCTCTCCGCGGCTCTATTATTGTCAAGACTTACACAAAAGGTTGTTTCTTCTTTGAGAGCGTCTACACAAAAAATATATTTGTGGACTGATTCCACTATTGTTTTGGTTGGCTGAAATCTCCGTCATCCCAATGGCAAACATTTGTCGCAAATCGTGTTGCAGAAATTCAAGAACTCACGAGTGAATACACGTGGAAACACGTTGCTCTCAATGCGGCTGATATCATTTCAAGAGGATTATTTCCACACGAAATTTTGTATTGTGAAAGATGGTGGAAGGGTTCGCAACAATTAATGACCGCAATTAAGGAGCCGGATAGCATTGATATTCCAACTGACTTGCCAGAAAAACGTAATGTTGTCACTTCATTCGTGTGCACGGAGCCTAATCAAATAATACTTGGAGTCTCAACTTTTGTGAAGCTTACACATGTCATTGCATATTGCCTTCGCTTCAAACATAACTGCAAATTACGGGTTGAAGAACGTTCAAGAGGACTACTTAGTACAGCGGAATTACAAGGAGCTGTACGATGTTGAGTCAGAATAACACAAGCGGAAACGTTTAGTCCGGAATTAAAATGTCTCCAACAAGGTAAAGAAGTGAGCTTACAAAGCAAACTGAAGACTCTGAATCCTTTTCTAGACAAATACAACGTCATACGTGTAGGAGGAAGGTTGTCTCCTGCAATTTTATCTTTCGATCAACGACATCCAATAGTATTGCCCGGGAATCATCACTTCACTAAGTTGATGATGAAACATGAGCATCTACGATTATTACACGCTCCCCCACAATTACTCCTCTCCAATGTTCGCCTGCAATATTGGCCTCTTTCTGGACGACGAGCAGCCAAACATATCGTGAATCAGTGTATTACTTGTTTTAAGGCCAAGCCAAAATCTGCTGAACAACAGATGGGAAATTTGCCGGTACAGAGATTATTACCAAGTCGTCCGTTTCTTCACACAGGGATTGATTATGGTGGTCCAGTTTACATCAAACCCAGTAACCGTCGTGGAACTGCACGATTAAAGGCATATATTGCGGTATTTGTGTGTTTTGCCACTAAGGCCGTCCATTTGGAACTTGTCAGTGCATTAACTACTGAATCGTCCCTTGCAGCTCTTCGTCGTTTCGTAGCAAGGAGAGGAAAATGTCAGCACATTTTCTCTGATAACGCAACTAATTTTGTTGGTGCCAAACGAGAGCTACAAGAACTATATAAATTTCTTAATACAAAAGTACATCACGACGTGATCACGCGTACGTTGGCGGATGATAACATAGAATGGAGTTTCATTCCTTCCAGATCACCAAATTTTGGAGGATTATGGGAAGCAGTTATTAAGTCAGTAAAGGGACATATAAAGAGAATTTTAGGAAACGCATCTCTTACGTATGAAGAAACATACACATTTCTAACACAGGTAGAGGCTTGTCTCAACAGTCGACCCCTTACACCGTTGTCTTCAGATCCAAACGATCTTTCACCGTTGACTCCAGGGCATTTCTTGATTGGGGATGTGCTCACTAATCCTGGTACTGTAGACCTGACTAAATTACCAACCAACAGGTTATCTAGATGGCAGCTTGTGCACGGTGGTCCAAAGAATACCTATCCACCCTCCAGCAGCGGGCTAGATAGCATCAGAAACGTCCGAATCTAGAGGTCGGAGATTTGGTTCTGTTGAAGGATGATCATCTTCCTCCTCTCAAGTGGCAGTTGGCGCGTGTGACTCAGGTGCACGCTGGCAGTGATGGACTGGTGAGGGTAGCCACACTACGGACAGGGTCCGGGTCTACGAAGCGAGCAGTGAGGAAACTTTGTCCGCTGTCGAAGGACGAATGACATTTATACTCGTTCACAGCACTTTTCTCTTATTCAAGTGTTAATTTTTTAATTGTGTATTTTGCAGGACTTTTGTGTTAAGTGTCTATAGTCAATTCATTTTATTTATTTATTTTTGCTTTTATGTGTAATGTATATATATATATATATATATATATATATATATATTCAAGTCATTTTATTTATTTTTTGTAAAGTTAAGTTAGTTTCGAAGGCACTGCCTTCAAGGCGGGCGGCATATGTTGACGTTTAGTGTCTTTGTTGTTATGGAATTGGCACTCTTGAGTGACTTACAGATCGTAGGATTATTACCTGCGAGGGGCGCTCCTTTGTGTGAGTTAGATGGGTTTGTCACCTGTGCCTACGAGCATCTGGAGTGGCCAAATGCTCTAGGACAACTCAATGCAATATTCAGTGTGCCTTTATAGTTAAATATAATATTAATAGTGAATTACAGTGCATTTTTATTTCATCCTGTTATAAAGGCAATATCATAATACAACAAAAAACATAAACGATGGATGCCAACGCAAAGTCGGCAGGCACTCTGGCGCAGAGGTGAGAGGCCTTTGCGGACCACTGTCAAGATGTCCAACTAGAAATAGCTAACGAACCTAACAAACCCGCAACCTTCGAAAATACAGCAGGGTTAAAATCATTAATTGACGTAACGGTAACTAACAAGAAGGCTTATCAAAGAACGATGAATTGGGACAGAAGACAATTGATGCAGGAACTCTACAGACAAATAAAATTAGAATACAAATCTAGAATAGAGAAAATAAAACTCGATAGCTGGGAAAGGTTTGTATCTCAAAATATAGCCATCGATCCCTGGGGAAAACAATATAGGCTGATAACCAAAAAGATTGGCAATCCGGAAAACCTGTCGACAATGGTGGACGAACAAGGCAATATGACCAATGACTTGAAGTCGGATGAATTACTATTGCGTAATCTACTGCATGATGATATCTCTGACGCAGAAAACGAATCCCAACAACAACTAAGATCGAGGAGTGAAGAAATATACAACAACACTGAAGTAGTGTTACCATTTACGAAGGTAGAGGAAACTATGATGATTAAGTATAGGAAAGCTCCGGGTCCAGATGGATTAGTTAATGAGGTGATTCGGGCACTGTCTGGCAAGCTGGAACCTTTTCTGTGCAGACTGTTAAATGCGTGCTTGGTACAGAGAAGGTTTCCTGCGTGCTGGAATGATTCACGATTGGTAATTATACACAAAAATAAGGATAAGGTAGTCACAGACACCAGGTCGTATAGGCCGATATGCCTAATACATACACTAGGAAAGTTAGCTGAAAAATTAATGTGTAAAAGGTTACAAGAAATAAGAAGCTTAAGGGGCACCAATGATTGTCAATTTGGTTTCCGCCAGGGTAGATCAATAGAGGACGCCATAAATGGAGTCATCCAATGTGTACCGAACTCTGGTAAAAAAAAATACGTAATAGGAATTGCTGTAGATATCTCCCGTGCCTTCGATAACCTATGAAGGCCCTCTGTACTATGCAGACTGAAAAATATGAGCAGTCCGGGAGCACTGTTTAGAATTCTCTTGGAATATTGCAGGGACAGGAAGGTAGACGTTATCCAATAATCCTGATGATGATAACTAAATTACAAGTAGGCACGACCACAAGTTGCTTAAATCCTTTAAACATTTCTGTTTAAATAGGTATTCAGGACAGGTACCACAGTCACTTATGATAACCGTTTAGATCCATCATCCACGAAAGAAAATGTCGGAAAACGAAAGTAACAATCATAATGCAGACTCAGCCGGTTATGCTTATCTGCTGTTAAGCGTGATTTAGACAATGTATTGCTGCGTTGTCCCTACGAAGAAATTTCCAAAAGAACTGCAAAAGGCTGCCCCCGGGGATCGGTCTGCGGACCTATCTTCTGGGACGTATGCATGGAAGAACTTCTTGAAGAACTAATGTGAATAGAGGAATTATGGACGTAGTAGTATGCATACGACATTAATCGTCGTAGAGATCGAGAGGAGAATCAGAGTTTCTATGAATCTGGCAAATAACTGGTGTGATGAAAATAAGTTGGCAATCTCCCTGGATAAAACATGCTATATGTTCCTAAAAGTCAACTTGGATCGCAATCCAGTGGCGCGGATAGACAAACACAGAATTAAGCGGGTAAAAAGTATGAAATACATGGGAATTTAATAGACGGATCACATATTATCAATAAACAACAAGATCATAAACTTTATGAATAAAATAACAAGTTTAGCCTTAAATAAATTCAAAATTCCTCTAAGAATATTTAAATTATGTTATAATACAATTATGGTGGAATAGCTTCCTATAGAGCAAGCATGTGGGCACACAGACAGAGACTTGTCAAACCTTCCCAAAAAATTCCTTCAGATCCAGATGAAACAGTCCTAAGGATCTCAGGAGCATTTAGGACAACATCAAAAGAGGCCCTCACGGTACTGATGGGAGTAGTCCCATTCGACCTGGAAATAAGGGGGCGAGATGCGAAATATTGGCTGAAGAAGGGGAATATAAGGAAAGTTGAATAAATTGTTGGAAAAGAAGCTGGTAGTAAAGAGTAAATTGAGGAAACAGTTCTATATTTATAGCAACAAAGATAGAACGCTACCACGAATGGAATAAGAACATACAAATTCTTACGAAGAATTAGAGAAAGGTTTTGAATGACCCATTTTCAGCCAATGAAGGGTTTAATTCATTTCCTTTCAGGACATGGCCCGTATGGGCAATACCTGGAAGGAATAAATAGGAAAAATAACCGTCGGTGCCCAGGAGCACGTAGTCCTGGAATGTGCTCTTAACGATCTGGACAAAACTAAAAGAACAGCGTTAAGGAATGTATCAATCCAAGAAATAATAATAGATCATCAGAAGGTGGCAATCTTGAAGGATCTTGTAAATACAGTATCAGAAATAGAGAAAGAAGAAATGAGAAATAAATAGGAATAGAAGAACAAATATCTTGGTCAGATAAGCTTGTAAAACGTCATGAAAGCTAAGTTTTCCAATGGGTTACACACGCTAGATAAATAATAATAAAGTACAAATAAAAAAAATTAACATTGGAATGGTATAAACCTTGATCCGGATGTATAAAGCAGCTTAAAGAGGCAGACCCACAGTTTAACAACAATAAAACATGGTATTCCTGCAAACTTCCCATAAACAGCAATGAAGGGGAAGCCAGATCTATGAAGGCTTAACAAATTTAGCCTTCTGCTACCGCCAAGCAATGGCGGAATCTGTTATACTCGGGATTTCAAAAAGTGGAGGAGCGTGTAGGAAAGTATAGGCTTTAATAAAATCACATGCCTCCTGTCTTTGGAGAAAGAACAGGAGACAGGATGGCGGGAAGGAGCACAAACTATCAGCCACGAACCTACTCGAACAGCATCTGATAGATAGGTGCTGTTGGACGAAATTATTATAATATTAATATATAAATTAATGCAACACAAGGCTGTAATGGAATACCATGAAAGGTTATAATATAGTCTTGTTCCAAAGACTTACTAGAGTAGATGAATAAGTAGATTGTAGATTAGACTAGATATTTGTAGAAACCTTAATACATTTGCTGGCGTGTGTGAAAATCACGAGGAAAACCCCGGAATTTTGTGGAAAAACCCTGTGACGGAGAACTACCGGGGCGAGAAGTTAAAAAGGAGCCGTTGGAGGCTGAGACAATTAGTTTGGGAGAGAGAGGAGATGAATTCAGTCGGAGAGAAAGAAGGCAGTCGGACGAATCAGTCGGAGAGAAATAGGAGAAGAGTTCAGTTGGGGGAGAGAGAGGAGACGAGGAGTTGAACCTGAATCACGCTACATTCCTCGATGTAAAACACCTGCAAGACGCACTACAGACCGAGAGACGCGGAAACATGAATGTTTGTAGGCCCAGTAATTTTGGGTAAGTTCATCAAACCTGTGAAACTTGCTCATTGTGCTGATTGTATAAATTTAAATGATTTTTTTATATTTTTCAGTAATTGCGTACTTCACTTCTCAAGAGACCCAAAATCCTCTGAGATATTGTTTCATGTAAGCATTGTAAAGTTGATAAATATAAAATGTTCAAACCGTTTAAAATTTGTTCATTAAATAAATTTTTAAACCTATCCCATGAAGAGGATATTACAATATATATATATATATATATATATATATATATATATATTGTGAGTTCCCAACCCCTCTTCTTCTCCTTCTTCGCGCCGAACAGAGCGCCCAACTCAGGATGTGGCAGGCAGGCAGTCAGCCTCGTCTTGTTGAAGCGGGCAGGTTTCAGGCAGCAGCAACAGCAACAACTAGGTACCAAGTTAAGTTAAGTTAGTTGGAATTTTCGTGTGCCAATCTGACACACGCTGGCTGATTAGGCACGAAAGGTCCTATCCTCTAGTTGTACGTTATGGCGTCCACTCCCTACAGTGACTCCCGCGGACGGCGGCAACCTGTATTTGCTTAAGAAGTTTGATATAATTGTAAATACGTTCGACTTTTTCACCTCAGTCCGTGTGTGTAGGATTAAACTAGACGTGTCCGCGATGACTTCTGGAGTTAGATTCTCCACTTCTCTTCCTACATTTAGGTATGGATGGTTAAATTAGACATGTCCGCCCGCTATGACGTCTCGAGCTCGAATCTTTTTTTTATTTATCTTCCATGCTACAGAATCCATGGAATACTTATTGTGGCCCAATACTATTTATTATGAGAAGATTAATCAAATTTCAATAAATTAATCCCGTGACAAGTACGATTTAAATTTATAATTACCTTTCTATTTAATTGTAAAATTGATTAAAGAGTTGCATTAACATCGCAAGCAATAGTTAGCCAGTTACGTAATAACTACGTCACTTGCAGACGTTCACATACAATTTATAATATATATCGGAATTTAGCGCGCCAAAATTTCCTCCATCGAGCATCCGTGTCGTACTTCAGCGTCCTCCCGTGAAAATAGCTTCGTATCAGTTTTAGGTACTGTGGGATCTCCATTACTTTCAATGCGTTCATGATGCTGTTCCAATTCGCTGTATTGAACGCATTTCTGACATCGAGTGTCACAATGACACGGTATTTTTTGCCTCCATTTTCCAACGGCTGCCAGCTATGGCTTTCCTGGCTATATCAACGACGACACCGATGACGTCTATCGTTGATGTCTCTTTCTGGAATCCATACTGGTCTGGCGACAGCCCTCTAGCTGAATACTCATAGACGGTTACATATAAGGCTTTCATGTACCTTCCCCATTGTGTCCAACAACCAAATTGGACGGTAAGATGCCGAACTAGTAGGAGACTTGTTGCCCTTTGGTATGAGAGCCAAACTTTGATGCTTCCAATTCACTGGGAATTTGCCATCCTGAATGCACGCATTATACATTGTGGCAAACAAATCGGGTCCTGCCTTGACGGCTACTTTCAGAGCTACGTTGGGCACGCCGTCAGGACCTGGGGCTTTGTGCAGGCCTCCAGCAGCTCTTCCACAAGGACTGGTAGTGTGTCACGTGTGTCAACCACGTTTGCGATACCCTGCTGCTGTGTGTGGGAAGAATGTTTTCACTATTCTTTCCAGCAAGATAGAGCATTTCGGGGGTGTCACGGCCGGGCTCTTCGCCCTAAACATGACTATCCAGTACGATCTGCCTCACAGGTAATTGTTGACCTCATCACATAACACATTCCATCAGCTTATCTTACTCGTCTTTATTGCCTTGCTAAGAGCCCGTCGCGCGGCGTCGATGAACTGTTGCCTTAGCATTTCATGGGTCTCTCTCGCACGTTGTGCTAATCGCCCGGTGCAATGGAAATCTCCTCGCTCCACCAGTAAACCGGGCGATGGCGCTTTCCTGTCCCGCAAAGCGTTATGGAGGCGTCGCTCGCGTCGGCAGTACGAGACGTTAACTCCTGTGCCATACTATCGGGGTCTCCTTGTAAGACAATGTGGCCCTCCATTGCATTTACGAAGGATTCCTTGTCTAGGCTTCTTTCATTCCACCTCCTTTGTTTCGTCCTGTATTTTACCTTCTTGTTGCCAGGTTCGGAGACGTCGAAGGTAATGGCATAATGGTCACTGTGTGTGTAGATGCCGCTCATCATCCGCGACTTTGTATGCGGTGCTATTCTTTCCGTTTCAAACGTAAAGACTATAACTGATGACCTTCCATCTCTGTTATAAGTCGGGGTCTAGGACTTCCTCTCCCCGTCTGTTGGTGACCCTACTGCCCCATTCAGTGGCCCATTCGTTGAAGTCACCCTTTGATAACGACGTTTCGACGTCCTCGTAGATCGGTCGAGAAAGCTTCCTGGACGTCGTTGGAGATGCATATACACTATATACGTATATTCCGGCCACTTTGGACCAAACGAGACCATCTCTCCTGTTCTGCTGAACCTCTTCTATAAAGTGATCTTCACAGACCCAAATTGCCTCGCGACCGGACAGATCTGCTACCCACGATCTTGTGCCTTCGAGATTCGTGTACAGCTCCGACAGGATAGCGATGTCCATCTTTTCCTCCCGCACCGTTAGAAGTAGATCTTAAGCGGCTGCGCAGTGGTTGAGGTTCAATTCTAGTACCCTCATTTCCGTTGCCTATCACCTTGGGCGGCCCTCCGGTAGGCGGGACAGCCGTGTTTATTCATGTTTGAATGCGCTTATCTACTCAGTTCAAGGACAAGATTGCCGGAGACGTTTCTTCAGATTTTTCTATACTTCTCCCTGAGATCCTTTAAGTCCGGAACGCTCTTCATCGATCTGAGAATTTCGGCGTAAGAGGCGTTCTCTTTTGATAAATGATTATGGTTCCTGGACTCTACTGGGTACCTGTTGGCTTCCTTGTTTTCTTCCCCACCATCGTCCATTCGTTTACGGGCTCCTGCTTTTCTTTTCCTTTGTTGTGCGTGGTTCATGGTTCGCCACCTTATCCACTTTACCCTTTTGTTTGTCTGCCCTTGCAGGAGAGGTCTGCGTGTTTCTTGTCTGTATAGGAACGCGAACAATTTCCTCGGGAAAAACGGCTGGCATGGTCGCATCATACAGATGTCTCAACTAATCGGCAACTAATCACCGTATATGCATATGAACATTAGACTTGGCTTTAATGTAATCCCGTAGTTCGTCAATTCATTTGTTGAGATTATACATCGCGTCCTGCCGCTTCTGCATAAATTCAGTCGTCTCGTTTGCCAGCTTTGAATTTCGCACTGAAGACATCAAATTCCTCCCGCTGGAGCAGGTATACGACGGCTAGTCGCGCCACGTGGGGGAGGCTAAGGAGAAAGCGGTTGTGACGTCCCCGGGTAAGCGGCCTAGGGCGGCCACTAATGACCTCGCGGCTGGAGATTTTGCACCCAAATTTTCCAAATTGCATCCACTGTGGTGTGTGACCACGTGGCTGGTTGTAGCTTCGGAGGCATTTCCGGTCATGGCCACGTGGTTATGCGGGGCTTTCCTGGTGCCGTCAGCCGCCCATGGGAGCTCGGATTTGAAGATTGCCGGACGTGAAGCAGGGTGTTACAGGGAAGGGGATGAACGCCGGTATAAAAGGCGGAAGAAGACAGAGATGACACTCAATTTTAATCTGAATTTTGTGAGGGAAAGAGAAAAGTTTCGTGTGTTTGTGGCGGAAGGCTATTATTTGTGGATTAACAACGGAGAGTACCAGGGAGTCGTCGCGCTACAAGACCGAGACGAGACGCCACGGAGCATCTTCCCGAAGCAGTAAAGACTAAGCAAAAGTCTAGTCCATTTCTTTCTGAATCAGTAAACTCTTTATCACTGTGGAGATTTCCACCACATTCAAATTTCCTTAATTTGTTGCAGAAATTTGATGCAGTCGGTACACTCTGAGAATGCATGTCCTGCATGCCCTAAGAAATTGAGAATTGTTAATACGTGTAAATTATAATTCCATTAAATGCTCATATTTTGTTATATAAAAAGCAGTAAAATCTCTAATATAATCAATGCCCACAACACCACTAAAAGGCAATTAACAAGAGAAACACCTATCTATACGCGATAAACGGAATAAAACGGAGTTAAAATTTCAGACTACACATAATACGTCCGCACGCCACATGCAGAAAATTGTAACACTGTCTCGGGTGAATAGGTTTGATCTATTTCTTCCGAAGGAATGTCTTCGCAGAAACTATCTTCCGTGGTAATTTAAATTAGCCTTGATAGTAGAAATTCCTGACATAATATTGGAGGCATTCCAGCTTTAAAAGTGTTAAGATTCAGGGATTCTTTCTACTTCGTTCAATTTTAATTCTAAAATTTGATCTAAGTTATTTTGCAAAGGTTTTTACACCTAGATGTTAATGATTCAAGACGCTCATGATACTGAGCATAGGGTTAATTATGTTTTTAGAAACATTTGGACATTTCCTTGAGCAAAATTTGCTCGTTTTTCACATCTCCATATTTCCTTAGAAGTTTTTATTTTAATTTTGCGTAGCTATTATTTGCCTCAACATCTAAAATGCACCGTGCGTCTCCCTGTATTTTGATTTTATTACATTAAACAAAAATTCATTAATTAAAAGGGCATGGGGAATTGCTTCTCCCCTATTGAAATTTGTTAGAAATGAATCACAACTAGCAATAAATAATCTAAACTGCAAGAGTTAGATCAAACAAAGTCCGGTAACAATTGAATGACGGCATAATCAAATTTTGAACAAGCTATGGGTTCCATATTTAATTATTAAAATATAGCCCAAACTTTAAAAAAAAATTTCACTCGTGACCTGAACGTGGATTTAGAATAATAATTTGTGTTACTTTTGTATTAAATAAAAAAAGGTAGAAAATCGAGTTTGACTTAAGATCCTCTATAAATTATGTATAAAACTAATTTACAGGCAGGAAAGTGTGAACAGAAATTTCAGCATCCTCCTAGGCGATGTAGAGCTGCACATCTAGTTCCGGACAGTTGGATAGGCAGCAAGCTGAACGGCCTTCTTAATGGTTGAAGAAGTTGTCGCTCACCTACAATAGCGTTGGTCAATCTGGATGATAGACAGCTTATCTATCCCGGCTGAGCCCCCAGTTAAATTTATTGTCTCGTAGTTGAAGACAACAAACGATGATCCCAGAGTCTGAATCTGTTAAAGTGTCGAAATCGTCCATGAAATGACTGCAAAAGTTGAGTTTTTAAGAGTTTTTTTATTAAGAACAGCTTACAACATTCAGTCGGAGTTCCATGAGCAGTCTGATATCTCCTCAGAAGCTCGCCTTAGTCTATCAGTCTAAGGGGCAAGAACCAGACTTGCATCTGTTTCTGGGGGCAACCACGTGGTTGTTTGTTCCCACTCTGATAGAAAGGTCACATGTGACTAAAAACCACGTGGCCTTTTCACTAGAGAGTTTTTATTAAAAATGGCATCAGACAGGGTTAGACAGGAAACATTATTCTCGGTGTCACATGTGGGTGAAACCCATATCCAATTTTTATTAGGGTGTTTTTCTAGATAATATCCAATGTGTCTGTGTCGGGACCAACAGACACGATTTTTAAGTAGAATATCAAAATTTCAAATTAATTAATTTCTGACCGGTTTTTACACACTGTAAAAATCGGACGGAAATTATTTAATTTGTGATTTTACTAGCAGACGTTAATCGATTTAATATATATTAAATTTTTTATCGAGCGTGATTATGTTCTATGGATTGGATTGGCAAGGAACATAACTCGTTACTGGCCTCAGTAACCTTGTACTCCGCCCTCTTACATTTAGGATACAATTAAACAAAACGTGGTTTTATCATGAATATCAGAATACATGAAAGTAGTACAAAAATTACACTATGAATTACATCAGTTTTTCTTCTTTCAGTGTTAATAACAAAAATAAGTTGTAAATATAATTTTAGTTTATTTACATATTGGTGTGGCTGATGAAAATTTATTTTATGCTTTACCTGGGTTTTTCCCAATATTTATTACAGAAAATACGTGGGTATAATTTGTACGTTTAGGCTCTACGGTTATTCCCATTGAGGATATGGGACAAGATTTATTAGTGTAGATAATATTTAGTAATTAATATATTAAAGTTATATTTCAGCCGCAGTATCTTTGCTCCAAAAGTCCATCAATTATTAAGGATATGTTTGATGTAATGTCTAAACGGAAGAAATTTAATTCACTAAATATTAGAGATAGCTCAAAAACATGTGTAATTATATTAATATTATTGAATAACGTTGAAAAGAGTTGTGGCTACGGAGTACGATGTACGCTAGCAATCTATGCTTTTTTTCCGATCGGTTCCCCACTGGCGATTCGGAAAGCAGTAGAATTTCAAATCATGATTTTTTATTACAGTATAGGGACTCTGAGGTACGTAGCAAATTTTTCCCAAACTTTTCCTCAAAGTTTCACTTATTTTTACTGATAAGCTTCTTCAAAAAGTCGAATACAATGTATATTGCATATAACAACCACAGCCAGAGGTAACACCAGTCGCCGTTGGTCAGGCCTATAGTTATAATCGGGAAACAGTTATAAAGAAGAGATTTCGCAGATATTGAAGATATTAAAGAACACTAATAATTAAGAAGCAAAGAACACCGCAGTTTGAATACGCATCAACTAACGTATTCCAGAAGAACATGTCTGAAGCAAGTAAATTGTTAAGTGGAGCTGGAGATGCTTGCAGTAAATTGTGCTGTCGAAAGATGAACGAAAAATTCCAATTTGTTTATTCAAGTTGCTGATATTAAGATGAGGTCTCGAAGGTATTGAAGACAAGTTCCGAATTTTTGGAGATGCTCCTAGTAAATTGTGATGCCGAAAAAATAGACGGAAAGTTCCAATTTCAATTTGATTTGCCTTAGAAGAAATTATGATAAAAAATTCGAAACATTTTAAGTATGTGGCCAACTTCATACAATATAATAGTTATTAATGTCTGTAAGTTTAATATAAATATAAATAAGCCCAAAAACAGACAAAAATTAGTAAAACATGACAAACTATAATTTAAAAGCTTATTATACATAGTTTGTTATGTTTCACTAAATTTTGTCTTATATAAAACCTTTCTGTATGATCAGTCAAATGGGAGAGTTTTTTTTAATTTGGAACAATTTTAGACTTGATACAATAGTTCAGGAAATATTTTACTTAAATTAGGCCTGCCGATTAAGCCATGCTGGGTTTAATGCCTAATTTTTTATAACTAATAACTATGTGCGTGAATATTTATCAACTTTAATTATTTTTTGTGTTTATTATAGTTTAGAGTGATTATAGACACTTATTTATGAGCTTTAAATTGTAATAAGTGAACTGGCGTTCAGACAAAGGACTTTTGGCGGTGTCCGAGCTCAAAGAGAGTTTGGTTGTTGCGTGACGTATTGTTCACGTGTCCAGGACGCAGGCAAGGAGAAATGTGGACCCGTGTACAACAGGCTATTTGCATTAACTAAAATACTACGAGCGTTAAGATTAACATTCTGATCACGCCACGTGTGTAGCGCTTGTCATGATGGCGATGACCAAAATTCAGAACTCAGAGCAGAGGGTCGAGTGAAGTTGAAAGTTAAGACATATATTGCAGCAGAGCGGTCGTGGAAGTCAAGCGGTGTAGCTGAGTTTTTGAGAGCAGTCGAACACTCATGTTTGAGAAGGACAGATTCAAATGTTGGAGTAGCAGTTTGTTATTGTGAATCTGGTGGTGGTGGAGTATGTGTGTCACAACCAGGACCATAATGGCGGAAGCAGCTTCAAGTAGATTTCATCGTCTAAAATAAGTGACCAGCTGTCTTACTCCCAATGATACCGTTTTGTATAGCTACTGTTTATAATATGTGTGAGGTTGAATGTCTCTGAGCAGATATAGCACGGACCCATCCCTGGCGTTGGTCACGAAAAAAAATATCAAATTCCGTCTAGCAGGATGAATTTGGTGTGAACACAATTCACACGTCCTTCTCTCGATAAGTGTACCAAGTGAAGTAAAATTTTCTGTTACGTAGATGAGCTCCCGGACCAGAAAATAGATGGAGTAAAACATAGTGGTGAGATTAAAAGTCGATATAGATCGATAAAAAGTTAATTAAACATCCGTTTAAAAGAAAATAGGGCCATGTTGATTGAAATTAAATTGAACGTAAATGAATAATTATTTTATGTGCAGATTGATATTCAAAAATGCTTAATGAATGGAGATAAATTTGTATAAATTACAATTTATGGCAATGACATTAATTAAAAGGGGCGGGGCTTATTAGATAAGGCTCTGTCAGAGTCTCCAAACAACAATCAGACAGAAAATTACTGCGTAATGTAAAAAAATGGAGATGAACAGATAGCCTGACCATTTGTTTATCGCGACAATTAGACAAAATGAAAATACGTAAATATAATAGAAAATAGGAGTAATATTCGGGATAAAAAGATGCAATAAAAAGGAAAAATAGTAAAACATGTGAATTTTAATATTTCTTTTAAAAAAATCCAAAAAGAGTTACGGAAAACAAAGAGTAAAGTATTGGAATATACGCATGACCAACGTCGTCTCGAGCTTCCTCTGGCGGAGAATTGTGTAAGTAAATGGGTGGCACCGACTTAAGTTAGTATATGCAATATACATTGTATTTGACGTTGTGAAAGAAACTAATGATTAAAAGAGAGTAATACTTTGAGGAAAAGTTTTATAAAAATTTGTTGCCTTCCTCACTTCTTCTGAAGCACTACAACGTTCCTTTAAACATTTTCGCCGTCTCCACAACAGTTTTCCAGCTCTTCCGATGTTACACTTGAACTAAAAAATTCTTTATTCTTATTTATTCTTTTAGGTCTTTCAGCACATCATCTCGCGATCTGACCTTTGGTCTTCTTTTCTTCCGCGCTGATAAAGGACACTAATTAAAGGTTTTCTTTACTGCTCAGTCGTCATTCAATCGATAAAGATGACCAAACCAGCTTAACTTTAGGGCATTGATGTGTCTTACGATTGTTTTGGGCTTGATTAGTTTGTTAAATTCGTGGTTATACCTGCTTCTCCGGGAGTCATCCATGTTCCTTATTGGTCCATAAATCCTTCTCATAATTCTCCTTTTAAAAATCAACAGTCTTTGCATATCATTATCCTTCAGAACCCAGGTTTCAGATGCATACGTTACTATTGGTCTGATGATTGCTTCATATAACTTCAACTTGGTATTTGTTTTTTTGATAAGGGCCTACTTCTAAATAAATCTATGTTGGCAAAGTATGCCCTATTTTCAGCTGCTATACGTTCTCTTCATATGACAGTCTTCAGCCGCCTCGGTAGACCTAGATCCTCAAGAGGACTGTTAAGCCATTGGAAGCTAAGCACCGGGAACAAATAGTTCAGATAGCCAATGAGGCTATTTATGTGATTGGGAAATGGCTACGGACAATGGGACTGCTACTGGCGGAAGAAAAAACAGAGGCAGTTCTTGTCACTGGGAGAAAATCTAGAGAATCCATCACCCTTACGGTCGGAAACTGCGAAATCTATTCGAAATCGTCTATCAGATATCTTGGTATAATAATAGATGATAGGTTGTCTTTTAAACACCACCTTGATTATGTAAGACGTAAAGTATCTGGGACAGTATCTGCACTGTCACGAATTATGCCAAATGTTGCAGGTCCAAGACATTACCGGCGACTTCTTTTCGCGAATTTTGTGCGATCAGTGATCTTGTATGGTGCCTCGATATGGTGTACTGCTTTGACAGTAAAATCAAACAGGAGAAAGGTTAGTTCCGTCCACAGGCTGTGTGCACTACAGGACGATAGTCTGTGTGGTGGCAGGAATGCCTCCGGTAGACATTCTGGCCGATGAGTGCCGCAGACTACAAACAAACATAGGTCTGGAAGGCAAGAGAATTGAGAGGCGTTGGGATGAGTCCAATAAAGGCCGATGGATTACTCAACTCTTGACCGGTCACGGCTGCTTCAGGCATACTTCTACAGGTTTGCCATAGATAATTCACCTGCATGCCCTGAATGTGGACTTAATGAGACACCAGAACACGTGTTTTTCAGTTGCTCGAGATTTTCATATGGGAGACGAGCATTAGAAAGCGATATTGGAACCTCAATAACACCAGATAATTTGGTACCCAATATGCTGCTTTCACCTAATACCTGGAACAAAGTAACCGCATATGCCTCTACAGTAATTCAAAGATTAAGAAATTACGAAAAAGAGAAATAATAATGTTTAAAGGACACAGAGAGAGCTTGACGCTACGACTGCTTCCTAACGACGTCTAACGACGGTCCCACAGGAAGATACAGTCATCGTTGGAAAGGGAGGTGTTTTTAGTGGGTAGAATCCCACACTACTATCCAGTGCGGACCCTGAGATAGTGTCTTTAGAAGATTTTCACCTGCCCTCGCAAAAAAAAAGCCATTGGAAGAAGAAGAATACGTTCTCTTATTTCTTCTTCAATAGTGTCAGTTTCATTCATTTTAGAGCCAAACGTAAAACGTCTGGCTTCCTTATATGGAATATGATCGATTATGATATCTTCTGTTTTATGGCGGCCTACTTTGCATTTCATATATTTTGTTTTCTGATAGTCGATTTTAAGGCCATATTGCACTGCCATCTCTTTAAGATCTAATAAATATTTCTTGTAGTGCTCTTTCAGTAATATACCGTCTGCATAAGCCAGGTGGTTATGTTGCCCTTGACATCAATCTGCAATGCAGAGCAGAGTTGCTGACAGTAGATCACCTTGCTTTATACCCCCATGTTTCACTCAGCATGTTACCTGCTCGTACTCTGGCCTTAGTATTTGTGAGGGTTAAACTGATCAATTTTATTAAGTTGCAGGGTACACTGTATTTAATCAGATTTTCAATTATTTTATGTCTCAGCACTGAGTCGAAGGCTTTCTCCAAATCAATAAATATATTATGCAGATCAATTTTATATTCATGGTACTTCTCATGTAGTTGGCGAACTAAAGATATATTATCAACTGTCGATCTATTTTGTCGGAAGCCAGATTGGCGGTCGCTTAACTGTCTTACAACAATTTATACCAATCTATTATTCAGTACAATTGCAAATATCTTGTACGTTACAGATAATAATGAAATTGGTCTGTAATTCTTGCAATCAAATCTGTCTCCTTTTTTATATATGGGGAAAATGATACTTTCATTCCACTGATTTGGCATCTGATGGGTGCGCCAAATTTTAAGTATGAGTTTATGTATCTCGATTCAAAGAGTTCTTCCTCCAAATCTAATTAGTTCTAGAATGTTATCTGATCCAGATGCTTTATTCCGCTTTAAATTGTTAATATTTTAGCAAATTTCGTTGATGGATGGCTCATAGATCTCATCTTCATTGTTCATCTTCTTCGTCCAGTGAAATGTTCAAATCAATATATTCGTCAGTTCTAGTGAATAATTCTCTGAAGAAGGTTTTCTATCTCTCAAATACTTGTTCTTCCTGGATTAGTAATTTCCCATTTTTGTCATTGCACATACCTAGATTACTTTGACTTATCTTCTTCTTTCCCACTTCCCCCAAAAATTTTGTTGTTTCATTTCTTCTGAAATTATCATTCATTTCGATGATTTTCCCGTTAATCCATTTCTTTTTATTCCTTTTACAGATCTTATTTACTTTTATTCTTTCCCTTTGATAATTCTCATAATTACCTGGCCTGTAATATTTTCCTTCTGGCTTCATTTTTCCTGAATACTGCTTCTCTGGATTCTTCATCCCACAATCCGTCTTTTCCTGCTATTCGATTACTCTTTCCAAAATAGCCTTAGGTGCTTCACATATTTTATTTTTGAGATCTTCTCAATCATCGTTGACTTCTTCTAGTTGTGTGCAATTTTTAAGTTTTTCATAAAGTATTATTTATTAATCATTTGTGGCTCCTGCACGTTTATTTTATTCCATTTCTCTGAGGATTTTATTTTTGATTTGCGAGTTGGTGGCATTTTTTGATGTACTATGACTTAAACAAAGTCAATGTCAATGTCAAAGTCAATGAGTCAATGTTTAATCCGCGCTGCGTTCATCCCCAAGGATGATTATTATATCATTCTTAGGTATTCTTTCCAAAGATCTATGTAATTCTGCATAGAATCTTTCTGTTATAGCTGTAAAACCAATAAATAATTTGACTAATGGGTTAGTTACAAAGAAGCCAGTGCCTGCTTATCCCGTTCTTGTGTTGGGACCACTATAATAGAAGGTAAATTTACTTTTCTTTATGCATCCTACTCCCGGCCATCTTGTTTATTGAACTGCGACTAAATTAAGGCTAGAGTTTTCTACTTGTAAAGCCAGTTCTTATAATTTCCTGGCTTGTAACAGCGTCTTCACATTGCAAGATCCCAAAATAATTTTCCTTGTCCTTTGCTTTTGTCTTCGTCCAGTTTCCGTCCTTATCCAAGGCTTATTTGTGGAGCGTTTAGCAGTTTTCACTTTTTACGGGTGATGAGGAGCTGGCACAACACCCAACCCCCAACTTGGAGAAGCAGTGGAGTACTCTAGGTCTTGCTCCTACCCTTCCACGTCTGCCTTGGGTGGCCCTACCAAGAGCTCAAACCTCCACGCCACGATAAGGCGGTAGTCCTTGGGGAGGTCACTGCCCCCATACTCTAATAAAAATTCCAGACTTCAAAGTGTACAGCTTTCCGAATCGCCAGTGGGAAACCGATCGAAAAAAAAACACGGATTGCTCTCGAACATCATAACTCTTTTCAACGGTATTCGATAATATTTATATAATTATACGTGTTTTTGAACAATCTCTAATTTTTTCGTGAATTAAATTATTTTCTGATTAGACATTACATCAAACATATCCTTAATAATTTATGTAATTTTGGAGCAAAGATATTGGAGATAAAATATAACTTTAATATATATTATTTAATTACGTAAAAGGAAGGATTCATTATTGAATTCATAGCCAAATATTTCTTTTTTGAATAACCAATGCTGAAACAATTAGTATAACAATCAATTGTAGGTATATTTTGTAAATTTCTACACATTTTATAATTACAATTTTTATTATTTATATAGAAATTTTATAAAAATATAATAAATATTAATTACACGTTAATTACAATTTAAAAATGGCTAACCTTTTAAAAAATAATTTGTTTACATGTGGTTATGCTTGCTTAAATATTGTTCGTTAACTTTGCTGTTATCTTATTTAAAATATTAACCTACATAATCGGTTTGTAAGTAATCTCGTGATCTATATATTCTAGGAGTAGATGGAAAATCGGGATGGTAATTACTCGAAAATTATCCCTAGCTTGTTCTAGTACAACGCTAACGTGAAAAAGGAATGATGATTTTAAGGAAAAGCAGTATGAGAAATTATTACAGGCATCAAATTGAATAAAATTTATAAGTACCATATAACATAAATATGACAAACAGATTCATACGCAGTTTACGAGGGATTGTATTCTGAATCAATCCTTAAACGACAAACAATTCTTAAGAAGCATCTTTGTCCATTAATTTAAACAAATTTACACAAATTACAGAACGTTAACACAGGCGGATAGGATATCCCGTCCAGTTCCGCTTTCTCGTCCGTCGTTTGTGACACAGAAAGTTGGTGAATCTGAAAACATACTACGTTTAACCACATATATACACACAGACAAATATTCACTTATGCTGAGTTCCCCAGCAAATTCAAAATTAAGTGCGCCCAGACAAGGCACGCACACTTCAAATAATATGTTTCACCACAAAATTTAATCACTTGCCATTCGATTTTAAAGCGTTCGAATGTCTGAGTAGTAATACCATATGTTGGACACGACTCCACCTGTTTCTGGGCAGGTGAGACAGCAGCAGCTCTGGTGCACGCGGCGGCAGGAAACGTCGGTCGATCCCTAGGCCAAGTCGAGCCACGGGCTGGTCAAGCAGACACAGGCAGAGACCAGAAACCACAGTCCACAGGAGGGATGGACGGCCGCCTCGCCTCGTAGTCAAATCAGAACAACTCAGGTCCAAGTCTCTGAAAGCTTTCAAACTAATGAGCTCATCAAAATGTAAAGAGAAGGGATAGACGTTGTCACACGTCCGACCGTGCTGCTTATTTTACGATAGTAAAAGGGTGCGGAAAGAAAAGAAAAAAGAAAAGAAAAGAAAAGGCGATTGTCGGTGAAAACGAAAACTGTTATTAATTGTGTCTTTAGATTGTTCATATTTAGTTAATTTATTTTAAGTGTTATAGTGGTTTGACAAGGCCGCAGATGGACAAGTGTAACAATCGCGTCGAAGATTCAAGGTCTTATGCAGGTTCATCCTATTGTCGAAACAATAGAAAAGTCTGGATAATAGTTAATGTAGCGAAAAAAACAAATATAGAAATGTGTTACAGGAGCACGGAAGCATAGGTCTAAATCACGGTCTACGCCACGTTTATAATTTTTGTTTAAATCGAAAGTTAGAAGAGTTTTAATTTCCCGAGTCATTATTATTAATGTCGTATTATTAGACTTAGATTTTATTAATAATAAGATTTATTCAATTAACAATCGCTAAAGATATAGAAATCTGTGAGGAAATAAAGAAATAGTTCTTAATATGGATCGGGCGGTTACATTGCCGCACCCTTAGAGGAAACTATGGGATACATAGGTTTCGATAAAGGAAAGAAGACATGAAAAATATAGCGGTTTGTATACGTAAAGTGAAGAAATCAAAGGAAATAAGAGCTATATTGGCGAATAAGGTTTCAGGTTGGATACGTTGTATAATCCGAAAATAGTGCCATCGATGTTTTCTAGCAACACCACATTAGGTGATTGTATTATTTTGATGCGGTAAGGACCTGTATAAACATGGAAAAATTTTAAGAATGTGTTTTTACTAGTGTCAGACACATGTGGAGTTCTCAATATTACTAGTTGTCCTTCTTGAAATTTATAAATCTTGCCTTTTTGTTGCTGTGCTCGCTTTGAAGCACTCAATTTTAATCGGAGGTATAGTGTTTTCGTTTAGAGGCTCCTTCTTCAAGTATGGTAATAGGATGAAGTCCTTTCGTTGATATTACATACCCTAGAAAATTTATTGACTCTTGGAAAAAATATTTTGTCCCACTTAAAAGTCATATTGTGTACAGATAAAATATTAAACAATTTTTCAATTTGACCGAAATGTTCTTCCTTTGTTCTGGACCAAAGAATTATGTCATCGACATATGGTATCCTGTAGACAGTTGCACATTAACCACAAATTTTAACACATTTACACACACAACACATCTTTGCAGTACAACCTTGTAACCTCGTGATTACACACCTCCAAACCGTTTACAGATTTTAATCAATCATTATATTTTGCACATGCTTTCCATTCATTCAAAATTTAAGAAACTATTTACATACATTCTGGACATGGGAAGGATAATGTTAGGTATACTCTTTTCAGATTGGTTTGTAGCAGCATATTTATGCCCACTGAGAATGATTACAAAACGTAAAATTCTTAATCTTTACTTTCCTTCTTTTTTTATTCTCTTTTAAAATATTTTACTATACTCGTTAAATTAAAAATTCGCGTCCCCTTACCATTCTCCACTCTCTTTACCTCGTATGTGCTGGTCCTATTCTTCTTACTACCTCGTAAGGGCCTTCATATACTGGTAGTAATTTTTTGCAATCTTTTTATCGCCTTCCGAATACCGATTATTTTTTATTAATTTTCACTCCTTCTCCTTGAAACTCATACTCTTAATCTTTTGATTAAACTTTCTTTTTGCAGATTTTATGCGTATCTTTTCTCTTATCCGAGCAATGGCCTCCCTTGTAAACCATTTCTTTCTGCAATATTTCTGTAAGGCCTAATCGAGTCTAATCGGCTTTTCGGTTACATTCGTTATTCAATAAACGAGCGTCTAAACATATTCTTAATTTTGTGTCCTTTTTCTTCACAATTACTAGGGCATTATTATATGGACTTGACCCTCTCTCAATAACACCGGCTTCAATTATTTCCTTAAGGGCATTCGCGACGGCTTCTCTCATTGAAAACGGAGTCGGATATGACCTCTGATAGAAAGGTTCATGATCTACAGTGTCTATAGTATGGGTATAGCCTTTCAATTCTCCGGGTTTGTCACTAAAAACGCTTCTATTTCTCAATAGCATAAAAATCCTTTCTTTCCTCATCGCTAATTCCTAGTATATCTTTAGTTATATCCTCAATTCTTCTTATTAATTCCTCCATCTCGTTTACTACCCTATTGGACGAATACTTTTCACTAAATTCTCTAATTTCTTCTTCATCTACGTCTACTCCCCGATCGTCCACTGTTACATTAAGCGACTCCCCTACACCTCCGTCTTTCCCAAGATATTCCATTTAAAACTCAATATATTACCATTTTCTATGTCAGTTCCACAACCCCGGATCGTGTTTCCTTTCAAATCAACGATCGCGCTCGTATTTTGAAGCCATGATAACCTCGGTACAAAGCCCCTTTACTACCAAACATGGTATGTCGATTATTCCGAACACAGCTTTTACATTTAAGTTGAATCTTTTCATCCTAAGGCCGAATACGCTTTCAGGTTGCTGACGGGTAATATTGCTGCAATGTTTCGTGTGCCTCTAATTTCATTGAAATAATCGGAGCTCACGAAGCAATTTGACGCTCCTGTATGAATCAATGTCAAGATGCTCTCACCAGTATTTAAACATAATTTCACAAATGCAAGTTGGTTTGTCTTAGTAAACACACTTCTGTCCTCGTCCTCTGAAACAAGATCATGCGCCCCTAGTAAATCCGCTACTTTCAAAACGTTTGCTGTTAAATAGTCAGTGTGGGCCTCATGTCATCACCTATTTGGATTTCTCGGCTCTCCTCCTCGGGATCACTGGTACTCCGATTTTATATGCGTTAGCTCCGCCCCCTCACTACTTCGACCTTGTGGTGGAATCCGCGAGGTATGTTTCTGTCCCCACGGTAGGCCTCATTCCTACTCTTATAATCATCTTGCCTCCCAGCAGCAGTACAGGAGCTTCTCAGACGGCGAGTGAGGCCTGAAGATATAACGCCGTTTATGCTTCAGAACCAAGAAACCTGGAACGCAGTATCACACTTTGCTACGAAGGTACTGGAGAAAGAAAGATCTAGAAGCCAAAGACGTGTAACAGCGAAGTGAATGTTCTTATAAGTGCCTAGTCGTGCGTGCGAGCGTTTATGAAGCGTAAGTGAGAGTGCGAGTGTATATGAAAGTTTATGTGTGAGTGTGGGTGTACCTTAAAGTGTCAGTGAGGGCGAGTGTCTGTACGCGATGCGCTATCCGATGAACGATCGAAGGAAGCAAATACATTCGAGCGAATGCGTGTGTAATTATTGCCTGCTGCGGAAACCGATTCAATACAATTTTGGCCTTAGCTTCTGGGGACGTTGGTACTGCCGCCGCGGTGTGTTTCCACCTGTTCATAGCTATCATATACGGGCGTCCCCACGGTTCGTTGTCAACTTTCCTGCTTAAGTCTCTTGCTGTTCCTGGTGGCCTTTTTTAAAGCCCGGCGATTGGTCCGGAACTGCTCCCTCAGTACCAGAGTGGCAGGGCCAGTGGCGCGCTGGCATTTCTTCCGCAGCAACGCGATGTCCTCGTTCCAGCAGAACACTGCTTTTCGTTGCTTTCTCCTGTTGGTTCTCGGCAACGCGGCGTCACATGCTTTGCCCACGTGGTTCATAATGCTATCCACCATGTCCTCTATTTTGCCGGTTATTCCGCATTCATCTGCCAGCTCCATTTCGAACGAGTCTTCGTCGAAATGGCGGGCGTTCCATCCATTTCGCCTCCTCCCTGTCTCGTACCTCCTGCTCGCTCCGGGCTCCGGCACGTTGACCACGATGGCATGGTGGTCACTATGCGTGTAGTGGTCACTGACTTCCCTTACCACGCCTGTGGCCACACATTCACTTGCGAATGTGACGTCGGCAATCGAGTGTTTGTCACCTCTGGAGAACGGCGGAACGTGCCCGGTGTTGGCTAGCAAAAGTCTCTGTGAGGCAGCCATATAGAGCAAGGATTTCACCTCTTCTATTTGTCCTCCTGCTACCCCACTCTGTGGCCCACGCGTTGAAATCTCATCCGATTCAATCGCTCCTTGCTTCTGCTGCTAGTCGGTATAGCAGATTCTCGAAGTTGTCGATATTTGCGTTCGGCGTGGCATATACGCTGTATATACATGTTACTGCTACCTTAATCCAGGTAAATCCCATTCCAGAATTTTTCCTTCTGCCCTCAATGTGTCTCCGACCGCATGACCAGATGGCTGCACTGAACGAAGCGACTGCTGTCCACACTTGTTTGCTTAGTCTCCTATATGGTTCACAGATTATTGCCACATCTATGTTTTTTCTCTCACTTTTTGCGCCATGATTGCCTTGAAGTCTGCCCTGTGTTGTTGTTGTTGTGGTTGTGGTATTCAGTCCCAAAATTGATCTGATGCAACCCGCCATGCTAACTTATCTTGCGCAATCCTTTTCATTTCCTTATGACTAACACAACACACATACTCCCTAATCTGCTTACCGTTTCCATCATTGGCCTCCCTCTTCTGATTTATGAATATTTTAGGATGCATTGCACCGAGTTCAGAAAAACGCGGCCTTTCTAATTCTATTTCAGGATCTTTCACTATTATCGCCCGTCCCGCCGTAGTCTCACTTGGTATTTGCTTAATTTCTTTCCTCTGTTTATCGCGATTTTCTTCAGCTTGTTTTTCGACAGTACACAAACGTTCCCTCAATTCTGTATACCCTGCCTGTGTTAAATTTTCTAGTTTAGTTATATGATCTAACGCCACTTCATTATTCTTAGCACACTGATTCTGCATTTCACTTCCATTTATCTTTTCTTCGCTTAATTTCGATTCGAGATCAAAATACTTTTCCTGGTTGCCCTTTAATTTATCATCAATTCTTTTTAATTCCTTAAACTGTCTGTCACCTAATCCTTTAACTTCCTTGTTTACCGAATCTACAACCTTCTTTAATTGCCCAATCGCGCTCTCGTTTTGTGTGCTTTGACACTTAATTAAATTTATTTCTATTTCCGTTTCGGCTGTGTGGCTTTCTAAATTATTTTCCAACCCCCTCGTCTGTCGTTCTAATTCACTAGTATTCTCATTTATCTTGCTGTTTATTTCTGTAGTGAAATTAATAAATTTTTCTTGCCATAAATTATTTTGAAATCCCATTAGCATAATTTGAAATTGTTGCAAAATATCATTCTGCCCTGTTTGATTTATCAAACATTCTTGGCTAGCAAATGCTACACCAGCTGATTCGGTAGCAACTGCGGATTCGATAAGCATATGATCGGTACTAATTGTCGATAGAGAATTTGGATCATGTAAAACCGAAATATTATCGCCTTCACCTGGAGTTGTTTCCATATCATGAGTCTCATGCTCCATTTTTAATATAATTCTACCAGACCAGACCTGCAGTCTTCGCGGGTATCGTTAACTTTTATTTTATAGAGTTCTAATTGCTATGACTATTTTCAATAAATTACGTTGCTTCCTTTCGTTCAACTCACTGGTGACTCCGTTTTTTAATTTGTCTCAATATAAATTTATTCTTGTTTAAAGTTAACTGTTCTGAAATTCAGAATTATAAATCAATTCATCCCTTTATGACATAAATTAAATTGTTACCCAACTGTGGAGCTCAATATTAATTATATAATAATAATTAATCGTAATTAGTGAAATTAACCTCCCATCCCCACATTTTTTCTTTGCAGGCTTTTTTTTTAAGAATTACCCCATCTTAAAGCGATTCGTCGACTTATTGAGAAATTTTGAATGGCAGGGTAGGTGTTAGATTGATCAATCTGGTGTGACGCCTAGGGAAGTTGTTTCGTCCAGGCTTCAACTGAGTTCTTAAGAGATCTGATGACTTCACCGCAAAGCCGCAACTTTCTGTAACTTTGTAAATATTTTACTAATCAAGATAGTGTAAATAAATTCCCTAATTAGCTCTTTAACTACCTTTCCACGATCATTTCAAACCCATCTCCCTACAAGGGCAACATTTGAAATATGCGGATCTATCGATAGGAATATTATTAATATTCATGTTTTCACTGAATATAGACAAGGCCTGGTGAACAATTAAGTGATAATGAAATCATTACTGCGCAGACATCCCAAAATGTTTAGTGTCTCTCAATCGACCGCGCACGCTTTGTGAATTAGGAACTGAAATATCTGCGAACGTGATAACCGTATCACGATCAGATCTGCGGGCAAAGGGTTAACTCCTGGCTATCATTCCTCGCATGATGTCTCTGTACAGCAACTTTCCGAACACCCACGACATACACTGTCCAACGACAACTACAGATTCGACACTAGGCACTAAAAGGGACTTTTTCCAGCACACAATTTACGATTTATGTGGAAGGGGGTGAACTGCAACTTAACAGCCCTGATGAATGTCACAATCTAACTCAGCGAAAATCTCGAATCACGTTGATATCAAACATTTTACAGCTAAGCCCTTCCTACTCTCTGCCTGCTGAAGCCGTTGAATTAGAATCAACTAGCATATTTGGAAACAGAGGCTTATATACGAACCTTGGTGGTATTCACATAATTTTTATATCATCTCCAACCATCTGCACCTCCTTGCTGTTATCAGTTGAAATTAGACATTACATCATCGATAATTACATATATTAGTCGCAGGTGTCTATAAACCTCTTTATTTGAATTGATGTTAGTGGGTTTTCACATTTTTGCGTGTCAAATCCTTTCACATTCACCCTACATATGCTTAACCCCACAGTGTTTGTTCCCGCAACGTAACACGCGAAGTGTGGTTAAAATCGCTCCGCGAGATTGTAAGCGGAACATACACAAATAAACTTTTAGTTTTCAAATCTGTTTCGCCTTTAGTCTAGGGACTTTGAAACTGCACATTTACAGGAAAATTTTCTACATGTGCTAAGTTCTTCCTTGGAGTATTTTAACATTTAAATAAAACGTTTATGGCCATTATTAATTACGTGTTTATGTTTATGATACAGAAAATATCGAAGAATAAGAATCAAAGTTATATAACTAGTTACATCTGTTTTACGCCTGTATTGGATATTTTATTTTTTAAACTATACAAAATGTCTGCTGTTGTGCATTGGTCACGGTTCACTGATGTTTTAAAACGTATTCATCAAGTTTAACAGGTGTTTCAGCAACAAATAAATAACAATTTTACGTTTAATATTTGCAATTTTTATGATTTTAAATAAGTGTTATATAATCGTTTAAAAACACCGACACATTTTATATTTTATTTGTACAACCAGCCACAAACTATAAGCAACTTTAATACACATGTATTCCATTATAGGACAGAACTTTTTCGTTTATATATATATATATATATATATAGTAATTCTTTCAATCATAAAAATTAAATTGTATAGACATTTTCTAACAAATTTCGTAGACGTGACACACAACTGAAATTAGGAGTAATATGTATTTTTCCCAGTGAACTTATTTTTCCTTTGATGAGTCCACGTAGAGTTTTTGACGAAGGGAAGAGTCGGCCGTTGCCCTCGGCGGGCACAAACACGTTTTCTGTTTCAGAGAATTTTTCGATCAAGATATTTTTGTCTCTTTTATAGTTTTCTAATCTTCTCAGCTCCCTGTTATTGGAAAGAAAGTTCCTCATCAAATTGTTTTCTTCGCATATTTTCTTACAAGACTGTTTAAACGTTTCAGATTCACAATCCATCCTGGTTCAACCCGGTTTTCAGAGCGTAATTTGATATTCTGAAAAAAATTACCTCATTAGAAAGCTCATTGTTACTTGAATCCTTAAAAATATCACACTAAACAATGCTAAAATAATCGAAAGCGAAACCTTTCCATTTGTCACGAACAGACAACAGATGTTTAGGTAAATGCCTATTTTATTTTACGGTGGTGGAATTACAAATGATAAAACATCAGGACTGACAAAGTTATGTTTCATTCAGTAGAAAATTATTTCAGGACTATGGATTATTACGGATTAATGAAAACCTGGAGTCCAGCAATTTATACAAGATAATTTATTATATACTTTCCTTGTCATCATTTATAGAAGCTTTATGCTGCTTTTGCCACTATCATCTATACTTAAAAAGCACTGAACATTATTCAATAAATGATGACAAGTAAAGTATAATAAATTACTTTCTATAAATTGCTGGACTCCAGGTTTTAATTAATTATTTTATTTTTCCTTATTTTGCCTATTTTGACGTAAAACTCTTTTTTGGCATATTTATAATTAGAAATTTATTTTTCCTTGAAATTTACAATATATTTTCTAGTCTGTTTTTTTAAAATAAACGTTTACACTATTTAAATTCCAAAATATCTGTTAACCAGTGAATGTCCATTCTCTTGTCTGGACTGATGATGTTATATGGATTTGCATATTTGATTCTCTGAGTTCAAAAGTTCCTTTTGATGCTTCAGATGTCGATTATTTTGGCAGATAAAAATTACAAAACGTCGTAAGGCGGGGTCTAGGCTCGTGACTGAGTGCAAGTCGAAAACCCCGAGTTCCGATACCATACCATGTGTGTCTTATGCTCTTCCTGGAAGGTAAGGGAAGGAAGGACTCTAGTAAATAGTCAATAGGGCATAGAGCTCTGCGTCTTCACTCCACCTGCGGTTGTTTACCTCGTGGTGCCTTTGGACTTCGGGTATCTGTCCCGACTGATGATGGGGCTTACCTTCGGTGATGTCTACTTTGAGAGGTGTATGTTCCGGGTTCGCCGACCTATTGGATCAGTCACCAGCTGTCTCTTAAATTGGTCCCGGTACGGAGAAGCGTTTTTTGTACCCCACAGCAAACGTCCTTGAGGTTAATACTGGGTAGGATCCTTAAACTATAGCCCGGGGGCACTTTGCTGTATTCCTCTCCCTCCCGCATCCCCAAACAAATTCCGTTCCTATAAAATTGAAGAGGATTTGCAATTAATAATACGTGCACGTAGGATTAAAACTGTCTACCATGTTTTTAGAATAAGTGTTCTATAAATTCTGCTTTAGTACCGTGTAATGGTAAAAGTTTTGTACTAAATTTGATTTAATGGCGTTTGGGTGAGCGTCAATTGAAGCAATTCTTATCTTCTTTGAATTTAAATACGTGCATCTTTGATCAATTTACACACAGATCATTTTTCATTGATATTCTAGTTAAGTCATCCACCCGGTAAGCGGGACGTCGCACCATTCGATTCCCGGGTCCGCTCTACATTTTTCCATTCTTAAGTTCTTAATTTAGTTTCATGGCCTTTGATCGATCTTCAATTGAAGCAATTCCTCCCCCTCTCTCCTCTCCCTCTCCCCCTCTCTCCTCTCCATCTCCCCCCTCTCCTCTCCATCTCCCCCCTCTCTCCCCCCTCTCTCCCTCTCCCCCTCCCTCTCCCTCTCTCTCTCTCTCTCTCTCTCTCTCTCTCTCTCTTTCTCAGAATTAATATAAGTTTCATTTTCGCTCATTCAATACTTTTAATTTTTAGAAAATAACCCAAAATAAAAAAATCTATACGTGGTAGACATAAGTTTAATACTGTGTAACGTGTTATCATAAAGTTCATGCAGTTAAAGTTTGGCACGATGCGTGATTATGGGTACTAATGACGCATTTGACAGTCGTTATTCTTTAGTGGACATTATATTGTATTATGGGAAACAGTGGAGTAACAAAAGGGTGTTAGATTGGGAAGGAATATTTGGAGAAGGTTAAGGAATTCTTCTACTTGGGTAGCATAATAACTATGGATGGTAGAAGTTTAGTAGTCATAAAGAGTAGGACTGAATACCACAACAACTCTACCGAAGGTGGATTCGACTTCACAGAACAAAGTATACACTCGATGATGGCTATTACCTGCGTGTTTTACTTTATTGGATACAATTTTATCAATTCCTGGACCATACGGAGAGAGATACAGCATATCAGAAGTTTAACTTACTTGAAGCTTTTGCAAGGAAGAGAAAGTGATGCGGTTTACAGAGCAAGGTAGCAGTATAAGATTCATAGGAACAATTTTTTATTTATATTAAGAAATTAGAAACAAAAATATTATGAAGAAAGTATAGATAACTGTTCTGGGGATCCAGCAATAATGTGGAAAATATTGAAATTATAATTAAAAGTGAAAAACTCCAGTGAAATCATGGCTGCAAATTTTGAATGGGAACTGGTGTCTTAAAATTTATAAATAGCATATACATTTGAACAAATTCTCAAATTTGTCCCTGTTTGAAGAAAAATAATTATTTATAATTAAGGCATAATATATTCAAAGCTGAATTACTGCATAGAGATATGTGGTTATGCTGCTGCCAAATATATGAACAGATTACTAGTAATTCAGATTCTTTAGGATAAAGAAGTGTGAGTCCTGTATGCAAATCTTCAAAAAGTACAAAATCCGAACAGCTTACTCCCTTTACATGTACAAATCTATCTAAATTATAAGGATTTCACCTCACACCATTTGCAAAAATCCTTACCCTACGAGGGGTAGTATCAACTATTTCAGAGTCAGAACAAAACCTGTGTATTCCTTTGTCTTTTGTGATGACGCCGAATGCGAACTCTTGACGTGCAATAGAGAACACTTTTATTCTATTTCCTACTGACGAGCTCTGGGCGTATTACGACGTACGTGGCGCACTAAAAACCCACATTAAGTATAATAATTAAAATAATGGTTCATTTATAAACCATTTCGGCCGAAACTGTTGCAGGGCGAAGTCCACGACTCTAAATTATCCACATTGCACATATCGTGGTTTGATGACAACTGTAAATCTGTTATTTATCTTATTTAATTCAATATTATATTTTAACTAAATATCATGTAACCAACTTTAAGCAGTTTTTTAACTTTTTAATCTAGTTACCTGACGGAAGTTCACGAAGGCAATTATGTTAACTAAATAGGAATTAATTGTTTAACTGACGAATTTGGCTATATTTCAGTTAGTACACTTTTCTATTTTAGGGTGTCTGAGAAGAAGAAAATTGCGGATCAAACGATTAGGGTGAGCAAATTAATTGCGTCGCCTGCTGGAACATACATTGTTGATGCAGTAGCGCGGAGTCAGAGACGCATTGTATGTTTCTTTTTTTAGGCAACTCCCCTTAAATAGCATAGGAACGGAATTGAAAAAGGGGGGTGCGGAAGGTAGAGCAACGTAGCCAAGGGTAGACTAGAGGCCCCGAGCTATTGTTTAAGGATCTTACCCGGTACTTCACCTAAAGAGATGCAGCGAACGCTAGAAAACCTGCAACAGGTTGATCGGGCATTGGGTACCATCCTCAGGCCCTTCCGAATGACGAGAGACGAGTTTGCTGTGGGGTCGCAGCATTACCTTCTCCGTGTCTCAACAAGTTTTAGGACGTGTGGCTATTAGTTTAAATAAAGTTCATTTGAATTTGACTAAAACACAGTATGCTGTTTGTTCTGCAACATAAATAGTATCAAAGTTCAAACACCTTGGAATCAATCTCAAGTCAACAATAGCATTTTACAACACTTATGTGCAAGTCTGGACGTGTTGCGGGGTTGGGTGCGTGTTCGTGGTTTCTCCGAAAATGTAGGTAAATTTCTTGCTTCTCTTGTGTATGTGTGCCTTTTTGCATAGATATATGCAGATGAAAGCCAAACTTATTTTAAAGGAAGGTTTTATTATTAATGAACCGTGTCAACCACTATGAAGTTTTCAAATTCATTTATTTTTCGGTTCTCCGCGTGATAAGTGCAGTTAATAAAGATATTCGGAATCACAGGTATTTATAGGGCAAATATACTACAATGTAAATAAAAACTTAATTAAGCAATGATCATTAAAATCAATTTTAATTTACTTTCTATTACGAGCTTCGTGTATCCATAACGGACGTGATTAATAGCAAACGATCTGTAATGATTGGAAATTTAAGTATGAGATCCATTAGACTCTTTTAATTGTGGATTTAAATAAATTACCTCCAACTTTTATAGGCCGTAACAAATAAAGATTATAGGGCGCCGAACACAAAGGAGAATTGTTGTTGGATAATAGTATGTCCTTTTCCGTCGCTTTGTCCATATCCGATTTTCTATCTTAATCCGAGGCATGGTTTTGGGTTTTTAACAAAGACATTGAAATTAGGTACGTGGACTGTTCAAGGAATAAGCAGGAAAATAAGTGAAATAATTACGGAACTAAAAGAACTAAAAATTGATATGGCCGTAATTACGGAAACAAAAATAAAAGGAATAGGATCCGAAAATCTAGATAATTACGACCTTTTCTTTAGCGGAGTATCCAAAGCAACAAGAGCCAGTAAAGGAGTATCAATCGTAATACACAGAAGGTGGAGACAATACATAACCACATGGAAGCTATAAATGAAAGACTTATAAAAATAAATATAGGATACAAATTGACGATAATTGGTGTGTATGTCATAAATGATAATGAACCGGCAAATGTAAAAGATACCTTCTTGCAACAATTAAATGATGAGATCATGAAAGTTGGAACATCAAGAGAGTTGATTTAAATAGCAGAACAGGAAGGAAGGAAGGATAACGACAATACTATAGGTAGATATGGAGAAGATACTGTAAATAACAACGGAGAAAGACTAATAACGACATGTGAACAAAATAATATGAAAATCCTCAATGGTTACTTCCAACATCGTGACATACATAAATGTACATGGAGACAAGAAACTCGAGGACTGCAGTCCATTATTGATTGTCATAACAAAACAAAAACCCTTTGTAAAATTCCAAGATGTTAGAGTTTGCAGAGGACCGACCTGTGGTAGTGATCATTATTTTGTCAGAACTACAGTATTTTTCCCCAGACGAAAGCGCCAAGATATAGAGATACAAAAAAAAGGTGAAAAACTACAACAAAGAAGATATAATCTACAAAGCCTAGAGGACGAGAATACTATACAACTTCCGGTTAGTTAAAAAATTATAGGAAAAAAACCTCCAACATAGAAGAGCAATACAACTATATAAAGGAGTGCATACATGAAGCAGCCCTTGAGCATTAGGTATATTCGAAGGAAATAAACATAAACGTAAACCATATTGGTGGGACAAAGAGATAGAACAGGATATCAAAGAAAAAAGGAAGAAATATCAACAGTATCTTAGTTCCAAGAGCTTAGAACATAAATTAATGTACAACAAAGCCCAAGCAGAAGTACGGAAAAAAATTAGTATGAAAAAAATGGAACATGGGAAATGAAATGCTCAATAATTAATACATACTTGGGAGGACAAAGAAGCACGGAGAGCTGGAAGATACTGAAGAACATGAGAACAGACAGGAGCAAAGAGATTATATCGCCAATAACACCTCAGAAATGGGATCAATATTTTCAAAAATTGTTAACTGAAGAACGTAGAGAATATATAGATAATAATCAATTATGTAACATAAAAGTAATAGGATCGCCGATAAGATTAACGTTTGAAGAAGTGGAAAAGCAATGCAAAGCTCTAAAAAATGGAAAAGCACCAGGAGTCGGGGATATATATGGAGAGCTAATAAAAAATGAAAGCAAAAAGTTATTTGAACATTTACAAAGGAACTTTCAACAATGTGTAAACGCACAAGAGATACCGGTGGAATGGAAAGAATCATATCTAACACCTGTATTTAAAAAAGGCGACAGGAGTATATGTGGGAATTACAGGGGAATAGCCGTAACAAATACAATCAGCAGATTATACGGAAAAATAATAAAACAAAGAATAGAAAAGGAATACCAACAAATGGAAGCGGAAGAGCAAGCTGGATTTAGAACAGGTAGATCGACAATTGATCAGATATTCTCGATTACTCGAATTATTGAAAAGAAAACGTCCTTTCAACTTGAATTACATCTACTCTTTGTTGACCTAAAGAAGGCGTATAACAGTGTCCCTTTGAAAAAACATGGGAAGCCCTTGAAGAAACTAACATTAACATCCAGCTAATAAAAACAGTAAAGTCCCTGTATAAACAATCAAAGACAAAAATTAAGATAGGCAACATGGTCACAGACGGATTCACAACCAAAGGATTAAAACACATTGTTCAAAATCTACCTCGAACACACACTTAAGGAATGGAAGAAAAAATGCCGAAACATGGGTCTACCCTTAAAAGATAACACCTTATTCACGTTATATTTTGCGGACGACCAAATATTGATAGCCCAAGACTATGACGATATGAATTACATAACCTGCAAATTAACAGAAGAGTTTTCAAAATGGGGATTAGAAGTAAATATGAACAAAACTGAATACATGTGTATTGGAGGAGAACAACAGGACCTAGAAATTGAAAATGGACAACAAATAAAATGATGCAATGAACATAAATATTTGGGAATAAAAATATCACAAAAGGGCACACTGGATGAGGCGATACAAGAAAGAAATGTACAGGGCAGGAAAGCTATAGCCATACTAAATAGCATTTTATGGGACAAAAGTATTACGAAACAGAACGAACAAAGAATATATCATACAATTGTAAAAAATATAATAACGTATGGCGCTGAAGTCTGGCCACTAAAAGAACAAATGGCCAAAAAGTTAACAGCGACCGAAATGGATTTCTGGAGGAGGGCGGTAGGCAGATCAAAAATGGACAGGATACCAAACACAAAAATTAGAGAAATTATGGATGTCAAACACAACATAATTGATGACATAAGAGACAAACAACTGATCTGGTTTTGACACGTACAAAGGATGTCTGAAACAAGACAACCGAAAAAAAATCTACAATGGAAGCCGGAAGGAAGAAGGAAACAAGGCAGGCCCAGAAAGAGCTGGATTAGTGGCATAAATGAGGAAATCCGAGAAAGAGGAATAGAAGAAAAATTATGGAAAGGGAGAGGAGTGGCGTTTGGGAATCGGAAGACGCAAGACGTTATAAAACGACACACCACACACATATATATATATATATATAGACTTCCTGTGACGTACGTACGCGGCAATACGTCGTTCGCGGAATTCACGAGTCCACCAATAAAGAATCGGTCGTGGAGGACCTGAGACTGCAGGGCTTTGCCGTCACTAATGCCTGGCAAATGCGCAGCAATGTGCATAGGCGAGCCCTCCCTATGTTCATCGTCGAGCTGGAGGACAGCCCGTCAGCTGACGAGATCCTTAAAGTGGATCTAGTGCTGTACCAGCGCGTACGAGTTGAGCATTTCAACCCTCCCCCCACGCCCTTGCAGTGCTCCAACTGCCTGCGGTTCGGGCACAGTGGGCTCCGCTGCCGCGCCCAGCAGAAATGCAAGGTGTGCGCCGGAAACCACGCTGTGGCCAACTCCAAGTTGGAAAAGACTTGTGCCAACTTTGGAGGCGATCATTCTGCCCTTTACAGGGGTTGCCCCACGGAGGAAGCTGCAACGGAGGAAGGAAGCCCTGAGTAAGGTACAAGCTCCTCTGACAGCTCCTCAAGGATCCCGACCCGTCCACACAGCCGCCACAGTCCGACCCACCCAGTCCTCCGTAACAAGCGGACGCTCTTTCGCCGCAGCAGCGGCAAAGCCCCCAACACAGCCTGAGTCCGCACAGGCCCCTGCGCCATCGGCGCAGCCCCTCACACCTGTTCAGGTCCCAGAACAGGCCCCTCCCACAACACCACTGGAGCAGCCAGCCACCACATCAAACAAACAGGCTGCTCCAGCAACACGGCTGTTTAAGAGCCACAAAAACAAGAAGGCCGGCAAGCCCAAAAACAAAAAGACTGCCCAGCCTTCCACCACAAAACCCGCCAAGGCAGGCCGTTCCCAGCCAGCCAAGGCCCCCACACACACAAAGCAGAAGCCTTCAGCTCCTGCTTTGCCTGTTGCCACTCAGGCCGCTCTCCCTAACAGAGAAGCCAGGCAAAACACAGAGGACCCTATGGCGGCCCTAGTCAACTCCATGATCGCCAAAATCCTAGAGACCATGCTCCCCCAAATTACCCAAGCCATCCTCTCCGCTGTCCAAGGACAGCTCGCAAACCTCATGCCCTCGTTCTCCCTCCATCATGGCTAGACGCCCCATGGGCCGAGACACGCGTATCCTTTTCTGGAACGCCCGCGGCCGGAACAACAAAAGGGTCGAACTGGCCGCGTTCATGACGCAACATGCCGTCGGCATCGCGCTATTGAACGAGACACACCTTGTCCCTACGGACAAGATACACTTCACACAACACGCAGTCTACCGCTCCGACAGACAAGACGGTCGTAGAGGCGGCGGAACTGCAATTATTATTAGACAAGACATCGCCCATTCGCTTGTCCCACTACCACGACTAAACAAGCTTGAAGCCACGGCTGTTAGAATCCAGCTGAACGGAGCGTACACCACACTCATAGCCGTCTATAATAAACCTGGCAGGCCCCCTATTGATTTGAGAGTTATAGAACGGCTACTTAACATCTCAGGGAGGGTTATAGTAGCTGGGGATCTAAACAGTAAACATCCGTTTTGGAACAGTAGGCGCACCAACCCCAGCGGAAGGGCACTACACGCACACTCACAGACACATAACTACATCGTCCTTGGGCCACGCGAGGCAACTTTCGTGCCCAACAGACGAAACGCACAGCCAGATGTCCTGGACATAGCCCTCATAAAGGGCGTCACAACTACTCTAGACCTCACGGGCTTACAGGACCTGACTTCAGACCACTATCCAGTATTAATTTGCAATACAGGCACTATACAGTACAGAGACAAGCGCATCATGTTCAACTATCGAAAGGCAAACTGGGATTTATTCCGGGAAACCTTAGATAGAAACATGAACAACACAGACAACATCAACAGCGAGGCGGAAATAGATCAGTCTGTTCATTCCCTCACTGCTGCCATACAGGACGCGATATCCGAATCAATACCAACTGTAACTCCGCATCAACACAGGACGGTGCTCCCTGATAGAAGAAAGGAGTTAATAACCCTAAGAAATAGACTTAGAAGGTATTGGCAGCGAACTCGATTGCAGATATACAAAACACATATGAACAGACTTAGAGACACCATTCGAGAACACATACAGACACACCGAAGCAAGGAATGAGACAAGCTCCTAGCCAGCTTTGACACCTCCACGCGCTCCACGGGGCAGATGGCGAGACACTTCACACGGGAGGCATACAAAGTACCAACGCTTCAAGGCCCGGCAGGTTATGCCTACTCCGACACGGAGAAAGCAGAACTGCTGGCAGACACATTAGAGGCCACGTTCCAACCGAATGACGATCCATCAGATCCGACATTCACACTGGAAACGGACCAGGTGGTTACACAGTTGTTAGCCCAAGAAGTCGCCGAGCCTCTACGGCATACAAACATTTCTGAAATCAGGTGGGCCATACGACAAACTCACCCCAGTAAGGCGCCTGGTCCGGATGGCATTCAAAATCGAGTGCTCAAACAGCTTTCCCCCAGAGCACTCGAAGAGATCACTAATATCACGAATGCCATCTTCCGCACACAACACTTCCCGGACGCCTGGAAGCAGGGCAAGGTCCTGACCTTCCGGAAACCCGGGAAAGACCACGCACTGCCGACAAACTATAGGCCCATAACTTTACTTTGCTCCCTAGGTAAAGTTGTCGAGAAGGTCATGTTGCGCAGGATCACACAACACTGCACAGAAAACGATATCCTAAGGCAGGAGCAATTCGGCTTTAGGAATCATCACTCCACAACACTCCAGCTGCTGCGAGTAGTTGAACACGTCACAGAAGGGTACAACCTGGCAAGGTCTACGGCAGCCGTTTTCCTTGACGTCGAAAAGGCTTTCGACAAGATATGGCATAACGGTCTGATACGGCGGCTCAATGACTGTAGGTTTCCGCTGGGACTAATACGGCTGCTGCACTCATACCTCTCACGCAGGACATTCTTCGTTGATGTCAACACCTCCAAGTCCACTATAAGGGGAATACAAGCAGGAGTGCCTCAAGGAAGTATCATTGGGCCAGTCCTACACAACATTTACATAAACGATGTCCCTACAACACCAGAAACCCAGGTCTCCATATTCGCAGACGACACCGCCATCTTTGCTCAGTCGAGGCGACCATCGGCACTTAACAATAAATTACAACGCGCACTCAGGACACTCGAACCATGGTTAACACGATGGCGAATCAAAGTTAACGTTGGTAAATGCGAGGTACTCCTACTAACACATAGGGCACGACACGCACGCCTACACAAAGACTGTCGTCCACTCACACTCCACAATCGCCCGATTCATTTCCGAGACGCTGTTAAATACCTAGGAGTTTCACTGGATCCGGCCCTAACATGGAATCTCCATACCACGAACACTATCAGAAAAGCAAACATCAGACTAAAACAGCTATACCCTATGCTTAACAGAACAAGCACCATAAACACTTCCACTGCTCGCGCCCCATACCTAACACTCATACGGCCAGTTCTGACGTATGCAGGACCAGTCTGGGGCTTTGCAGCCAAAACCCACCTTCGTAACCTCCAGTTTGTACAAACCAAGGTCCTTAAAATAATCGCCAAGGCACCTTGGAGGGCACGCACTAAAGACGTCCATCGGGAATTGAATATTCTGCCACTAATGGACGTCATCAGAGAACATGCTGTACGTTTGTACAGCAAGACACAATTCTCACACAACACTATCATAAAGCGTCTGGGTAACTATGATCACACCCGCGACACCAAATACAGACGCCCCAAGCACCTCCTCCTCGAACCCAACACTTAATGATTGTCTTTACATAATTTACTGACCACGCTTTCTAACGGACTGTTACAGGACATGCTCGGCGATCCAGACGTGAAGGAGAAGAAGTGGATCGACGCGCATGATACCCAAGCCCAACTACTAACAATATCCTACCAAAAATTACCAAACGCATGTTGCTGTCGCACAAGAGCAGTATACTAGCTTCTTGTGCCCTTCAACCCCTCTTATTATCGCTGAGGTTTTTTTTCCCTGTAAGGAGACCCTTCTGGTCAATTTATCGGCACTTTTTTCCCTCAGCCCTACGCTCTTCATTCTGTCTCTCTCACAATCTATCTCCGTGAACGACCGTATTAAAGGGTATTATGCCCTCAGGTGCGGATCAAACACAAAATCCCGATCCTTGTGTTCCAGTTAGTGTACTAACAGCACGTGCAGAGGGGGTGTAGAATATGGTAGACCCCCATGCGGGTGGTGCGAGCTTTCAGGGGGCACCGCCCTTGGGGCCTTTGGCCCATTAAAAAAAAGACTTTCTGTGGAGATTGCTTGGCGCGAACACGTGTTTTGCGAATCGACATTGGTGAGTGCTGTTTTTTAAGGTTTTTCGTGTGTTGGAGCCGAATTTCTCACTACTGCCGATCACCGAGTGACCTCCGGAACATCGGTGATTGGTAGGAGAGTTTTTTGCGGCTTCGGTGGCCTTATTTTTGCGTTTTTCTCAAAACGTAAGTAAGGTTATGTCTGGAAGTTCATGCAGCGGCCGCAGTGCGGCGCTGCTACAGGCGGCGGAGGGGAAGGCGCTAACAACGCTAATGGCGCGGGTTGTGCGAACTGCTGCGAGGGCGCGGCAGGTTCAAAAGTAGAGAGGCGCGCTGATGTGAGCGGACCCGTTCCAGCAGCAGGAACTTCGCTTCCTGCAGTTGAGAGTGAGCTTCATTTGAGGCAGGAGGCCTTAAACGCTATGGAGGAGGGCATTGGTAAGCTTGCCGAATTTGTGAAGGGCAGGCACAATGTCCACATGGAGATTCGGCGGTTGGTAGCTGTGATCTCCACCAACTACCATGCGGCAAGGCCCGTCATCACGTCCGCTGACGAAGAAATGTGGCAGCTGAAAAGCCACCGCAGCACCCAGACGATCCCTCCATTGCAAGGGATAAAGAAGAATGAAAGAAGCAAGGCTTCTTCCCAACCAACAGCACCACGGAAGTCAAAAGAAGAGGAGCACCACCCAGAGGCCCCCGTCACCGCACAACCGGATGTATGGCACACGGTTGAGGGGAAGAAGAAGAAACTGCCCAAGAAGACGGAAAGGCAGCGCCCTGACACCATAGTCGTCAAGGCGAAAGAGGGGGCGACCTACGCCGATATCCTGCGAAGTCTTGGCACCGGGATTGAGGTGGGAGGTCAGCGACCTCTACACTCACAGTGACCACCAGGCCGTCCTCACTACGGTTGCCGCACCAGGAACAGCCAGAAGAGACAGGAAGAAGCGGAGTGGGACTGCATGGAGCTGCAGGAAGATGGACGAAGACTCCTTCCTAATCATGATGGAAGAAGACGTCAATGTCACCGGCTCGCCGGAGGAAAGGACGGAGCAGCTAATGGCGCTCGTCGCCAAAGCCTGCGACGCGTCCATGCCGAGGACCGCGTATGCGGGCCGGCGTCAAGCAGTTTTTTGGTGGAACGAGTCCATTGCGGAACTAAGAAAGAAGTGCCACGCTAGTAGGCGCCATTACCAACGTGGGAGAGGACAACCAGATGGGAACAGTTCCGCATGGATCGCCTGGCACTAAAGAAGAGCATCAAGAGCAGCAAACGCCAGTGCTGGACCGAGCTGTGCAACGAAGTCAACGTAGACCCGTGGGGACGGCCATACAAAATCGTTATGGCCTAGATGGGAAGAACCACGACCCCTACTTCCCCGGAGGTGCTGCGGGAAATAGTGTCAACCCTATTTCCCCGACAAACAGCAGAAGCAATGGGAGAAGCAGGAGTGCGAGAGGCAGATGTGGAAGCAGACATGGAGATCACGGCAGGCGAACTGAAGGCCGCCTGCGTGAGAATTAGGGATGGGAAGGCCCCAGGGCCAGACGGGATTCCGAACAAGGCCATCAAAGCGGCCATTAGCAAGAGGCCAGATCTTTTCCTCGCAGTGTACAACGAATGCCTGAGGAAAGGAGTCGTTCCCAGAAGATGGAAGAAGCAGCGCCTCGTCCTACTGCCCAAGGGAAGGGACCCGCAGGAAAATCCCTCCGCCTACCGGCCAATATGTCTCCTGGACACGGCAGGGAAAGTGCTGGAGCGAATCGTCTGCGACAGGCTTACAGTCCATTTAGAATCCGTGGAAGGGCTATCGGGCAACCAGTATGGTTTTAGAAAGAGTAGGTCAACGATAGATGCCGTAGAAGAGGTAGTAGGTACAGCACGTAGGGCCATCGAGGGAGCAAGATGGAGGAGAGGAGCGAAGAGATACTGCGCTATCATTACACTCGATGTGAGAAACGCCTTCAACTCGGCGAGGTGGGACAACATAATGGCCGCACTCCGTTCGATCCAGGTGCCGGAGTACATAGTGGCCATGATAAGAGATTATTTCCGCGAGCGTACACTCCATTACGCTACCGACGAGGGGGATGTATGCCACAGCATCACAGGAGGAGTTCCGCAGGGATCGGTCCTCGGCCCCGTCCTGTGGAATGTGATGTACGACGGCGTACTAAGATTAGAGATGCCGGTTGGGGTCCGTATTATAGGGTTCGCGGATGATCTAACGGTAGTCGTCGTGGCGAAGCTGCTAGAGGAGGTGACTAATGCAGCAAACGTCGCAGTAGAGACCATCAGGCGGTGGCTCCGAAACAGCGGCCTTACGCTAGCTGAACAGAAGACGGAGGTCGTCCTAGTAACGAGTAGGAAGAAGAAGGAAGATATCACCGTGAGAGTGGGGAACCAGAAGATAGTTTCCCAGCCATGCCTCAATTACCTAGGAGTATGGGTCGACTCGAGGCTGACTTTCGGGGAACACGTCAGGAGGACAAGTGCCAAGGCAACGACGGTTGTCAGGGCCCTGGCTAGACTAATGCCTAATACAGGACCCCAACAAAGTCGGAGAAGGCCCTGCTATACGCGGCCCCCATCTGGGCGGATGCTTTGAAGATTGAATCGTCCAGGAGGAAGATCGCTGGAGCTTACCGCACAAGCGCGCTAAGAGTCGCCAGCGCGTTCAGGACCGTCTCCTACGATGCAGTGTGCGTCATCGCCGGAATGAAGCCCATAGAACTGGAGGCAGAAGAATTCAAGCGGCGATACTGCGGCGAGCCCGCCTCAATGCCGAGTTAGACAGAAGAGTCATCGCGGCGGAAGAAGGTCGAGAAACCATCAGATCCTGGCAGGACCGCTGGGATCACTCAGACAAAGGAAGATGGACATACCGGCTGATTCCCGACGTAGGAATGTGGGTCAACAGGAAGCACGGTGAGCTGAACTACAACCTCACTCAGTTCCTGACGGGACACGGATGATTCAAGCAATACCTGAAGAGATTCGCCATAATAGAAGATGAAATGTGTCCAACATGCACGGAAGAAGTGGAAGACGCAGAACACGTTTTCTTCGTCTGCCCTCGCTTCAACGAAGAAAGAGCAGCAGTACAGGAGCTTCTCAGACGCCGAGTGAGCCTGAAGATATAACGCCGTTTATGCTTCAGGACCAAGAAAGCTGGGACGTAGTGTCACACTTCGCTACGGAGCGAAGAAAGACAGCGTCTAGAAGCCAACGAGTGAATGTGCTTATAACTGCCTTGTCGTGAGTGCGAGCGTTTATGAAGCGTAAGCGAGAAAGCATATACATCCGAGTGAATGCGTGTGTAATAGCTATATTTTGTAAATTGAGCGTGTGAGTGAATCTAGTGTAAGTGAGATAATGTATAATTTGCATCTTCGATGAGAAGTGTGAACGGACGTTAGTAATAGTTAGGAATAGCTATACGATAGTTTTATTGTTATCTAATAATTATATACCTATGTGCGCCCATTGGCAATCCAACCCCTCGTGAAGTAATGCCTAACGGCGGTTCCGCGAGGAGGTACTTTGTAAAGGGAGGTGGTTTTTAGTGGGTAAAAATCCCACACACCGTGTAACTCGGGTTTCACGGCGTCTTTTGAAGATTTTCCCCTACCCTCGATTAAATATATATATATAATAGCATGTTTCATTAGAACAAATTGCTACTTTATTCAATATTAGAGGCAGTAATGGGACATGCGTTTCTAAAACATTATACAACAGTTATCTTATTGAGTTCAAAAGTAAATGTAAGGAATTCGACGTCTAACGTAGACGATATCGATATATCTAATGCACGATAGGGTGTAACGAAAGTAACTTCTGATATTTAAGAAGAAGAAGAATTTTAATAATAGTAAAAAGTCTTAATATAATAAATAAATTTTGTTAGGTCGTGATTGTAGTGAAGTTAACGAGGAAAGAGTGCTTCCCGACGGCCAGTGTTGGACATAATTTAGGATTGTCGTGGGTAGTATGTAGGGGTATATGAGTATATATAATAGACTAACCGTGTAGGGATGCTAGTCCACAAATCAGTGATGACATCGATCAGGTAGCCTGCAATCTAACCAGTGAGATAAGAAAAGCAGCAGACATAACGTTAAGGAGGAAAAGCGGTAATAAACGTCTGACTCCAGGTTTCTGGTGCGCAGAACTGGAAGAGATGAGGAAAAAAGTGAGGAAGGCAAGACAAAGATACCAACGATCAGCGATGGACGGTTGCAGAGATCTCCTACTCAATATCTATAGAGATTTGAAGAAGGACTACAAAACCAGAACATTAGAATTAAAGTATAAAAACTGGGAAAAGTTTGTGAGTGAGAATCTTGCGATGGACCCTTGGGGAAGACCATATAAACTGATGGCAAAGAAGCTCGGCAATGTGGAAAACCTATCTACGATGGTAGATGAAGAAGGGAAAATGACAACTGATTGGAGGTCGTCGGCGGCATTACTAATGCGAAGACTCCTTCCAGATGATAGCACCCAAAATGAAAATGAGGATCAAATCCTAATCAGGGAACGGAGCTTGGCACCATATAGTAACACAAATGCTGTGGAGCCCTTCCATGAAGGAGAAATAAAAAACATAATTCGCAGCCTCAAAAAGAAAAAAGCCCCGGGTCCTGATGGGATTACCAATGAAATGATCCAAATACTGGAAAACAAGTTAACACCTGTTATGTGTGGACTCGCGAATGCCTGTCTAACGCAAGGCAGATTTCCAAATTGCTGGAAGGAGTCAAACATGGTAATACTGCTAAAAGACGAAGATAAAGACAGAACGGACCCCAAGTCATATAGGCCAATATGCCTCCTGAGCGCAGTAGGGAAAATCCTAGAAAGGGTTATGTGCAATCGATTACAAACCTTTAGAGGTTATGTGGGGATGAGCACACATCAGTATGGCTTCCGCAAGGGCAGATCAACGGAGGACGCCATAAACAGGGTACTTTCACGTGTTCAGATCTCTAGTCACAAGTATGTTTTAGGAATTTCCATTGACTTCTCTGGCGCCTTCGATAACCTCTGGTGGCCTGCTCTATGGAATAGAATGAGGGAAATAGAATGCCCAAAGTCGCTGGAAAAAATGCTCAGGGATTACTGCATGAATAGGACTGTTGTACTGCAGTGTCCCTGCGAAAGCATCCGGAAGATCACATCCAAAGGCTGCCCACAGGGCTCTATATGTGGCCCCATCTTCTGGGACCTATGCTTAGAGTCCCTATTAGAGGACGTGACCCTAAAGGAGCACACTGGAGATATTGTGGCATATGCGGACGATGTTATGCTCACAATAGAAGCAGACTCCAGAGTGGAGATGGAAAGAAAGGCCGCAGCGGCTTTGGTCCAGGTGCAAACCTGGTGTTGTGGAAATAAGATGGAGGTTTCGAAGAGCAAGACGTGCTACCTGCTTTTAAAAGGCAACCTAGATAGGAGCCCGTCGGTTAAACTTCAGAGCTTCAACCTCAAACGATGCCAACATGTAAGGTATCTGGGAATCTGGTTAGATGAAGGGAAGAATTTCGACAAACATTTAGACATCATTAGAGAAAAAAGCATCAAGATGATGAACAAAATTACTAGGTTAGCTACTAAAAATTTCAAATTACCTTTGGAAATATATAAACTCTACCATGAGTCGATTCTTGTTGGCATCACGGGATACGCGGCTAGCACATGGGCTCATAGGCTCAATCTCGTGAAGCCAGCAAGCAAGATCCTGCAGATACAAAGATCAACGCTCTTAAGGTTATCGGGAGCATTCAGTACAACCTCCACGGACGCGCTGAATGTCCTCCTAGGCATTGTTCCTCTGGACCTACAGATACGGAAAAGAGCTGCCATGTACTGGTTCAAAAAGAACAACCCCAACAAGCTCTTAGACATCCTCGGAATGAACGTGAACAGTACGCAGCAGATAAAGGAATCCATACTTAACATCTGGCAGGAACGTTGGGACTTGACAGATAAGGGCAGGAGAGTGCATCAGTTCCTCCCAAACATAAGGGAAAGGCTGGAACTTAAACACCTCCAGCCAACTAGAGGGCTGATGCACTTTCTATCTGGACATGGTCCATATGGGACATACCTAGAGAGGATAGGCAGCAGAGAGGACAACCTATGCACATGTGGAGCTATTGGAACGCCGGAGCATGTGGTACTTGAATGCTCATCTATGACAGACTCTCAGGGCCTTAGAGCGGAGGTCCTTGGCTCACCAATCAGGAACTTGATCCTGGATAAATCCAAGTTTGAAGCTCTGAACGAACTGACAAATCAGGTTTCACGTCTTGAGCTAGAGAAGTATCAAAATGACAAAACAAACACTGCCTCTGTAGTAAGAATTAGACAACAACAAGTCCCTAGCAATAATACAGGTTACCTCACCAGAAGCAGGACAAATCCCGTTAGAGGGGATAGACCTGAGGGAACAGCTTTCGGGATGTAAATAAAAGAAAAATAAATAAATAAATAACAAAAACTAAACAATAACCCTTAAATCATGACAAAGAATGTGAGTATTCGAAGATGTGTCATCCTGCCAGGACCGGGTAGCTGGGATTACCGGTGGGATGCCTTCATCAATGCTCACAAATAAAAATGACAAATAAAATGATAAAGTTCATGCGGCTCCCTGCCTACTCATCCAGGATACCGGAAGAGCTAGGCGGAACTGGATTTCCGGAGCTGCGAATATAACTGCACGTAATTATAGACAAATTACATTAAATAATAATTATAATAATAATCAATAAATAATTCAAACAAGGGGAAGCTAACGACAGACAAGTGGTCTCGCTAGATAGAGCCAACCCGCCTCCTCGTGGCAGGGACGGAAACTCGCTGTGGCGAGGCCAAGTGGTTGGTAAATAAACAATTAAATAAATAAATAAATAAAATAATAATAATAACAAATAAAATAAAATAAAACTTAATAAGGAATAATCATGCATTGAATATATAACTGTGTATGGATACTGTGGAGATGTAAATACCGAGTATCCATACATCAGTTTAGGTTAAGTTAGATTCTTTTTTTATAATTACATAAATGTTCGTAAAGTAAAACGCATATGTAAAACAAATATTTTGGAAAAAATTAACAATAATACATTATCAAAATCGGCCTTTTATAGATACAAGGTACTAGGCCAAAAAGTAAATTTAAAAAAAAAAAAAGTCCCCCCTCGGCCGTCTCTCCAGGTTGCGCAGTGGGGACAACGACTCAGATATGAGTAGTGCCGATTTTTCGGGGCGGACAAAAACTAGCATGGTGAGGGGCAACAGGCCTCACTATTACCGACTTGAGGCACGAGGATAGTGATGCGGGAATGGCTCAAAGTTGGACAAACACAAGCATGGCTGGAACAGCTTTAATAGTTGTGTTACTGTTGCACGGCTGAAAGCAAGGGGACAACCGTGCCTTTAATTACCTGCGTACATGCAACGCTCAAGGCATAATAATATGATGGCAGCCTCTCGGGTAAAATATTCGGATCTCCGGGCAGACTACGCGGGAGTATGTCATCAGAAAGACAAAGAGTGACATTCTACGAATCGAAGCGTGGAGTGTCAGAAGTTTAAACCGCGCGGGTAGGTTAAAAATCTAAAAAGGGAAATGAACTAGTGAAGTTAGATGGAAGGAAGAGAAAGATTTTTGGTCGGATCAATATAGGGTGATTAGCACAAAAGCGAATAGAAGAAATTCTGGGGTAGGTCTTGTAATGAATAGAAGGCTGGGGCAACGCATAAGTTATTATAAACATTATAATGAAAGGATAATTACGATAACGTTAGAAACAAAACCGCAGCCGACGACAATTATTCAAGTTTATATGCCCACAAGTGGAGAGGAAATTGAGAAAATCTACGAATAAATTGAAGAAATAATTAAGTATGTCAAGGGAAACGAGATTTTGATATTAATGGTTGACTGGAACGCAGTAATAGGAAAGGGAAGAGAAAGTGATGCAGTTAGGAACTATGGACTTGGGGAAAGGAAGAACAGTGAATTGTTTTTACTAATAATAGTAGAATGTTGCATTGAGCACAGAAATCGTCGTGACGAATACCTGTTTTAGAGGACGGAATACGCTAACAAGATTAGGGAGGATGTGGGTTGTGCTAGTTGTAAGGAAATGAAAAGCTTGCGCAAGATAGGCTAGCATGGAGGGTTGCTGCAGACCAGTCTTAGGACTTTCACAACACATGTGAAAGAAAGAACAGCAGCAGTAATAAAAGCGATCTACAGTATCCAACAGTCCCAAAAACTCTCAATAAAAACAGGAATTTAAAGTGCCATTATCGACTTACGGGATTTATTTAATCTAAAACTAACTAAAAATCAACGTGTACTTATGACTACTTGAAACGAATTCTGGGTATGGGGAATACTGTCAATACTGGTCTATGTCAAAGCGAAGGAAACCTTCTTCATAGCAGACATCAGAATTCAGAAGCAGACTGTGTGTGTGTGTGTGAAATGTGCAATAGACACTGCGAAAGATGCCACGTTATAAATTGCAAAAAAAGACAATTGTCGACAGCAAAGTCACCTAGAATTATAATAGTTTATATTTGCGCATTGTGCGCTTTGTAAGTCTTTAAATTGATTAGAAACTGTATAAAATAAAGAAACATATTTTAATGATAAGGTCTTTAAATTAATTTCAAAGTTGTATAAAATACAGGACAATCTTTCAATAAATTACAAGTGCAATTGGTGGAGGAATTGTCGTGACATTATTATTACTTTTGTCTGTTTCTTTGGGAAAATAATTATTGTTTAACTAATGATAAAATCTTTAAATTGCAAATATTTAAAAATTTAAATTTTATGATAATATGTTCCCTGTAATAGACGCTACCGTTAATAATGTGCGTGGTTTCTTTGGAACGGGGAGGGGCTAGGTCGTGACGTTAACGTTTGGGGACTCGTATTCCCCTGTAGCTTCAGCCAATAACGTGCCTCCATTTTACATATGCAAAATTATAATTGAAATATAACTCCTGTCCTGTATTTATATTATTTTTAGAAAACGTTATATAAGATTTCATAAGTAATACACTTTCCCTTAATATTATTTACTTATTTTAAAAAATCCTTGAATATTATTAGTAAAAACAATTCACTTTTTAATCTACCGAAGTATAAGCTTGATTCAAGTCAATACACAAAAATATTTACGAATAGATAATATAAATATATTTATTGTACCTTCACTTATATTCAATTTAGCCTAGACGAATTCAAGAAGATCCTAAATTTCATGCCTCACACATTCGTGCAAAGATACTAATCACTAATATATCCTAAGATATTTTTGTGCAGTTCATATGCTACTAAGATATCCCGACATAGATATAACTATCCCCTAATCATGCAGTCGCTAATGACTGATGCGACTGTATACAAAAATTTAAAAATAGAATTCATATGCTATCTGTCTTTGCTATTAAACCGTAATAAAATAATTTATTTGGTATAAATGTATTAACATTTGTAAGGTGACAAATTCCTAAGTTTCAACTAGTCAAAAATAAACATCTTTACTATTGTAAATGGCTATGGGGGTAGTATTATTTTAATTATTTTAAATTAATTTACTATAGGATATAATATATACATTTATTGTATTAAAAAAAATTTACTTGGGGTCCTGCGCGAATATTACAAATACATAAGGAAATGAAAGGGGAAGATTTTAAAGTTCTCAGGGTTAATTATTATTTGGGTAACCACGTGCGGCAGTTTCCGTTCACTGAATGAACTGTGCGCCTCGGTGCAGATTAACATGCGACTGGAACTTCCTCTTTCCCTCTCTCTTCGGGTTGAACCTGAAGCTGCCTGTAGATAATAGGATGAAGTCGTGCTGCCGGAATTTTGGGAAACTCAACTTTTTCTACCTCCTTGCCTCTAGTTGTTAACACCTTCTCACTCCTCGCCGTCTAATCTTCTAGTTGAACTCTAACTCAAATTCGTAACACACTGCTTTCAACTTCCTTCTTCTCAACTTTTTACACCATACATCTCTGCCTCCTCGACTGTCAATCTCCCACACCATACTCTTCCGCTGCTTACTCGACTGCACTTTCTCACGCTATACTGTCCATTGCTTTCTCGACCTGTCAATACATACTTTATACTGTCCACTTTCCCGGGTTTCACCTTCGTAGGTAACTCCGTATATGCCCCCTCCCAATGGGTAACGCTATCTCACGTGACATTTTTCTGCCAATCCTAGTGAGTTCTCTGTTCGGCGCGGGAAACGTTTCATGACAAAGATAACAGTATCCCTAGGAAATTCTTATGGTGAACGCTCTTTCAACCGGAAACAAGCTTACCATTATAAGCACGCTACCTCGGCGCCGGGCAAAAACCCTTTTACCTGGCCAGCAACATTTTCTTGCTTAAATTGTTATATAATTTAAAATTCCATAAATCGGAATTAAAATTGGGCAGAGTTCTACTACGCTACACTATGTCATTTCATGAATTAATTAGTAAATGTAGCGAACTTTCATTACTGGAATCATTTTTCCCTTACAAATATTGTGTGTAACATTTCTTTTTAGACCTGAGAGATTCATTCAAATAATTAAATTGCAACGTAAAATCCATTATTATAAAGGTACTTTATAAAATAATAGTTGATTTCAAAACAATAAACATGATATGAGTATCTGGTTTTAACGAGTAGGCCTATACAACTTACATTATTTTAAAGTAAATTAAACACTCCATTGATTTTAAATAAAATGTAATGAACTGAATTCGATTTTATGAATTCACGAAATCATGTTATTATAGCATAGATGCTTAGCAATAAACCCAATAATATTTCAAATACGGTGTGCCGAAAGCATCGAAAACGTCACAATATGAACCTCAAATATACTCACAGTATAATAACAGCACTAAAAATATTTTCAGTACTATGATAGAATAAAATTTCTACCACACTTAAGGGATGAATTTTTACATAAATAAAAATTCCACCCCTCCCCTAGAGGAATCGTTCGGAAGTAATATACCTAACGTTCACAGGTAATTGTTACGTTTGACCGTCTGTTTTGTCGCCTCTCGCCTAAACCCGACGGTATTGGTTCTTCCGCAGCCGTGGTAGATCAAGCTTGAGAAATTCCCATTCTGCTTGCCCCCAAACGCTGCCTACCCTCTTCTTCGGCCTCGTTGTCTCGAAGATTATGGATTCGACTTGCGTTACACGTACGCCAACCGAAATTTTGACGCCTCACTATCTTATCACTAACAATAAATAATACTACGAGAAACACTCTAAGTTTTGGCGTTACGAAAGAAAGGGTAATTGAATACGTATGCATTTTTCGCGGAAATTCAATGGATTTTTAAATATTTGCATTAATATTTTCTGAACTCTACAATATATCGAAAAGAAACATACACGAAACTTTAAAGTTAAAATTCCTTGTTTCAGTCCCTGAAATTTTCATTGAAATCCGTTGAGCCGTTTCGGAGCATGACACATCAAGAGTATAGGCAACCCGATTTCCTTTGGAGATTGAAACGCGCGGATATAAAGTAGCCTTCTCGTAATTAAGTTTTCGGAAATTTTCCAATTTTCTGCGCAATTTTTTAAATGTACAAAGTATTAGAAAAGATTAATGAAATCGGTAAAGTCGTTCTCAAGTTATGGAGTTTTTATATATAGATACATAATTGATTACATCTAGAGAAATGTCCTTGTATTGAATGTAATTGTAAGTTTTACTTTTGAGTATTTTTTTCTAACTATTAAGTACATTTTTGTGATGACACGTGCAGGTTTTGGCGCGGGTACACCAAAGCAAAAATTCATGGATAAATGTATAATGATGATAATTACGTCGGCCGTAAATGGTGGAAACGGAAGAAAGAAGAGAGGACCTGACGTGAATAAACTTGAACATAGAAGCTATTTATACTGATTTTTGAACATGAGAAAATGTATTAAATCATCTGGTTATCGAATGTACACTGAACACAGCATGAGGGTCTCTTTCCAGAGTCACTTCTGGGTCCCATTGAAATGAAAATTCAAATTTTGCAACTGTAATACACACATAAATTGTATAAGCAAACTTTACCATTGTTTAACGATGCCTCCTTCTGCAAACGACTCTCCCCTCTACCAGGATTCATTGATAAAATTTGATAGTAGATAAAAAATTTATAACACAAATTAGTAAATGGTTTTATAATGTACACATCATAAATATACCTACTTAATTATTTGACACTGATCAATTGTCATTAGTTTTAACCGAATGCTCATATAACTTATGGAATGTCTCCAAAGTTTCATACAGAGATTAAAGTGCAATGAAAGAGCTGCAAAATACCTCAAATAATAAGGGCAGATTTCAGGGACTTGTATGTTGCATAGCCAGTCCATAGCTCTATGCACTCGCCATACACAATCAGCTATAGTGCGTGGGACGAAATACCATCCCTCCAGCACTATCAATTCCAAAATGCCAACCATGCTGCTACAAATACTCCTTGGTTATTTCGTCGACCATATTCGCGCTTTTCAATCCTACGGCTTGTGTCTCTCTCGCTAACACCCTTCGCCACTGTCAGCCTTACAAAACCCACTGAAAACCCTCCAATTATTACACACCCGATCACTGCACCCTAATTACTCTGGTTCAGAAACATTCTTTCGAAACGTGATTTCAGCGCTAGCAAAGGCGTCAGTCTGAATCGTTGCTCGTTCTTAGGTTACTTACTTTAACAAATAAATAACTAAATTTGCATATAATCCGCTCTTAGAGGGAGGCGCTGCGGGAGTTTCTCGTAGACGCTTCAGCCCAGAGTGACTGCGGGGCTTACCTGATCATGTCGGGGATACCTCGCACTCTCTCTGGGTATTTTTTATCAAAGTTCTCATATGCCGAGACATCTTCACCTATTTTAGGAGGTATATGTACCGGGGTCAAAGACCTTGGGCATATGGCAAGAGCTGTCCGCTGATCCCATTGGATCAGTCGGCCAACTGCCTCCTGAAACTGGTGGAGACACGGAGAAGGGAATGCTGCGTCCCCACAGCAAACTCGTCTCCCGTCATTCGGAAGGGCGACCTACCTGATGCAGGTTTTCTAGGGTTTGTCCTGCATGTCTTTAGGTGAAACACCGGGTAGAATCCTTCAACTGTAGCCTGTGGGACCTAGTCAACCCTTTGCTACCTTCCACATACTTCCCGTTTCAAATCCCTTCCTATGCTATTAAAGGGGAGTTGCCTGCTTCAGGATAACCCTCAGGTAGCCTGTTAACCAAAAAAAGGAAATTGAAGCTTGGAACAAAGTGCCTGTGGGAGTTTTCTCTCGCAAGTATTTCTCCCCAGATTAACTGCGGTGCTCACCTGACACTGTCAACAATGGTTCTCAATAAATTACAAAGTGCCATGGCCGAGGTTGGGTGCCCTTGTCCTCCCTCCATTTCCACGCATTTGCTATACAAGACCTCAAGTGTTCGGCAGACCAATTTTCTTTCATAAGAACCGCCAAAGATTTTATTATGGACGAAGGAATCTCAAAACTTCAAATGAAAGAATTTAATGAGATTCTTTGTCGCCGTACTCCTTGCGTTATAATTTTTTTAATGGAATAATACTTTTTGTTTTATTTGCCTGGTTGCTGTGGAGTTATATAATAATTTTTAATCAGTGACAACAATTACAGCATATGCTTATGTATGACTAGCTATACCCGCAACTTCTTTCGGGCGGAAACTGCTCTTTTTATTTTGCCCTAAAAACGAAAGTACGATAAGGCCTATCATTTATTGCTTCACGGCAAATCTAATAACTCGCAGTTGGTTTTCGACACGTGCCGCTTTCACAGGTTTATAATAGATGGAGTGAGAATGCTCACTCATTATTTTGCCTCATGACTCTGATGAATAAATATTGTGTTATTGTTTAATAAAACTTTTTGTATTATTTTGTGTAAAAATAACTGGCGCCCTTTCGTATCTTATTTCGAGGATCATCATCAAGCTGAGCAGCCAGAGACGGAAGAAATAACAGAACAAGGCATATTCTATAATATCATATAGATTATATCATATATATATATATAATGTCAAATGTCAGGTTAAGATATAAGGCAAAAACAGCTAACTGTAAATAATATATATCAGAATTATAAGTGAATCAAAATGGTGCCCAGCAAATAAACTTGATATTTTAAATAGAGAAAGTTCATGTTAGAAAGAAGCCAGCCACACTTTGACAGTATTCTATGCAAGATCATAAATTAATTTTATAAGAGTTATGAAAGACTTCAAAATACCGCCCATTAAATATCCTTTGATTCCATAAACAGTTTTTTAATATGTTAAAACTGCCTGATGAGGCCATCTCTGTCGGCATGCTCGCTTTGCCTGGCGCTGTACTTTTTGTAAGGCTAGGTTTACACGGGCAGTGATGACTGCCAGAAAACGAGGGGCAGTGATGTCAGTGGCGTGTCAACATACGTCAGTGCTGCACTGACAACTGCCTATACATCGCTGACACGAGAGCACTGCCTCACTTTTCTTGGAGCGTGTCAACAGTATGTCAGTCATGACTGACGTTCCCCCTCCACCGACCTAGACGCTGCCCTCATGGGAGGCCAGTTAGTGGCAGTTACGGTTGACAATTATCGATTGTGAACGGTGAGGCAGGGTTGACTATCGATTGCGCGATGGTAAACAATTTGTATTTTGCATTTTCAATACGCGTGCAGTTTGGTATAGTGTGCGATTGGAGTAAGTGAATATTTGTTGTGAACAGCGACCAGAATTTTGGTTCAGAAATAATTTAGGATAGAGTTCGTTTGTTGCACCTAATCGCCTATAAATTTTTAGGTTAACTTTCCAAAAATAATTATTGTCCACCCTCCAACGGCACAAACTTTAACTGGAAAAAAAATACGCAAAAAAATGATGTATAGCTATAAACATACTACTGTCACACGTAATGAAAAATAATTCATTTCGTTCTGTTCAGTAATTGACAACTTTAAGGGGAATAAAACAACAAGTAATAGAAACCGACCCAATTAAACACTGAAAACCAGCTTCAAAGTACATTTGCTGTTTTTATTATTGCTTGATTTCTGTAGTAATAATATAAAGCAATATTACTAAACAACTGTTTTCATTTTTATGTATCTATAGTACAGGAGCGTGATACTGAATTTGACTTTTTCAGGAACCTTTCCTCTTTACGTCTATTCTATCACAAATACAAAGTGATTAGTTCCTGTTTATGGACATTATGCGTACGTGAAAAGACAAAGGGGAAAAATATTCAACTTGATATAAACAATATATCGACATTATGCATCATCAACATTCCAACCTGACGTAGTTGCCAAGAAGTGGCAGAGAAGTATAAACATGCATCAGAGTTCTCTGCCCGTTCTGTAGTGAGGGCAGCACTAGCACAGAATTGTCAGTGAAGAAGTGGGCAGTTATCTGCCCAATATGTAAATGGTAGGCAGTGCACAGCCAACCCAACTTCGACGAACATCACTGCCCGTGTAAACCTAGCTTTAGTAGGTATTTTTATATCCATAAATTGCATCTACAATATGGGAAATAGTCAATGCTTATTAACTAAGAATACAAGAGTAAATACAAAAGGTTAAATAAAATTAATATAATAATAATTTCATTGAAGCTATAAATTGCTGTTTCAGCAAGAAAACTTTTTAAGACCAATGTATTTTTTCTCTTTAATTTGTTTGATACTGTTGGGTAGTTTTAAAAAAAAAAGCAATAATCTTTTTATTAAAAGGTCATTGTCAGTTTTTTTTAAATGTTCTGACTGAAATAGTGGATATTACCCCTGGTGGTGTAAGGTTTTTGCAAATTGTGTGGGAGAAAATCCTTATAATTTTTTACAAGTAGGCTATATTTGTAGATGTAAAGGGAGTAATCTATTGGGATTTTGTACTTTTTGAAGATTTGCATACAGGACTCATGCTAAATCTTAATACCTTTTTTATGAATTACTAGTAACCTGTTCATTTATTTGGCAGCAGCACAGCCCCATATCTCTATCCAGTAATTCAGGTACATTATGCCATAATAGATGTTTACTAAAAAATCCTCTATATGAATGTTAAAAGATTCCTCAGGGCATTATATTTTTTACAGACAGTATCTACATGAAATTCTCAGGATATATCTTGATCAACATGATTGCCAAGGAATTTCATGGGTTTCGCCAAGTTAATATTTTCATGGGAAGTGGGAGTAAAGCCATAATATATTATGTTGGTTTTTGACCTATTTGCAGACCATTTGCTTGTAAATATTTCTTGACATTATTAAAATTTATTCTATTTTCAGCTAGAAATAATTTTTCTTCATTGATTTAATTAGTATCATCCGCCAACAACACCAAACTTCCCTTGTTAATTGCATTTATACATAAAATAAAAAGTAGAGATCCCAAAATGGAGCCTACTGGGACACCATGAGTAGCTTAATCTATTTTTGATTGAAAACTGCTCAATATAATGGTATGATGCTGAAGATTTTAAAGATATGTTTTGAAAAGCTTTAACACAATACCTCTGATTCCATATACCTCCAGTTTTGGAATTTGCAGACAATTTGATGATTTACCATGCCAAATGTTAAAAATGTTCTTAATACCTTCTGTTTGTCTGTTTGAAACAGTGTGAACAATCTCTGTGATAGCATCTATAGTTGACAACCCTACCCAAAATCCATGTTGATTATTTACATCTTATGTCTACTGATAAATTTAAAAAAGAATCTTTTACATATTCTTAGAAATACTGAAATCAGAGCTATTGGTTTATAGTTCCCAGCATCTGTTTTATCTCATTTTAGAGTCAGTACCTTCTCCTAATCAGTTGTTAATTAGATTTGTAATATGTTTGAGAACAGGATGATAGCATTGTTTTAACACATGTGAAGATAGCTGTTGAATTTTAGATGAGCTGGGGATGAAATGGAAATACTGCACATGCACATTTTTCATTCCAGACATAATTATTGTGCTATAAAGAATGTAGCCCAGATGTATGTGGGAGAGAGTGTGCTAGAAGGTGAATTGAAGCATAAATTCACACTCATCAAATACTATTCTTTTAAAGTTTCTTAGAATTATGAAACAAATAATTCCTCCTAAATTAATTCATGTCCTGTTGCACATGACCATATATGCACCAGCTACCACTGATTATAAGACATATTAGGAAATGAGGGGGAAATATTTATTCTGGTTATTCTACTAAAAACTAATTTGTATAAGTGAAACTGCAGAAATTTATTATAATTATTATAACTTAATAATGGCATTCAGCCAAACATTATAAAATGTGAATGAATTTTATTCAATGCATAACTGTAATGACATAATACACATTTGATATACAACCAAAAAAAGACACTGAAACATAATTAAATTTGAAAAGGAAGCTTTGTGTTAAATCATTAATATTATGTGTTGAAAAATAAATACATCAAGCACAGCCATACATAAGTTGTAATTTTTGTATGTCTGCATTACTAAAGTCCAGTCTCTGCCCAATCTGTGCATTTGGATCCTGCAAATTCAAAGTTATTGTCACTATTTAGATAAAAAAAATGCCTTAATTAGATTAAATTTATCTTACTAAATAAAATAATTAATATTGGACATAGTTACAATACAGATTTAAATACCATGAAATCAATAAAATTTCAAATAACATTGTAATAAATTAATTACAATGTAGTTTGTTCTACCCAGTTTGTATATTTCTAAAACACTCTTCACAATATTAAAAATAAAATTATATATGCAAACAATTCGGGGTGACAGAGTAAGACAGAGAGGGGGAAGAAAGAGAATTCATTTGCTCTACTTTGAATAGTCTGGCCACCAACACCAATCAAATACTTCTTAATAAATAGTAATTACACTACAGACCTCTACAAACTAATATTCCATGCCCTATAAATTGTAATAACATACACACCTTTCCCCCACCAAAACGAAAAAGAAAACCCGCCCCTCACCACAACTTCTTCTGGGGACTATAGAAAATCAATTCCATTCTCTTCCTGGCTATCACTAGACTAGAATCTGCCCAAGGGCTACCTTCAGAAGCCTGTCTAACCTCTGTCCCATACTTGTCCACCCCTGAAAACCCCACTCCCACTTACACTGGGTTGAAAACCTTGGGGCAGGAACAAGTGCATATCCTTCAATTATATGAATAAAACCAAACACCAAAATAAAGGAAACGCCATCTTCACACCTACTAAATTAATTGTAGATTCTGCCCTGCATTCTACATTTCACAAGTTAAAAGACCTCTCCCAGAACACTTTCAGTAATGCAATAATTCTGCTCATACTCAAAGCAATAACAAACTATTTTGGCCAATGCTTTACACTAACCCTCCTTAAAGCACTATTCTTCTGAGTTCTAGATTCGATATGTCTGACAAACAATGCTCTGGTCAACTGGTCACATAAGTACATGTGAGTCTAAATGTGTATTATTGTCTGTTAATAAGTAAGGTGATTGTGAATTTGTGTTGGACTTTGCATGCAAGAATGTATGAGTGTGTATATTGTAATAAAGTAAGGCATTGATTACAAGTTTATTCAATTATTGGTGATAGGCAGCAGAATCGCTAACCCTATAAATAGAATGTCCCTTGTTCAATGTAAATCTGAGTTAACTGTGCATTTTTATGGACCTAAATTTGCAAATATTTTATTTAAATCATAAAAAGTATTTTTTTAAATGTTAACTTAATAAATTTGTCATTATTGACATTAAAAATTCACTTCTCTCCATGTTTTCATTATAATATGTGTACATATATGCATATAAATAGGTTCCAGTGATGGCCAGCCACCGACTGAGCAGACAAAAATTGCTGCGTGGCTAACATTTGCTCATAAACAATAGACCCCACCAGGCCACCAACTTTCTCTCTCAATGAGGGTCAGGGAAGTGGCAAAGAATTGATGGGTGCTGGGGAGATGCATACACACACACACTACATGAAAAAGCACATCCACATATTACAGAAACAAATGCTACGGGAACGAAGGCAGCATCGACAACCAATTGTATTAATTGTAGTAGATGACACTACCAACAAGCAAGAGGACAACTATTCTTTGAAGACCATCAGCGCAAATATCAAGATGATCGTCGATCACTAAATAATGACAAAAGAAAAATATGTTGCATGGGTGTGCTGTGTCAGAAGGTTAGACCCATGGGGAATACCATACAAGATAGTAATGGGGAAACTGAAATATTTTCATTCAGTCTCCAACATGTCCCCAAACTTTGCGCTGAATTGTCCGTACACTGTACCCACAACAGGAAGAGGCCACTCCTATTGAAGTTTTTTCAAATGTGGAGATTCCAGAAATTCACCCGAGAGGAACTGCAAAGGGCTGTCAAGCACATAAATATAAATAAGGCATGTGGCCCTGATGGTGTGCCGAATATTGTAACTAAATCTGCAATTAAACTGAGACCAGGCATTTTCATTGACTTGTTCAATTCTTGTTTGAAAGAGGGTGTATTTTCTGAGCCTTGGAAACTTTAACGAATGGTATTCTGGCCAAAGCCAAATAAATTGCTTGGACTTCTGTCATCATACTGTCCACTCTGTATGCTTGATATTTTTGAGAAAGTGTTGGAGTGGTTGGTATATAATAGGTTGTTGAAGGCAGTAGAATATAAGAATGGTTTTGCTGACACACAGTATGGATTCAGGAAAGGATACTCAACCATCGATGAAATTAATTTGGTAGTGGACACCGCTCACCAAGCTATTCGGGGGAAGAGATGGAAAAGAGGCCCTAAAAAATACTGCACCATAATCACCTTAGCCATCAGAAACACTTTCAACTTGGTAAGATGAAATTGTATCCTTGAGATATTGTGCAGGTTACAGGTGCCAACATAGAACTCTTCTGTATGAAACGGAAACCGGTGATAAGTATGTTATCACAGGTGGCATCCCACAAGGCTTGGTACTAGGACCCCTTCTGTGGAAAATTATATATGATGATGCATTAAGACTTGGGATTCTCCCAGTTTCATAGACAACATAGCAGTTGTCATCATCATTAAGCACCAGGAACAAATATTTTAGATAGCCAACGAGGCTATTTGTGTGAGTGAGCAGTGGACAATGGGACTGCAACTGGCAGAAGAAAAAACAGAGACAGTTCTTGTCACTGGGAGAAAATGTAGAGATCCATCACCCATATGGTTGGAAACGGTGAACTTTATTCAAAATTATCTATCAGATATCTTGGTATAATGATAGATGATAGGATGTCTTTTAAACAACACCTTGATTAGGTAAGACATAAAGTATCTGGGACAGTATTTGCACTTATGCAAATTATGCCAGATGTTACAGGTCTAAGATAATACCAGCGACTGCTTTTTGGGAACGCTGTGTTATCTTGTGGTGGCTCGATATGGTGTAGTGCAATGGTAGTAAAATCAAAAAAGAGAAAGGTAAGTTCTGTTCACAGACTCTGTGCACTATGTTGTTACCTGTGCCTATAGGACGGTATCGGACAATGCAATCTGTGTGGTAGCAGGAATGCCTAAGGTGGACATTCTGACCGATGAGTGCCGACGAATACAAACAAACAGAGGTCTGGAAGGCAAGAGTATTGAGAGACTTAAAACATATGAAGAATGGCAACACCGTTGGGATGAGTTCAATAAGGGTCAGTGGACCCATAGGTTAATAAGCTCAATTAAAGACTAGATTGATCAGAAACACGGAGAAGTGAATTATTATCTCACTCAACTCTTGACCAGTCACAGCTGCTTCAGGGCACACTTCTACAAGTTTGCCATAGATAATTCACCTGCATTCCCTGAATGTGGTCTTAATGAGACACCACAACAGGTATCCTTCTGTTGATCGAGATTTTCACACGAGAGACAAGCATTAGAGAGCAATATTGGATCTTCAATAACACCAGTGGAAACATGTAGAAAGGAAAATTCCCATCTATGAAGATCAGCTTCTGAAAATCAGGGGGTAGGGCTTTGAGTGGAGTCAGTGTGAAGCGCTGGTTGATGTTATTGGTGTTGTGGCTCCAGGTATGGGCAGCTATGGGGAATTGTGTTTTGGAGAGTTTAACTATGCTGTGGTGGTTAACAATATATTCGGGGAGGGGTTTCTTTGTCTGGCCAATGTAGAAGGCTGGGTAGTGTTCAGTTTATTTTGTAGATGGTGTAGGAGGACAAACAGGTTTTCTCTAATTTTGTAGGTTGTGTTATTGGTGGGATTTTGGAAGGTTTTGGTGGGTTGAAATATAGGGCAGACATGGCATATGTTCCTACCACAAGGTCTGCAGCCAATTTTGGCTGGGGGGGGGGGGGTTGGCATGTGAGGTTTATAGGGATGGACCAGAATGTTGTGGAGGTTAGAATTGTCTCCTAAAGGCAACCCTTGGAAAGGTGGATAGTATGGTAGGGAGGCTGTTTTTAATGTCAGGGTTGGATTATAGTCCAGTGTAGGCCAGGTGGAGAAAAGAGTTGAGTTTACTTAGTCCAGGGAAGTAGGTGGTGGTGGAACTGGCTATTTGGGTAGTGGAAAAGGCACAGCTTATTTGTTTCTGGAGGATGTCTATGAGGTAGTTTCTGTTATGAAATGCATTGAATATGCAATCGGTATAGATGCCAGGCTGTCCCAAGTGGAACATATGTGAGCTCCCCTAAGGACTAGGCTGGAGGGGAGGAAGTGTTTGGTTTGTTCTGGGTGGCAACTGGAAAAGAAGATGTACTGCTTAAGAGTGTTTGTTGGTTTTATGTGGACAGAGGTGGTCTTACAGTTCAGACAAAGCCCTGGACTCAATATCCTATAGATAGTAACCTTCACCTTGCCCCCCCAAAACCGATCATGACCACCCTTAACAGAACATGCACATGTATTAGCATTGTTAAAATCTTGATATGTGTATACCTTGGTATGTGTGTATGCAATGATATGTACATGTGTGTCTTTTAGTATTTACATATAGACCCCTTTCAGGATGGATGTGTTTGAATGTGTGTGTGTTAACATAGGGGTGTTTTTATGCATCTCCCCAGCCCCCTATCAACTCCTTACTCTTCCCAGACCCTCATTGAGAGAGAAAGTTGGTGGCCTGGTGTGGTCCACTGTTTATTAGCTAGACAATCACTGGAAATGTCTTCCAAACATTTTGCTAAAGGGGGCATTGCGTCTGAAAATTTAAGAAATTTGGACCTGTAAATGATGCCTGCTATCTGGAAACTTCAGGTTAGTCACCACTTTCTATCTCTCTTTAATTAGTTTAGTGTTTTTAATTAATTTATTTTTATTGTAAAGAGCATATATTGCTTATCTAGTATTGAAACATGAAAGTGGACACACCGGAATAATTCTCCAATATGAGGAATTGGTTACATTTATTAATATGTGGAGTGTATCTGTGTTTCGTACAAAGTATTTTTGTTTGGCGATAATTGGGAGTCAACAAAGGAAAGGTCTTGATTGTTGGGTGAATGCATGGTCCCTCAGTGCAGCGCGTGGCACAAGGCAGTGGTCACATGGGAATGCAAGTTGAAACACACCAGAACTTTCCAATCAGAAAGTTCAGTGTCTAAAACAAGAGATGGCAATGTGATCGACCAGAACTGATTGGTTGGTTTGTTCATTTTTTAAGATGGCCGAAGGCTGAACATTTTTGGAACTTGGCAGAGCAGGCTTGGCGATCGAGAGTGGTGAATGTGCCACCCTGTGTTTTAGCAGAGCAGGGTGAGACATAAAGCAGTGAAGGTATGTTTTGCAGAGCAGGGCAAGACATAGAGGAGGAAACATGTACTCTTGAGAGCAGGGTGACTGTTGTTGTATAGAATAGGTGTACATTTTGTATGTGTGGTGTACGCCAAAAAGAAAGACATTCATATTGAGAGAGGTGGCCGGTCATGGTCAGAAATTTAGTTGTGTTTCAGGAAGTATGGTCTGGATGTTGAAATGCAAGGTTGTGCATCTTGTTAGATGTCTGATAATGGAGAAGAAGAAAGGCATTGATTCAGCAGCACGTGAACAGGGGAACAGGGAGAGAAGGGTCATGCTGTATATAGAGCTGCAGCAAGGCAATAGAAAGCAGGACTGCATGAATGTACACACAGTGATGAAAGTGTGTAACCCAAGTTCAAAGTATATGTAAAACTTGCTCATTTTTTTCTTCTCCGTAAAATTTAAATGGTTTTTGCTTTTCTTTACAGTACCTGCGTACTTCATTTATCAAGAGGTCCAAAAATACCTCAGCTTATTAGTCACTTATATAATTTTAATTTGTAATGTTTATAAAATATTGTTATTTTTCTTGAAGTTGAATTTATTTAATTACCCTTCCCCATGTATATTACAATATATATAAATATGCGTCAGGAAATAACATTGTCATGTATTTCAAAGAATTAATAAGGAAAGAGAGATAGAAAGTACGCGACTTACCTGAGGTTCATAGATAGTAGGCACCTTGTGAGGTTTGAAGTTCTTTAAATTTTCGGTGGCACCACCCCCTTCATCGGGAAGTTAGGAAGACATTTCTAGTGTTCAGCTAGCTGACGACTGAGCAGCCAAAATTTGCTGTGCTGCTAGCTTAGGTCATAAACAATTGACCCCACCAGGTCACCAACTTTCTCTCTCAATGAGGATCTGGGAAGAGGCAAGGACTTGATGGGGTTGGGGAGATGCATACTAACACCCTCATATTGAGACACACTCAAACACATCCATCCTCAAAAGTGTCAGCATTTAAATATTAACATTCACCCAGTATGCAGACATCAGGTTTCAACACACATACAAATTCCAATGAGCTTGTGCTGTTATAGATGCTTTGGGAGGGGGGGGGGGGCAAAGTGAAATTAACTATCTATAGGATATTGAGTCCAGGGCTTTTTGTTTGGATTGTAGGACATGCTGAAATGAAAGTTTCCATAGATGGAGTTGAGCTTCTGAAGAATCGGGAGGTAGGACTTTAAAGGGGCTCAGTGTGAAGCACTGTTCAGCTATGGGGAATTGTTTTTTGTGGAGTTTTACTGTGGTTGGGGGCGGAAGGGGTATGATGTGTGTACAGCCTCTCATCCTCAAGTTGGAGACCAAACCTACCCACGGTGCCACTGTGTAATCTAATTGGTCACACTGTAAACAGATAACAGCATGCATCTCTCATGTGCGTTGGTGTCGGGTCCCACCTGTAATTGTTGGGTATGTGAAACCTAATAGTAGGGGACTGACCAGGGTGGCTCGCTGGGAACTAGTAGTATCCTTTATGAGCACGGGGGATGGACTAAGAGGGTTGGAGTCATCGTGCAGTGGCCACTGTAAAGAGTCCATCTCAAGACAGTCATCAAGCCCTTGGGCTAAGGTGTTGATTACAGAAATTGCTATCCATACTTAGTTATCCGATGATGAAACTGTCTGGGTGTAATTCCCCTAGTATTGGGTGGTTGTGAGATCATCCATAGGGAATAGCTGTTAGCTTCCACTTCTGAAAGGGGTGCGTCTGGCCTGGGAAACCAGGTGCAGCAATCCAGAAGAAGCAGGAAGTTTCTAATGCTGGTCTCCATCAGCGGAGTTTTGCGCTGGGGCTCCTCTGGAGGAATGAGACTACCCTTGGCTGGAAGTGCCAGTGCTACTGTTAAGGTAGAACCCAACAGTTGTAGGGAAGTACTCACTCCCATCAGGGTTTTTCGTCTGGCCCTTATGGGTGAAAGAGGCTCCCTGGGCTGGCTCAAAGCACGACATGGGGCTGACCTTAACCTTTAGCGAAAAATTCAGGTAGACAGGGGTGAGTTTAGGCCCAGCTGTTGCTCTACTGGGCGGCAGCCCTGCTCACAATTGGGTTGGACTCTGTCAGGTAGAGACATGCACTCAAAAACCCATGGTGGCAGTGCTAGCAAGTCAGTGCTTTAGGTATGTGTAACCTAAGAGTAGGGGGCGGACGAAGCCTGGCAATTGAAGCCACCTGCCCTTGGGTAAGACAGTGGCCCTGAGGGTACTTTCACCATTGCAGGTGGAGTGCATTTCCAATAGGTCAAAAACTTGGGTGTGGGAGTCGTACGCAACTTAAGCAACATAATCTGCAACTCGCAAGCTGGTCGGGTGGCAAAGTGCATTGGTGTAATCCCCAGTTAACTCGACTAGGTCGGATTTCAACAAATGCTTGAGCACCTTCGGTAAGGAGCCCTCTGGGGCTCTGTATGCCATATATGTGCATTCACCCCATAAAGCCTTATGGCATACATAGGTCCCGTCCGGTATTTCCTGTCATTGTAACTCCCACTGTACTGCGGTGGTTGGAAATCCGTTCAGAGAGGGGTGTCTTTGTCTGGCCAATGTTAAGCCTTAGAGGATGGATAAGTTTGAATGAGTGTGTGTGTCAATATGGTGGTGTTAGTATGCATCTCCCCAACTCCCATCAAGTCCTTGCCTCTTCCCAGACCCTCATTGAAACAGAAAGTTAGTGACCTGGTGGGGTCGATTGTTTATGACCTAAGCTAGCAGCGCAGCAAATTTTGGCCCCTCAGTCGTCAGCTAGCCAATCAGTGGAAATGTCTTCCTAACTTTATGATGAAGGGGGCAGTGTCTCCAAAAATTTAAATAACTTCAAACCTCACAAGGTGCTTACCACCTCAGGTAAGTCACCTACTTTCTATTTCTCTTTCCTTTCCTTATTAATTGTTTTAATTATCATGACAATGTTATTCCCTGGATAATTGGAAAGAATGTAAGGACAGAAAATGTGGGAGAAAGTTGGGAAATTTGCTATAAGTCATATGCTCATGCTCAAAATAGATTATGCTCAGGAAGGCATATGTTAAACACAGAGATGAAAGATAGAAGAAAATAGACTGAAAAATATTCAGAAAAACAAGAACTGTCAAAAATCTTCATAAATCTGAAACTAATGATATGAAGTATATCATAGTCCAAATTTCAAAGAATTGAAACAGTTGGTTCAATTTAAAGGAACATCATTGGTTAAACTCTTTGGGAAAAATTGAAGCAGTGTTCTTTTATCTTTTATTCTCTGAAAATCAACAAACTCCTTTAAAAAATTAGTTTTAGGTAATAGTTCTGTATATTCATTTTTAATATTCTAATTATAGTATCTACTTATATTTAATGTGAAATGTAATTTCATTAGAATATTTTCAAAATATATTTGGTACTTTTGTAAAACTTTGCAGAAATTAGTATTCATCTTAAAATGATTTAAAAATATATATTCACAATACCTTTGGTATTATTGTTGGTTCACCATTAATTGAGAAGGACACAGCTGGATAATGCATAACACTTCCATAGTCATAAGATACACCAAAATTAGTGACCTCAGAGGCAGAGTACTTGTCAAAGTTGTTTTCATACCCTGAAACATACAAAAATGAATATAAAATTGTTTTGAAAATTTTTAACAGACAAATATAATAGCAAATTGAGATAGTAATTGTTTTAGTATGAAATACGCAACAAAATAATATGATATACAATCTCACACTTGTTTGCTGTGTATATTGAAGAAAATTAATTAACTCTTAATAATTCAACAAAAACTGAAAGAGAATTAATATCTTGCTTATATTTTATTTGATAACAAAAGGGAACTGGCATGTAATATACACATTGTGTGACTGAAGTAAGTACACAGACTTAAAGGGTGGGAAGACACATCAATGCCTATATTTTTCCCTATTGGCTTTTTTGTCAGACATGCTTCATTACTATGTAATTTGAGAAAATAAGACTGAGAAATGTGTGCCTTTGATCTTCCTCACTAGGCATATTTCTGCCAATGGTTTCTCCAGCAACAGGTAGATAACCACAAATTCAGAAGCTTGATTTTGTTTTCTGACAAGGCCATGCGAGGTTGTTCCATTTTCCTTGAATTTCAAGTATTGTCTGATGGCAGTGGTGAGGCCAAAGGCATATTTTTCAAATTCTATTTTTCAGTTTTCTTTTCTCAAATTTCACTGTAATGAAGTGTCTCTGACAAAAATGTCATGTGGGAAAATGTTTGTGCACTTACATCTGTTACTCCCTGTATATACAAGGGATCACGTCTGTTAGTGTTTACAGCATATCACTGCTTACATTCTATCTTTTTGCCTGGCATGCTCTGGTTGTAGTAGCAATGTGGATAAATAAACATTGCGAATCAGATGATGGAATAAAAATTTCAGTCATTCCGAGGTGTGTTATTCAATTAATTCCTATTTTAATCTTCAGATGAAGATTAGCTATGTAGGTCAGTGATGATAGATTTGACAGATTGGTTGTAATTTTGGTCCAGACACAGATACCAATATTATCAGAGTAGCTCACCATACCAATTCTGTAGAGTATTGCTAGTATGCCATTTAAGTGGGCATTGAAAAATGTTGGGATTTAATGTTTACTACCCCAATAGGTAGGTTTAAATATGAAAGACTGCCAGAGGAGAATGTCAGACGTTGGATGGATTGGGGGGGGGGGGGGGGAGTTTCACAGTTAGCTAATGCGGACGATATTCTAGGAAGTCTTTTTTGAGGAAGGGGAGGGGGAGATAATAGGCTACAAGAGGGTGATCCTGAAACAGGGAACTCCCCTTTAATAGCATAGTAAGGGAACTGAAAAGGAGGACGTGGAAGTAGAACAAGTTAGCCAAGGATTAACTAGGGTCCCCGGCTATAGTTTAAAGAACACTTGCCGTTGATTCGCTTCAAAGAGATGCAGAGAAAACCTTAAAAAACCTACATCAGGTAGGTGGGTACTAAGCTTACGCTCTTCAGAATAACGGGAGAGAAGTTTTTGAGGCGGCTGGACGACTGATCCAACGGAATCAGAATGTACGAGAGAAAGATCCCGCAGGTATCATTGAAAAGAAATATGGTTGAAAGGTATCAGTTGTGGGGATAGTATCTGAACTAGTGCTTTAAGTTCGTTAACTTCACACCTTAAATCTGCATCCACACTTGAATTTCCTGTGGTTATTGTGTTAGGTTTGTTCTGAACGCGCGAGGTTGAGTTTGGACCGTGTTCGCAGCGGGTCGTATTAGCCCGTAAATTCTGTCAACTAGTGAAGACAGGACATTCAAATCCTGTGATTCGGTAACTGCTAGAATGCTGCAAATATTGTCCGGAACTGTTCAAGGAATAACGTGCGTAAGACTTTCTCATTGCATTGGCCTAAAGCAAGATTGCGCATCTTTTGCAATATTAAAGAGGGTTTTTCCTCAGTGAATGCCTGACCTATTAATAACTGTCGGAGCTTGTGTTCCGGAGAGACGCCAAATGAAGCAATCAATTTACTTATAAGGGTTGCATAATTGTCTGAGTCTGGCGGATCATCGATGACGTCGCTTATCGCATCCAGCGTCACCTTGTCCAGGTTTAGATGATCTTTCTCCAAATTTTAGAACATCCACATGGAATCGGAAAGTATAGATGGCGAGCCCAACGGCCAGTGTGTTGGCCAGGTTTATCAAGAGAAATCGAACTAGTGATCGGCGGGAGTTATTGATTTCTTCAGAATTTCCAATCCGTCCATGGCAACATTTAGTTATGGATTTAAATCATTTTGAAAAGAATAATGGTTCTTGCTTGTGGTCGATTATTAATCCAGATATCTGGAAGTTGCTCTATTTAATGATATTAAGGGCGAAATCAATTTTTTACCCACCACGGAATTTCTGAGAAACGAACTAGTGATAATGGGTCATTTCGCTCCGTCTGCTATTTCAAAGTTTGGGCAATTAGTTCAACAGTGAGGTTTATCTGAAATAACATCTAGTCCCATTTACCCCAGAGTACTGGCTTATCAGAGAATCTATAAAGATTATTTTTAAGAAAATTGTCGATAAATAGCCTTACAAAATTATCGAGCAACATCTTTGAGTAATTACGCTCTCCGGTCGAGTTGTTCGTGAGTCGGCGGTAGCGTATGGTGCCTTCACGACAATCTGAACTGAACGTCGAAAGGATTATATTATTTTTATAAAAAGCGATGAGACTTCAGCGACAATATAAAGCGTGGATTAATGTTGAAGGCTCCTCGATCTTAAATTATAGATTCAGGGAAGGAATATGTTCACAGAAATCGATTACATTTGGTACCCAGGAGGAACGACTCTGTTTCCACGAATTTAGAAAACCAGAATGAAAGTTCGCAGAACAAATCTGAAGGAGACGTTCATATAGAAGCGGGAGAAGAGGAAATAATGGGTTCTCGAAATAGAGGATGAGGGCAAATAGTCGACAAGGAACGGAAGGAGGTGGAGATTGACGTAGTGTCGAAAAGATGATTCGGTAGGGTCGAAACAAGCTGAATAAACTTCCCGAAGTGGCGGAAAATTAAAAAACCAAATATACATATTTGTGATTATTAACTTTTGATGTTATTTAGAATTTTTTTATATTGTTATATATTCTTAAAAGGGACGCTGGGCATGACGTTAGTGTTGTGTAATGTGTCACTGGCAAGGGCAATCGTCGTCCGGACGTGGGAATAATTTTGCGAACTGAGAAAACAGAACAGAGTTGTAAGGGAGATCGATGTAAGCGGCGTAGGCGGACGGATGTAATGAATGAGAGAGAGATAGAGAAGAGAGAGAGAAAGAGAGAGGGCAGTGTGATGGTATATGTGAAAAACTAGCGAGAGGAGTCAACACGGTTTGGTGAGCAAGTGGAAGTGAGTAGTGGCCAGAGAGTGTGTTTGTTAAGATTTGTAGATTTGGCGAGCCTGTTCGCGCGCATCAAACCAGCAGAGGAACCAGTACGCGTAGAGCTGTGTACGCGCTCACCGGAACCTGGAGAGTAATCTTGGGCAGTCACACCGAGAACTTGAAACAGTAAGCCGCACCTTCTCTGTTTACTGCGTTGTGATTAAGCTGCAATGACCGGTAATTACATTTCGGACCTGTCACAGAACCTTTTAACATTTGCAAAAATTCCTGAATCTTTATATTTTGCAGTATAGTTTTACGTACGTATGAATGTGTTGAGTATATTACATAAAATGGCGTGTAACTGTTAGTATGTGTGTGACAACATTCAATGCTTGTGGAGTCGTGTGAGTGAGCTATGGCCGTAATTGATTTGTGAATTAAATTATTTGAATCTAGACTAAGGAAGTGTTCATGCCCCAATTGAAGACCAGTAAAGCATACAGTTAATTTTAGAAGAAAGAAAAGAATGGAAAAATGCCAACCAGACCAGGGAATCGAACGCAGGGCCTAGCGATATCCATCCACGTTCTCTACCAACTGAGCTAATCCGAGTCAACGTCCAAGGACCGATTTAACATCTCTCCATTCCCGCAAACCTAAGCTTTGCTCACCTACTAGTTCACTAATCACATTCTTCACATCCTAATTCTAGGACATTGTGTGATTTGATCACAGGTGCATTGAATTATAGACTAAGGAAGTGGATATGCCTGGACGTTGACTTGGATTAGCTCAGTTAGTAGAGCACGCGGCTGGATATCGCGAGGTCCTGGATACGATTCCCTAGTCCGGTTGGCATTATTTGAAAATTTAAGCTCTCGTTTGATTACTAAATAAACCTTTCTTCAGTCATAATTAATAGCCAAGATCCCTGGGAGTCTCGTACTTGGCACAAAACTCGTGTGTCTTGGCACGACATCAGGATATCGCGGTTCGCGATTGTAGTTTCAATTTTGTTAGCATATATACATATATATAAAGTGATAAAAACCCCGGATACCCTATTTTATAATTAAACAAGACTGCTTAAATTATAGTTTGATTTTATTGTTTTAATTAAATTATTTGTTATTTTTAGATGTTGTAGTGAGTGGACTACATGTAATTTAGATGTTTTGACTGAAGAGAGAACTGGTGAGTTAGAATGTGATTGGCCGACGAGGTCACATTACCTAGTTTTAGCAAGATGGCCGGAACGAGGCTTTAGGGTGAGTGAGACAAACGGAAGGTGGAAAAGTTGTGTAGCAGACGGGTGGTGCACACCATGAGTGAAGGACGTGTATTTTGAGAGACGGGCAGTGGACGCCATGAGTGTTGGATGTGTTGTATGAGAGAAAGAAAGGTGGATGACGTTAAAGTGTGCAGACGTAGAATTTTGTGAGAAGGTTAGTGGACACCAGGTTTATCAGCCCTTGAAATTTGCTGACTCAAGTAACCATTCCTTCAGGAGGAGATTCCTGAATACATCGAGGAGAGGACTGAACTTTGGGCAGACAGGAGCCATGAAATCTAACACATATGTCGGTATAAACCAGCCTTATTATTATTGCATCAATTATGAAATGAGAATTTCTCATTAAACCATAAAAGATAAATAGTGGCGATTCCAATAGAGATGTCATGTGTATTGATCAGGATAAAATCTATTCTGAAAACTGAATTTTTTAGAAATGAATGTACTAATTCATGTTGTAAATTTTTAGCTATGTGGTGTTAAATTGTACAGTTGTATTGTGAGAGTAATCAACTAGACGTACAGTTGGAAGTGGGTCATTAATATCGAGATGCCAATAAAAGCAGCCAAGCCATATGTTGGGTGAGTAAGAGGCACTATTGTGAAGCTTGCTCATTTTTTTGTTTATCGTATTATTTTTAACAAATTTGATTCCATGTTTCTTTTTCAGTTGCCCACATAACCCTGTAGATATTAGACTTTTGTTAATATAAACGTGTACTTTTAATTCTTTGTGTTTATTTAAATATAGTTTCATTAATTACATATATATATATATATATATATATATATATATATATTCTGCGTATGCACTGACGCCCGGGCCGGCATTCGAGATAAAAGGATCCGGGGGAAGCAGGAAAATATTACAGTATATACAATTATTTGGAACAAAACTACAAAATTCTTATTTGAGTTGTTTCTTAGGCACGCACGCATATTCTAGAACCCATTCCTATTTAATCCTTTTGAGGCTTATATGCTAACTACAATATACAATTTTAAGTATAGTATATTAATATATTTTCTTCAAAATGTAATAATTAGGTAAAATATCATTTTCATCTTCTTCCTACGACTTACCTACAGTAGAACCCCTCTAATCCGTCGCCCTCGGGACTAGGAGTATGGTCCGAAAAAAGTCATTATTTATTTATTGCACAATATGTACAGAAAAAAGTAAAAGTATATAAAACGGCTGTTATTCTCTACAGTGATATAAGTAATTTTATTGCAATAAAATACAATAAAAAGCAGTTGTTTGTAGTTAAAAAACGTCAAAAAGAAAGCGTAAAAATTAGGAATCGTACTTAGTGAAACAGTCAGTGATATATTTTTGTTTATTAGATGATATTCTGGACTTAGCTGCAAAGTTCCTCCATTTTTTGATCCACAAGATGTCCATCGGTGTTAATGCTGAGTTCTGCACTATGTACTGAAGGCCGATTTCAAATGTATTCTTGGCGTCGGTGTGTGTGTGACTCGTCATCATCACCGTCGGAGTGTTTGTTCACGTTTTCTTCACCATCATGTTCCCAAACAGCGACAAAAATTTCGTCATCGTTAAGCACTTCACTGGTTTAGAAGTTTTTATCGCATTGTTCAATCCACTCCTCAACTTCACCAGCAGGGATTTTTGCATCTAGGGTTTCAATACTGTTAACGATTTCCTTCGATCAGGTCAATTTCGGTCATAACTTCTGGCCAAAGCTTACGCCAAGATTTTCTTAGTGTGTCAGGATTCAGTTCTGCCCATGACTCGGCCATTTTATAGATAGCATCTTTAATGATGAGGGATTTAATGGCTTGAAAAATGTCACATCCTTCTTCGGATTGAGCTTATGTATTTTAGGCGATAACGCCTCTTAAACATTCTATGACTCCCTGATCCATTGGCTGGATAAGTGATGTGACATTTGGTGGAAGATAGCTTTTATGTTCCCCTTGCTCGCCAGAAGGGTGTGATGGTGTATTGTCCAATAGCAGTAGCGCTCGAACAGGAAGATTTCTTTTTTTCAAGTCCTTCTCCACACATGGTACAAACTCGTCAAAAAACCAAGATTTGAAAAGATTGTAATCCATCCAAGCAGATTTTTGATTGCGGTAATAAACCGGCAAGGATGATAAGTTTCTTAGATTTGCCTATAAGGAACATGGGAAGCTTGTGTACCATCAGCATTGCTACAAAGAGCAACAGTTACCTATCTTTTATGAGTTTCGTTCCCGCTACGGTTTCATTTGACGCAGCCAAAGTTTTGTTTGGAAGAATTTTGTTGTTTAGGCCTGTCTCGTCTATGTTATATATTTGGCTAGGTAACAATTCATTTTCTTCAACAATTTCTTGAAACTTCACAGAAAACTCCTTAGCTGCCTCGGCATCAGCAGATAATTTTTCACCAGAAATTTAAATAAACCGGATACCATGACGGGATTTCCAGCGATCAATCCAGTTTTCACTTGCTGTAAACTCACTTCTGACGTCTAGTTTTTTGTGCAAAATTCTTGCCTTTTCTTTTCTGATTGGGGCAGATATCGGAGTTCCCTTCTTTCTTGGCTGAAACACATCCACAGTGCACTATCAAGCAGTTCAAGTTAAGGCTTTTTCAATGTTTTCGATTCTTAAGAGGATTTTCTCTTTGTATCGTCATTGTATTTGATTCAATGGCTTTCCGATTTCTTCTCCAATCTTTAATTGTTGTAACACCTAAATTCAGTTCCTTGGAATTTTTTTGGAGTGATTCACCTTTGTCCAGTCTTAGTAGCACTGCTAAAGAGAACGTGTTTACGTTTCGCTTCTGAGATGTTGAAAACTTAAACACACACAACTGGAAACAAAAACTGTACAGTACTGTACTAACGAACACGAAGAAATACGTTCAATGCCACAATGTAACAAATGAATGACATGCGCTGCGACAATGCAGTATAACGTCACAACACAATAGAAGCAGAGGGTCGCCATATTGTTGAGTTTAACAATTGCAGTGCCGCGCAAATCTTGGGACAAGGTTGCGACTCGACCTGGTCGGATTACCTGGACCGTCGGACCATCCCAGGGCAAAAGTAAGAATGTAAAGTGATATAAAGAACTTACCTGCTTCGATGTTCTCCCAAACAATGGTTACATAGTCATCTCTTTCAGTGGCACTTTGTTGATGGAAGAATCCTAAAGCATGCAAGAATTCGTGAATAATGGTGCCATTACGGAAACATCCCACTCCAGGGGTATTAAGAGCCAGGTTTAATTGTTGACGCTGAAAGTTTAAGAAACAGTGAATTAATATAGGTGCTCGCCAATATCGCAACATTTATTATTATTCCTGAAACTGTTAGAAACTGTAATGGTTGAGAGAATCTGTTGTGAAAACTGCCGAGTCAGTAGATCAAAGTTTCAGTGTGATGCCACACGAAGTGATATACTGCAAGGGCCCAGCTAATCTTCAACCGTTAATCCGAAGAATACAAAGGCAGCATGTGCACACCCGGTGCGAAACGCATATTGTATATTGAGAGACATCAAGAAGAAAGTCGTTGCGAGTATGCAATAGACACGAAAATGTGATCAGCACTCCAATACCGATTAAATAGAACTGAAAACACAATGAAACAGCACTAAAGATGCTCAAGGGAAACATGGCAGTAGTACAACTATAAGTACATAGATAATAGAATCCTCAAACTTCAGAATGTAATTAAAAAAGTATACCATAAAAACCCTTACCCCTTCCTGATCTACCTTTATTAATTAAAAACTTAATTAAGACTAAAACTAAATTAGGAGAAGATGGAACATAACCGTTCTAGAGCTTTTAATACGGTTAATAATCGTCTTAATAAGAGAGAAACAATTGCATTAAGCGAATTTCGTTCAGATAACTAGAATCTAACAATTGAAAAAAATTAGATTTATTGTTGTTTACATTAGTCCTCCGTTAAGGAAATAGGATACGTCATATATTACAAATAATCTTAAAATAAAGAAATATAATAAGGCCCAGACTCCCTCCCATGGCTGGTCTCGCATGACTCGGGACCATGGGATACGAACCTTTGATTGGTAGTGCAAAGCTACCATGGACCCCACATGGAATTTTGAGTGTGTTGTATTGGTTCTTACTCGTCGTGTTACGAAATTCATAGATAAATTAATGCTACAGTACTGAAAAAAAACTCGCGCCTCTAGAAAGGTATATTTCGACTTTTGGAGACTTCATGGAGTTAATAATAAATAGGCAATAGATCAAAACAAGTTTAATTTTAGTTTATATGTAAGACATACGCCTAATAAAGTGAAATAGTACTTAAGATCACGTTATTAGAGCGATATTTGTCTAGATCCTCCGCACTACAGTGGGCTTTCACCCAAATTTTACCTTATTAATCGAGACACCAAAATAAAATATGTTTTCTATTAGATAAAATCCTCATCTTTCTAACGATGTCAAATGGATATCTAGCGTCCTCCTAAACGATTTATACCTCTGAAAAAGCTCATTTTTGTCGTTTTTCACTTTGGCTCCACGTTTGCTGCACCAAATTTACCAAATTATATTGTCCACAAAGCTGTAAATCGTCTGACTTGTAGACACTCATATAGACATGCAAACTACAAAATATGAATACCGTACGTATTTGATTTATCTCTGCAGGATCATTTAAAAATACGAAAAACAAATTGGCACTATTTTTTCGCCAACTTTGTGGGCTCATAGCTGCCAGGGATGACATTTTTTTAAAGATTTGTTATTATTTTCGTAATCTACGCATGCAATTTATCTCGGAAAAGAATTTTAAGGGTCTATTCTCTAATAACTGCCACTATATTGACGAACCGCAGGCTTCGACGAAAAAGCCCGTATCTCAGTCATGCATACTTCGAACTGAAATTTTGCGTATGTTTATGTAAGGCTTCAGAGTACAACTGTCTAAATCTTATCAAAATCGAAAATGGTCGCGCGGGGATCCCTTGCTACGTCACTTCACATGGAATGAGCCTATAGTCAAACAAAGTAAATATGCCTCGTTATGAAGAAAAATACAGACCATCAGGTCTGGGTAAATTATTCGAAAGGGCTATTTTCACAAACCTACAAGATCTTTTAACAGAAAAAGAGATAACGAGACCATAACAGCATGGCTTTAGGAAAAAAACACATTAAATCATGTTTCATTTAATTAATCTCATTGAAAAGCTGGGTTGTACCAGAAATTCTCGCAGTGTATCATCTGCTGTCTTCCTGGACGTGGGGAAAGCGTATTGATTTCAATAGTGTTTAAATTTAACCTACCCCTTCTGATCAAAAATTTCCTTGATAATAGATCCTTTAAATTCAGGATCTCAGGTATTCATTCATCAGCTGTGTTTCTCACATATATAAACGATATTCCTACAACAGAGCACGTACATACTTTACAATTCGCGTGATGATACGGCCTTCTTCTCCACAGTAAAAACTTCAAATCCAATTAAATAAAATGGAATGAAATTAAAATATGTCAAGCCATGCTGTTCTCTAGGCGTAGAAAACCAGAAGTGGACTTCGAGAATCTAACTATAGACGGAAATGTTATGCCCCGGTAAGAAACATGAGATATCTCGGGGTCCTATTTGACACAAAATTACTTTCCAATCGTCATATCCGGGAAAGTATTGAAAAAAGACATTATTGAGAAATAAACATCTAAGTAAGAGGCATAAGACAACTATGGTAAAAAGTATCCTTGGACCAGTACGTTTGTCAAATATGGGGGTTGGCTAACAAAGATTTCAAAACAGATGTCTTAGATGGGCTATGAAAATTAAATTTAAAATTAAAACTTCAGGACTACACACACGTTGAGGATAACATCAATACGTTAAGTGATGAAATAATAAGACTCACTAAAAAATTCTTCCTCCACCTAGAAATACAAAATAAAGTATACCCAAATCTTAAAAAAAACGCAGAAAAATTCCAAAGAACACCGACATCTTTCAATATCCAAGAAGTATTTCACAATAATATTACTACTCATAATTTATGTTAAAATAGGGGTTTTCTTTTAGTTTCCTCCAAAAGTCAACTTCCATAAACAATCCAAACTTATAAATACCTGGCAGGGGCAACTTTAGGCCGGAACAGAGGAAATATTTTAATTACCGGCATTCCCAGCTTAAGAGGGGAGGGAGGAGTCACAGTAGTAATAAGCTCTTCTTTGTTGGGCTAACATGTGTTCTTCTTTTAACAGCCTGTCACCTCTTTCTACATAATCCACACCAAACCAACACTACAGCCTTCCAAAAAAATCTCTAAATATATAACACTCTACAGGGGAAGGACGGACTCGTGGTTACCAGTGTCTTTAATTCCAAAATTCAGGAATGGGGAATGGCACTTACAGACTCTGGAGGAAGGCGAATGCTCGGGATGACTGAGCGAATAGGTCATTATAGAAAATATTGGAATCAACCATCAATACATAGACTTCAAGATAAACTGCAATAATCTCAGACGCCATTTAACATAGAATATCGACAGCCTTGATGAGATGTTCTGCAAGAAGCCGCTGAGAACAAATATATGAGGTACTCGGAAATAAAAGCGACCAATGGAGAATCGCGTCAAGAAAACGGAAATATCAGGCGAACGAAGAAGACCGATACGCGAACAAAACACTCCGAAATGACACAAAACGAAGGAATATGACAAATGGCGAAGGAGCTTTGCAATGAATACTGAAGACTTTCCTACAATATTGTTACCAAGAAGCTTGGAGTCCCTTGATCAATCTAAGCACCAGAACAATCAGAGACAGTCACACGGAATTCTGTGCTTCAAAGTAGAGGGGTTCATGAAGTTGATTACTATAAGGAAAGCGCCGGGATGAAGCAGCACATCAGCTGATTCTGCTAGGTCTGGACCTGGGCCTACAACAGCTATCTGAAAACGGGATAGGACGTTTCGTCACGGGAACGTTTTCACTCCAGAACGATGTATGTCATAAAATTATTACGATGGAGCACACGTAACTCGCTTAGCATACTTGGGAATACGACTTCGACGATTTCTTATAAATATGGGGAACTATTTTTTAACCGGAGGAGATTTCAACTGTAAACACACTATGTGGGGTTCAAACTACAACAACCCGAGAGGATATGTGCTTCACGATGTTGTCCACAGTCGCACACTCCAAATATTGCACACGACGGAGCCTATTTACCTCTCAGACTCCGTTTGATGGGGGCCTATACACCAAAAACATAGGTGAACTTATATATCTCAGCATACCACTGAAGACAAGAAAAGACATCGATATTGCTGTGACTACCTTAACAATAAATATGCAAAATGCAAGTAACAAAATTGGAAAAAACAAATTATCAAGATTTAAAAACATAAAAAAACTCTGCACTGATCGAAAATCTTTATTAAATCAAAACTCAATGCCGTAAACTTTGGTTTAGACCTCGATACCCAGATCATAAATCAGCGTATAACAAAGCAATCCGTGATTTGTCAAATGCTTTGAGAGAAGAAAGAAGAGCAGCCGCAGAGCAGATGCTCACAAGTTTAGACCCTAGTGAAGGTTCGTTATGGAAAAAAACTAAATATCTTACCAGAGGCTACAACAAAATCCTTCCAATTAAAATCTGTGTTACGCCACGTGACACAAGAAAAAGAAAAGGTGGAGTTATTCAACGTCATGCTGCAAAAACAATTCACACGAAACCCGTCGACGTGCCCAATCTTCGAACAGAATATTACTAACAAACTAATGGCATCTCTTCAGTTGTCACCTTTCGCTATTTATTTTACCACAGCTCAAGTAAAAAACGCCATCAACAGAACACCAATAAGAAAGGCCCCAGGATACGACCAAATTACTCAGCCTTTGCTCAAAGTGCTTCCCCGAAATGCGATTGTGTTACACAAATTTTTAATAGTATTCTCCGAACCACATACTTTCCAAAAATCTGGAAGCACGCCACGATAACTATGATCCATAAACCAAACAAACCGAGGGATGATCCCAACAGTTACAGGCCGATAAGTCTACTTTCAATTTCTTCCAAAATATTTAAGGAACTGCTGATGCCACATCTCCGAACATATCTTGATAAAATACTCCCGGATACTCAATTCTGCTTCCATAAAGCTCACTCGTGCCCCCAACAACTACACAGGACAGTGAGAGAAATTCTGGACACGTATGAAGTAGGTACCACCTGTTTAGCCCTATTCCTCGATACGTATCAAGCATTTGCTAGAGTGTGGCATGAAGGTCTGCTAGACAAAATAAAGGACCATCTACCGGACACATATTTTAGAATAGTTCAATCCTATCTACAAAAAAGAACATACTCCGTTAAAAGTGGCCATAGCACATCAACGACTCCGCTGATTCTCTCTGGTGTTCCCCAAGGTAGTATTATAGGTCCTTACCTATATTTAATTTCCTCCTCGGACTTCCCAGTGTCAGGTGACTTAAAGGTGGCCCAGTTTGCAGACGATGTTGCTATCCTAGTCAAGGGTTCGTGCAGAGAAGCTGCTTCAAATCTGCAGGAATACGCGCATCTCGTCGAAGACTGGTGCAAAAAGTGGCGAGTAAAGCTATCACTTGAAAAGAGTAAAATAGTTAAATGTACGCATAAGAGGAGCATTTCAAACTACCCTATTACCTTATTTGGTGAAAATATACAACATGCCACTGAAGTACAATACCTCGGCTTGACACTCGATACTAAATTAACATGGGCCTCACACATCTCATTAGTGATTCAAAAAGTTAGAAACAGATTGAAAAAACTAAAATTTTTATCAGGAAACTCAACACTGCCAATCAAAACATTGGTGTACATGACAACAATACGGCCAATATGGCTATATGGTTGTGGACTATGGGGTTCTGCGGCTGCATCTCAAGTCAAAAGAATACAGACAGCCCAGAACAGAATACTAAGAATCATCTCAGATGCACCATTGCACGTAAGAAACAGCATCTTACACAACGATTTGGAAATTCCTACAGTTCTACAACCCATCAACTCCAATTATCTTAAGCTTCACACTTAAATGACAGGCCACAACGACCTATTAATAAATGATACTGCTAACAACCTTCCTCAACCCAAGGACCATAGAAGACTAAAAACAAAACGTCCTACAGACTTTCTGGAATAGTGAAACCAGAACTTCAAAAGTCATTAATTCCTACAATAATCAACTTAGTAAGTAAAAAAAATTCTATAATAGTTCTACATTTAAATACATGTGCTTAATTTCTTGTTAACAATCATTTTCTGGGGCTTGCTATTGAGCAATTTCCCCAGTATGTGTCAAGTTATGTTACTAAGAATATTATCATAACTAAATTGTACATCGTACAGATAAATTTTAATTAAATCAGAAGAAAATACTTGGGAGTGAAATGTACGTTTTACCAAGTTTGTAATTATATATATATATATATATATATAATTACAAACTGGATCAGAGTTTCTTATATATATAATTACAAACTGGATCAGAGGTTCTTATATATATATATATATATATATATATATATATATAAGAAACTCTGATCCACTTGTAATGTAAGAAACAAAAACTCACAAGGAAAAATTGGTTATTTATAATGTTTTATTATTAATGTGTGAATTTGAGGAAAAAAATTCTAGTTATTAATAAACCTAATCCTGATTATAGCAGAAAATGATCGAAGTATCCATCACTATTGAATCAAAGATCATCTGACATTCTTGAAAGATATAATATAAACGTTAATGTACGATAAACATAACATAAAATTGCAATTTCTTCATACGAATTACTATTATTGGGTATTAAATATTTAATTACAAGACCTTTTAATTTTAAGACTCACACAACGCAATTATTAAGAAAAATAATATTTAATAAGCTTCACTTTTCAATTTAGTGGATCACATGTTGCTTTATCAACGACTGGTGCTCGTAGTTTCACTGTCGCCAACTTCACCAGAAGATAATTCAAGATTTATCACCTTCCTCGTTACGAGGTGGCAATTAAAAAAACTCGTCGAAAGTCGTTAGTTAATTTGATAAATACTCATTGATTTATCACATTTACCAAATCTAGAGGTGATTATATATAATACCTGGTCTTGACGCTTCAGTTTGCTATAAAGCCTACAAGAAGCTTTTCCATTTATGAGTTATTTCCGCCGTAATGGACTGGAGATTTGTCGTTCCATCAGACGCACCATGGGACAAAAACCGCGCCAGTGGGAACTATCACTTCTGAAAAAACGCCATTGGATCTGACTAATGCATTTATAATCGTGAATGAACGTGACTACATTTATTCAGAGCGTGCTCAGACAGCAGTTTAGAGATTTTGGAACACGGACACGACGACTTAACAATTTTCTTTGACCAAGTGATGATAACAAGCCAGAATTTGAATATGTTACATCGCACACAGAGGACGATCTTCATTCGGCACGCACATTACTGTAAAACAGAAAATAGGAAAATAAATGCGTGATGATGGGAGAAAATGTCATTATGGCGGTTCGTAAAACATTAAACGCGTAACGTATTATGTACAACACATTTAATACATTTTCATCAACGACAAACGACGATCATTAAGAAAGTAACGAACAAGAAGTCCGTTGCCAGAATGACGACAGGCGCGTGACGGTACCAAATAAGGCCCGGATCCTAACAAGGCCTACCCTCATTTTCTGACCGCAAAAATATGACAATAGCGCCAATTGTCTTTGGAAACGAAAGCTTATGACATCTAATGCTTATAAACATAACTACATCTGCAGCCGCTCTTGTGTCGGCCATTTTATGTTCATTTGTGTTTTTTCATTGAAGGATAAAGGGCTGCTTCTTATTTGCAAGGTACTTTGTATCCACAGAAGATAGAATAGAGTAGAAGCGGCAGGCGAAGGGAGACCTCTCCCCACTCCAATACCCCCAGAAAGGTCTCACAATGCTCATGTTTTTTAGTAGGTAAACACTTCGGCATTGCTGGAAATCGCTGTTTTTAATTAGACAAACGTGTATCGGTTCCAATTCTTCACGTTATTCATTATTGTTTCCCTTCGTTTATTACACTTTTAAACTGATCAGGTTTCGTTGGTGCGTGTGCATAAGTGAAGCAATTGACACATGGCGTGATGCGCCGCATTTGGATGAAGCACAAAGAAATGGGACAAGACAGTTTATTCCTCGCATAGCTCTTCACACTTAATTCTTCATCAATGTAAAGACCTATTTATTTAGTGAATCTGATTAATAAATTATTTGAAATACTCAATTTATATTTATATTATTAAGTAAATTTCCTTCTCTGCGAAAGCGTTACTTCTCTGTGCAATCCTGCTCTATTTATTACTCTGCCCAAGTAGCAGAATTCCTTACCTTCCTTAAAAATCCCTTCCCAATCTAACACCCTTTGTTATTCCACTGTTTCCCATAATACATTCCATTATCTTCCCCCAGGATCACGTTCATGCCATTTATTATGTTTTATAAAATTTCTTCTGACTCCCTTAATACTACAATATCATCTGCAAACATTAGGGTTTTTATTTCTTCTACTTGCAGTTTGATTCCCTTTTCATATTCATTTTTAATTTTCTTCATCGACTGTTCTATAAATAAAGTTGAACAGCATGCATCCTTGCCTTACTCCTTTATTGTCCTTCAATTCTAATTACTTCTGACTGTCATCCGTAGAAGTTGTGGATAATTCTTCTTCGTCGATATATTATTCCTGTCATCTTCAAAATCCTTAGTAGTGTGTTCTAGTTCAAATTATCAAAGGCTTTATCTACATCTACAAATGCCATGAACGTAGGCCTGATTTTTCTTCTGTCTTATAAAGTTAGACGCAGGGTCAATATTGCTTCTCTTCATAAACCAAAGTGATCTTCACGTAATACGCATTTATATATCAGATAAAAGAATAGAGAATAAAAAAATTAAAAATAAAATAGGAACTGTCTATATTCAGTAGACAATTACATTATAATGAAATTATTTATAGCATTTCTCCTACCAATTACTTTTTAAGGTGATATATTTTCTTGAATTACACTATTCATAGTAAGAAAACTAAAAATTATGGTGAAATGTGAAGCCTGTTTGGAAACTATTGAGAAAAACATTACCAATGAGAAAGGCCTACTTACAATAAAGGACCGTGTAGGATTGATATTACCAGATGTGTGTGTGTTATTAAGATTTGTAAAGTGTTTTTTCGTTTGTGACAATATATATATATATATAATATTTATATATATATATATATTGTGATAAAAAGGGGGATTTTGTAACGTTGTGGCGTTATGAGGCCAACAACAATGGCTAGTCGGCCGAAAGATGGTGGTTCCCCGCGGGGGGAGGCCCGCCTTGCGTGTATAAAAAATGACGATGGTGAACCCCCGCGGGAAAAATGAGGGCGGGGAACCCCGAAATGTTGAGAAATAGGGGAATTCCCGTCGGAAAGTTTAAAAGGGAAGCCGATGGGTGGCTCGCGAGCAGACCCGAGAAGGGAGGCGAGTAAACCAGACCCGAGAAGACAGGCGAGTGGAGCAGAGCGCAGAAGGCAGGCGAGTGAACCAGAGAGCAGATATCCAGAGCGCAGAAGGCAGGCGAGTGCATCAGACCCCAGAAGGGAGGCGTGTGGAGCAGAGAGCAGATATCCAGAGACGCACAAACATTCGAGAGGTGGATGTTTGTTGGGCCAGTAATTGTGGGTAAGCGATATAAAAATTGTGAAACTTGCTCATTGCTCTGGATAAATAACATTCAATGATTTTTCTTTCTATTTTCAGCTAATGCATACTCCATCTCTTGAGAGACCCAAAATCCCCCGAGATTAAGCCCGTGTCTTCACTTAAATTAATAAACAAAAATATTAAAATTGATCATATTTGTACTTTAAATTAATAAATGTTTTATACACAAAAAAGTATATTACAATATATATAAATGCGAGTGGGAAGTACACCATACGGAGTCTCTCGCATCCAAGTTTCCACCTCATTTTATCTTTCCAACCTTCATCTCCAATGCATGTGCCCTCCATTGCTTGCATCATTCCTTCATTCCATGTAAGTTTAGGTCTTCCTTTTTCTTTCGTTTTGGGGGTTGTCAGTTAAATATTCTTAATGGCCACCGTTCCTCTTGCATTCGTCTCAAATGTCCATACGAACTCAACCTCCTACCTTCTATTGTATCTAAGATATTTAGAGATGTAACCCCCATTACTTCCGGAATGTATTCATTTCTTATCCTTTCTGTTCTTGTCACACTAAAGCTACTGACAAAATGCATTGTTTTATCAAAAAGGATCATATAAGCCGCAGAGTCATCTGTTAGCTCGTTTCTTTTTGCAACTAAACAATGCATAAAACAAGACTAATTACTTTTCAGAACAATAAACTAATTATACGTCACTTATCAAGGAAATTGGACAGCTTTACTTGAAAATTCGAATGCACCATCATGTGAGAACTCTTAATGACGAATTGCACAAAGAACGAATCGGAGCAAAAAATAATAAAATCGTTATATTCAACGATAATTTAATTCTGGTCGAAATTGTTCCGTAATTTGTATTAGCCACATAAATGTATTATCAAAATGTAAATATACCAATTATTACAAAAGGGAAGTGATGCACTATTTATTTTTGCCCATAAACGTAGAAAAATCTTCGCTTGTAGCATAGCAGTGGCTAGCGTTAGGAGGTATTGCAGTGGCGGATGCTCACACTCGCTTACTTAGCTTTCACTGGGGGCTGCCGCTTCTACTCTATTTTATGTTCTGTGGTTGCATCTAAAGCAATCGCTATGGATATGGAGAAATTTTGTCTGTAAATATATATTTATCAGCAGACAATTGTGCTTTTTTTAATATGCACGTGTTTTAAAGCAGTTGTTCTCATTAAAGCCCTTACCTGGCGCTCCAAACAAGGCCCGGGTGTTTCTGCTTACAATAGAGCATTATTTAAGTATTTACTTTATGTTCTACGCCAAAGCATATTTAGCTGTGGCACATCCACGTGTGACATGTATTTTTACTATTTATTATTTTTTGAGCATTTTTACATTTCTGTTAGTTGGTTGCTACGAGAAATGTAAAAACAAAACATTTGAAGTATATATTCATTATTTTTTATCATAAGACTTCTAGATTAAAGTCGTTTTTTTAATAAGTTTTTTCAAGTAATTAAATTCGGAAATATAAAACTAGAACTTATAATGCGTGGTTTAAGGAAAATGTTTATTTTTAGATGAACAAAAGAAAAGAGCAACATGGACTGAGGATGATTTAAAGAGAGCGTAGGGATGTCAGGGATGTCTGTCAGATGTACAGGATCCCCCGACGTACGTTACAATCACATAAGTTGTGCAATAACAACCAAAAATTTAGGGCGGAGACCTTGCTTATACGAGGCTCACGAAAAAGAGCTTTGCCAAAGAGTTTTTAGACTTGCTGAAGTTGGGTTATCCAATAACAGCTTAAGTTCTCCAACGATGCGTATTTTTATACTGTGAGAATAATAATTTGCAGAATCCATTCAATTAGACGAAAGGATTGGCTGGACTATTCCTATTTTATATATATTATTCCTATGCCAACGAAAATGACTTATCAAAACAATTTCGAATTATGTGTAATACCTTAAAAATTAAAAAAAATAAGACACTAATCTGCGTGTATAAATAATTAAGAAGCTTTTGACTAAAAAATAGAATTATACAGATCTCAGTTTTATCTCATTCCACTTATTATTCAGATAAAAGTGTGTTCAAATAGTTTTCTTGACAATAAAATGCTCCATAAAGGAAATATGAACCGGAATCGGCTATGGGCCATATTTGGCCCAAACGCAAGAGTTTTAACATTTACTTTAATGTGGTAATATTAATTAACTTTCCTCTATGTTAACATTCATTATTTAACTGCATACAGTTGGAGGACGTTATGCTTATATTTCAGAAATGGTACCTCTTACACTCAATAAACAAGTCTTAATCGTTAGGTGGGCATGGTTTGGTACATGTACGTTAGAGAAAATTATATAAACTCCTGAAAAGAAAAAAAAACATTAAAGGAAAATTTACTCACTGGTAATTTATTATTGGTTCAACACTGAGGGAAATATTAGTGGATGGTGATGATGTTAACAATTGAAGCATATCACTTACTACTGGATGCTCGATGTAGAGACACAAAGATGTCTATTAACATTTACTCTAATACCAAAGATGACATTATTTCCAACATTTAAAAACAATATTTCAAGGTTATTTGAAAAATTACCAACTATAGTAGTAAAAAAAGAATTTAAACAGGATATAGTTTAAGTAGAGTGACGTTAGAATCCAGATCTGTAGTTGGATTCGCAGTCCAACTCTATCTCTGACGTTGCGTGTCTGGACGTTTCACTCACACAGAATGAGACCACGACACGTCTCCGTCACGCCACTTCCGAGAAGGATGTCACAAAAGAAATTATTGAATTTGAACGGCAGGCTCTGTCCGTCACCAAATCTTCAACGTCAATTTTGTTTCTAAAGGTATTTTCTGGTTTGTTTGGCGTGTTCATTGTGCTTTCAAATTATTTGGTAAGAAAAAGAAAGTGTATGATGAAAATCTGATTTAATGCAATCTCTGAATTGCCCTTCCTCGACAGGCTTCCCTTGATTCATTTTATCATTAAAGGGGCAAATCGTCCATACTTGAGATTTATTAAAAGGAAACAATTAATTGTTTCATAGCTTCTGTCATATTTTTTATTAATTGTTAAGTATACACATAAGTAAGCACTATATGGTTGACATTGCAAAATGCTTAAGGTGATTACCATAAAACGTCTTACACAAAACAAGCCATAATTGAAAAAACGATTTGAAGTATTAAATTTTCGCCCTGGATAATGTATCATTAAATAATTTTAAGGTGATCGCTTCGTAACCTACTATTAATTACCTTTGGAACGTTAAGCAATGTATTTGACGCCGCATGTTTTCTGATATTGACTGTGTGACCCGTTCAAGAGATCTACCCAAGTTCAATGTTGCAAGTATTTCACCACAACGTTCCCATAAACACGTGTGTTCCAAGAAATAATTACTGGAAATCATTTTATTCCTATTGTAAATTCATTTTATGAAGGGTTTATGCAGGATAGTATGTCGAATCTACGAAACATGAAGAGTACCAGATGATTTTAGTAAAAACATAATTATATCCAAACGAAGAAGACTGAGGCTGATAGATGCGAACAACACAGGACATGCAAAACTTTTTTTTTGGTAAACAGGCTACATGAGGGTGATCCTGAAACAGGCAACTCCCCTTTAATAGCATAGGAAGGGAATTGAAAAGGGGGGATGCGGAAGGTAGAGCAAGGTAGCCAAGGGTTAACTAGGGCCGCCAGGTTATGGTTTAAGGATCCTACCCGGTGTTTCACCTAAAGAGATGCAGGGAAAACCCTAGAAAACCTGCATCAGGTAGGTCGGGCATTGGGTACTATTCTCACACCCTTCCGAATGACGGGAAAAGAGTTTGCTGTGGGGTCACAGCATTCCCTTCTCCGTGTCTCCACCAATTTCAGGAGGCAGGTGGACGACTGATCCAATGGGATCAGCGGACAACTCTTGCCATATGCCCAAAGTCTTTGACCCCAGTACATATACCTCCTAAAATAGGTGAAGGTGTCTCGGCATATGAGAACTTTGATAAAAAGTACCCAGAGAGAGTACGAGGCATTCCCGACATGATCAGGTGAGCCCCGCAGTCACTCTGATGCAAAACATTAACCAAAATAGTATATAGGAGGATGGAACGTCAAATAGAATGCGAGTTAGACGATCAAATTGGTTTTAGGAAGGATGTAGGGACAAGAGAAGCAATATTGACTAATTTTAACGACATGATAAGAAAAAACCGGCCTACTTTCATGGCATTTGTATATTTAGAAAAAGCGTTTGATAATGTGAATTGGAACACACTATTAAGGATTTTGAAGACCACTGGAATGAAATAACGAGAAAGGAGACATACATAACCTGAACAGAAGACAGGCAGCAGTAATTAGAATAGAAGATGAAGAAAAGAAAGCCTTAATCAAGAAAGCAGTAAGACAAGGATGCAGTCTGTCGCGTATGCTCATTAACTTATATATAGAACAGGCGATGAACAAAGTTAAAACGAAATATGGAAAATGAATCATATTACATGGATACTAAAAACTCTACAGTTTGCCGGTGATATTGTAGTATTAGGGGAGTCAGAAGAACACTTGGAAGCCATACTAAATGGCATGGAGGAAGAGTACAGCATGAGGATTAATAGAGTGGAACAACAAAGGGCGTTCGATTGGGAAGGTATATTTTGACGCAAGTTAAGGAATTCTGCTACTTTGGAAGCGTAATAACTAGGGATGGTAGAAGTATAGTAGACAAAGAGTAGGATAGCACAGGCAAGGAAGGCTTTCGCGGAAAAGAAGAATGTACTTACGGGTAATATAAGTGTGAAGATTAGGAAACCGTTCTGGGTACATAAATATCAACATTAAAATTGAGCGTGAACTGCCGTGGTCTTTATAAAAGCTATCTAAACTGCGGGATTTTTCATATTTACAAACTTATAAAAATGTTTCTCCACATATGATTATATAGCGTAAAATAAAATTTTATTAAAGTAATGATACTTTTTTGTTTTTCGCAAATATCGCATATGATAAGTTTTATTTACAAAAGAAAAAATATGTCTCAGGCGCCGGAATCGTATTTATTGTTCATTTACATCGTGACTCATAAAACATTTTCCATTATTATTGTCATTAAAAATTGTTATCTGTTTAAATAAAACGTGACACGAACAAAGTTCTTATATACCCGACCTGTCTCAAACACGCTGCGAATTATAAGATTCCTATATCATTCATCCACTATTGCCGTGAAATATTTTTGTGTTTAAGGCTGATCATCCCAAAGAAAAACGTTTCTGACAATCTTTTGAATATTCAGGGCACGCACGCCCATCGTCTGCCCCGCGATTTCATTTTTGTCTTCCTGATTTACTATGCCATTCATCTGACTGTCATGAAATTTTGGTGTATTGCAGTGCTCTGCTCAGAAAAGGTTCCTTTCGGTTATTTGAATATTTAGGTTCCATCCTTTCCCACCTTTCAGTTTAAATAGTTCTCACGTCAATTTCTGAGCTAAGTCTTTGTTTGACCCGTATGATTTCCTATGCTATTGAAAGGTCCTACCCTAAATCATATATAACTTACAATACGACATACAAAGCCCTCACGAAGCCTGCCAAGCGAGATGATTAACAGTTTCGCGCCTGAGTGCGGCGGTGGCGACTACGATGTTTGCGAAAAACAAAAAGAATCTTAAGTTAAATAAAATATTTATTATATTTAAGCATTGTTTCACATTTTCCAGGGTGCTACAGAAGTACGGTGAAAATCAGATGGATGCACAGAGTTACTAACCAGGAAGTTCTAAGCAAAATAAGAGAAGAGAACAAAATGGAGGACGTTGACAATGAAAACGTTTGGACGTGTTCAGTCAACCAGAATACTGTACGAGTGAGATAGAGGTTGCCATAGCCCAAAACTAAACAGTTAATATTTTATTTAGCTCAACCGCAGGAAAATTTTAGTGGCAACTTCAATTCAAATTATTTAAAATTTTGTACGACAACATGGCTAGTGAACACAAAACACTTTTATTACATACTGAAGTGAGACGGATATCCAGAGGAAAAGTTTTAAAAAATCCTTCATGGTTTATTAAAATAGCATATCTGGCAGATATTTTTACAAAGAGTAATGAACTTATCATTAGAAGGAGAAAGTATTATAGATTTTAATAGAAGAGATAAAATTGGATCTTTTAATAAATAAATACAATATTGGCTTTCATGAGTTGAATCTAACGTTCATAATTAGTTTCCTGCCATTCATGAATGCTTGAATGAATTAAAGTTTAAAGTAGATCAAGAAGTTTCCAAATTGTTAGTAGAACATCTATATAACTTGAAATGAACTCTTTATAAATTTTTTCCGAAAACTAGTAAGGACGATTCCTGGGTTCAGAATCCATTTTCTGTGACAGCTAAACCTGTAGGTTTAGGTTCAAGTGACTACGAAAATATCATTGTTTCAATCAGTGAATGAAAAATATAATTATCAGTCTTATGTGATTGCTGTGCGTGTTCAAAAGAGTAGCCCAATATTTCAAAACAATATTATTGTTTTACTTCCGTTTCCTACAACCTACTTATGCGAAGCTGGATTTTCTTATTATGCTGCAATGAAATCAAAGTGCAGAAACACGCAATTTACAGTTATTGTGCCTGATACCAACAAGGAATGTAATTCGAGAACCCAAAATCATTTTAATTAAAAATTAATAATTTATATTATATTATAGGTCTATATTAAAAATAATTACTAAATCAAATTTTGTTTTACTTTCTACGACTAGGAATCATCCATCCTAAAAAAAAGGAGTGTTTCGTTGGAATGCTCGATTTTACTAAGTATTCCATTGAATATAAAGTTTGGGAAACCCTGATCTAATATATTGGATATTTCCGTGATGAAATTTTAACATAAGTTGGTGACACTAATTTGATGTTGTAATGGCATTTATAAAGCTTTGGCTGGCATTGGTGGATGCAAGGATTTACATTCCTCCTTCATGCGATCAGGCAACACTCTTGTGACAATAATTGTGAAATCTGACGTTGGATTAGAATTTCTTTCTTTTAGATATGGTGGAATTTCATTATGTCAAATTTTACGTACCTACTGTATTTTTTTCCTGAAAGTTTGAAATGTGGGAGGTTTGAGACGTATTCCCTGTATTGTGGACAGTCCTTGTAGTGATCCTCCTTGCATAATGCACATGTAGGTTGCTCTTGGTAGAAATCGATGTTCGGTGGCAAATTCTATGGCAGTACGCTCGGGTATCACCAAGCTTTTCACGTTTCTTTCTTCTTCTGATTAGACTCTAGATATAAACATAATTGTTTTGTTTTTTGTTATTTGTGTTTCTTACTTTGTGACCATTAGTTCCATACTTCCTTTAATATCATTCACGTTTCAATACTACTCCAAAACTTAGATCCTGCTATAGTAGATTAGTGCTAAAACATATTTATTGGTTTCAAAACACCTTACTATATTCCTATATGTTTCCGTTGTAGTTGCTGTTACTTTTCAAGTGTCTTTGTCTATTATCTTACAGTAATAGTTATTTGATCCAATTTTTCTATTAATTCAATAATTGGCATGATTTCTGGAATAGCTGGTATACCGCTTGGAGGTGGTTTAGGTTCCGCAGTTTCTTCGAGGTCGTTACTACTTCCACGTTTTCCGGCTGTACTTGGTCGGTTTTGCGTAGTGGTTGTTTGATGTCTACGTTTTACTTCGTTTTGACAACTTCCCTTTTCCTTTCATTCGACCTTACGATAGTTCATTCGATGTGAGACATTATTTAATGCTGGACATTGAAGTTGTTGTATAAGATACTGAATTTTTAACAGGGTACAATGTTAATATTGATGTGGTTGACCCACAGGATTTGATTAATTATTCTCTACGGTTTGTAATGATTCCTGAGAGCTTGATTGTGACATAACGTTGTAATTAATCCATTGTTATAGGATGTCACTGCACTCGCAGAACTGACCTGCTCTGTACATAGTTGTTAACGATGGATCGCTCAATATCAGAGTTGTTGGCGTGATAACGAATTTAAGTATTTACTTTTATATTTGACACATATGTTGTTCCTGGTCACTCTTTATCAGTTAGCCACATAATCTCGCAGGGCACTGCCGATTTCAGATGTAGTCACCCTTTTCCCTGACTGGTGGAGACAACAGGGAAAAGTGTACGATGAACGTTTCATACACGGAAGAGAAACTTTGCTTCATCATTTCATAAATATTTCAATAATATGATAAAATCTACTACTTTTTCTCCTTTTTACCACGCTTCGTCAAGCCAGTTCATTTTCATCTGCTTCTGCGGCTGACCCAAGTGAGGGGTAATTAAAATCAATAAACAAAGATTATTCACATTTTAAAAACTATATTGAAATAAACACTAAAATAATTAAGTACAATGATCTCTGTCTCAGGGCGTTATTTAGGGCCTCTCAAGAGTAAAGTTGCAGCACCCGAGATAATTTGGCTGCATTTATGATTACTTCACTCATTGCCAACTCTGCCAAGTGCCCTCTATGATTGCTTGACAGTCATTCATATACGCTTACACTTTTTATGCCCCTTTCATTCAGGCCTGGTTGTATCAGTCCTTTTTCTCGTGTATGGGACACACGTTGCACACTAGGAACGAACAGCAGATAGCCGAACACGTACTCCAAAAATGGTGATATACAACCGTCCCTTTGGTTGTCGAACAGGTTCTACTTCTAAATCACTCGTTTACCAACACTCTACAACACAACTCTGGCCCCGCTTTCAGTACCACAGAGAGTCACGTTTACAACCTTTCTTATACAGAGAGTCACATCTGCTCCGTGTCTCTTCCAGCACCCGACTCTCAGGGGACGCGTCTAACAAGCTTGCTGTCCCACTCCAGACTGACTTGTTCGTCTTACAAGCCCGTTTGAGCCATCTTGCTGAAACTGGGACAGGTGTCCTGCTTAGCAAATTAAGGCCGAGCACACCAGCACACTCTCACGTTAAAATGTCTAAATTGCTTCGAGAAAGTTCTCAAAGCCATTTTTACGCACGCCTTGCCAACAATCAAGTCCTTAGAACTACAATCCACCACACAACTGTCTCATTGTAGCCCTACTCCACGCATTCTAACAATATTCATTCACCCCAACAATATTTCACAATCAAATTAATTAGTAGCCTTATTCGAATATTTACAATAAAACAATAAAAAAAGAAAGGGTACCCTGGTTTTACATTGTAAAGAGTTAAATTATTTATATAAAATTTTACTGGTCGTTTGCGTATTCGTTTGCGTGTTTCAAGGTCACGCAAGAGGAGGGGGCACACATGTCGACCATAAATTATGCGTTTGTCCAGAAAAATAAGATGTTGAATTGCCGCGTGAAAGGCGCTGTGAAAACCAACTACATTCATATACCACTTACTATGTTTATAAGCGTAATTTTGGCAGCGTGGGGGACTGAGAGGGAGGGCGAGCATTCTCACTATTCATTGTTGTAAACGTGTGAAAAGCGGGACCTGTTCAAAACCAACTGCGAGTTATAACATTTGCCGTGAAGCAATCATAAGCTCTCTCTCGTCTCTCTCTTCTTTGAACAACCACTGGGCTGGACGGACGTGTATTGGTAGATTGACATTCATTCGTATCATATATATAATATAATGCGAGTCGGAAGTACTTCATACGGAGTCTCTCGCATCCAAGCTTACACCTCCTTTTATCTTTCCAATCTTTATATCGCATATATCTGCCCTCCATTGCTTATATCATTCCTTCATTCCATGCAAGTTTAGATCGTCCTTTTTTCTTTCGTTTTGGGGGTTGTCAGTAAAATATTCTTAATGGCCACAGTTCTCTGGCATTCGTCTCAAAATTTGTATTCTATTACCGTTTATTTCACAATATCAAAACTTAGTGTGTTTTGGTGTGTTTTTGAAGTCAATTACTTTTATAGTGTTTTCCCCGACAATATTTCAAACCCTTGCAGCATGTGAGGGGCGTGGGTGGAAATGAGTCATATGAAAATAAATTACCGACTTTGATGTCAAATTCGGTGTAAAGGAGGTTGATGTGTTACATTATGACCTTTAATATGCGAGTTAAATAAAAATTTATGCCTTAAGTGAGGAAGAAATTTTATTCTGATGAAATCTTCACGGTTAACCAACCGGGTCAGGTATTTAATAGAATACAACATTTCTGCCGCCGTCTTCAGGCTAACTGACCCGGTTGGTTAACCATGAAGATTTCATCAGAATTATTCACCGGGAAAGTCTACGTTCATAAATTTTATTCTGTTAGAGCAGGGGTTCTCAGCCTTTCATGTCCTACGACCCCCTTTTTAGGCCAAATATTTTGGCAACCCCCTATGAATTGCAAAGTTAAATTACCATGTTAATTATATCTAAAAATGATACATGTTTATATTTACTGAAAAAGTGAGTTACTTTTAATTATTTATAATTACAATAAATTTAACATGTAGTATGAATTTAAGACGATTATTTCTCTTAACTGGATGTATAAAACCCTTAATTTGTTAAGCGACGTCAGCTGAAAGTAAGAAGCCTTCAAAAATGAACCGGCAATTCACAAGCATGTGACGGGTGCATGTGACAGACACAGAGCACTACAGCTGATCACTCACATCTCAGAGACACAGCGTCAGTCTTATTGAGGTGATCAGTCTTGTTGTGAACTGTATAGTTGCAGTTTTTATTGATACCATGGTTAAGTTTTTGAAAAGAGCATCTTCAAGTAGTGACGGTGATGAAAATGGGAAAACAAAGGTTCGTAAGTACAACGAAACGTACGTACAGTTCGGTTTTGCTTAATTAGGTAACAGACCTCAGTGCGTTATTTGTAGTGAAACGCTATCAGTGGAAAGCATGAAGCCCTCGAAAATGAAACGCCATTTTGAAACTAAACATTTCGCTTTGAAAGACAAACCAGTAGAGTTTTTCCAGAGAAAATTGGATTCTCTCAGAAGTCAACAGGCAAACATTAAACACCTTTGTGATCTTAGTAAAAATGCACTCACGGCATCGTACGAGGTGACGCTGAAGATAGCTTATAAAGGAAAACCACACACAATTGCTGAGGAATTGATTCTTCCCGCCGCAATTGATATGGTTACTAATATGATCAGCCCTCAAGAATCCGAAAAATTAAAGAAGATCCCTTTATCAAATGACACTAGATCAAGACGCATGTCTGACATGTTTGAAAATGTCCAGAAACAGCTAAAAAAATAAATAGAAAGTCCATCCAGTTGGATGAATCAATTGATGTTGCCAATGTGCCCAATTTTTGTGCTACGTTAGGTATGGTAACAATGATGGCATTCATGAAAATATATTATTCTGTAAGCCCCTGTCAAATAACACAACCGGTGAAAGTCTTTTTAAGAGTTTTGTAGAAGCAACTGAACCCTTTGAAATTGAATGGAACAAATGTGTTTCAATTTGCAGTTACGGAGTAAAGGCACTAACGGGAAAGAAAAGTGGTTAGATAAATAGGCTGACAGAACAATTAATTCCACACGCAAAATGAGTTCACTGGTTTTTACATAGGCAAGTTTTGGCAGCTAAGAAAATGCCAGATGAACTCCGTCAGCTTTTAGCTGAGGCAGTAAAGGTTGTCAACTTTATTAAGAGTCGCCCCTTGCAGAGTCGGTTACTAGAAAATGTGTGTGATGAAATGGGAGCCTTACATAAACACTTGCTGGTCCACACCGAAATGAGATGGCTATCTCGTGGCAATGTGATAAGCTGGTTGTTTGAACTGAAGTCTGAAATATTGTTGTTTTTGGTTGATAATAAACCTGAATTTTCGAGTTATTTCAGTGATGAGATGTGGTTAATAAAGCTTGCTTATTTAGCTGACATCTTCTCTCACCTAAACAGTTTGAACGCATCCCTACAAGGACCAGACAAAACCTTGTTGTTTGCACAAACTACAGTGAATGCACTTGTAAATTAACTTACTGCATGGAACTCACGAGTTAAGAGAGACAATTATGAGAACTTTCCACTTACTGAAGAATTCAGAGTGTATGTTTTGAGCGTAGGCGACACGTCCCTTGACATTTCTTCTCTCTCTCTCACCTCATATCCTGACACCTCGCGGCGTTAATTCAACAACTGACGGATTTGTCTAAAAGAGTTGTAAAAGTAGTGCAAAAACTATGTAATCTTGTTTCCAAATACATTGATGTTAAACTAACAATATTTGTTTTAATTTTTTCCTTCCACGTCTCGCCCCCCCCCCCCCCAGATATGTTCCGTGATCCCCAGGGGGTCGCGACCCACCAGTTGAGAATTGAGAACCCATGTGTTAAGAGTACTGAAAATATTTTTAGTCTTGCTATTATACCGTGAGTATTTTTGAGGTTGATATTGTGACGTTTTCGATGCCGGTTTAGTCATGTCTTAACCAAGGTTTAAATAATGTACCGGGATAATACAAGCAAATACCCGGTCAACGCCGGGTCCCCAGCTAGTCAAAAATAAATGTATATTTGATGTATGTGACAGTATGAGCAGAGATCCCGTGCCCATGTCACCCTCCCCCATGACGGTTCTATAACTAGGATCAGGTGAAGATGGAGAGGGAAGCAAATACAGGACAGTCCCCTATTAACATGAAATGAACGAACTCCCAAGAGTACACGAAGTCACTTCGCCAGACGATGATGACAGAGGACATCAAAACGTCACTCTGCGTAAAATCTAATCTGATAGAAACCCGAGAATTGTTTGTTCAATCATTAGACCAAGATAAGGTGCAATATTTATTACATATTCGTAAAAAATAAAATACAAAATATGTATTTGGTTTTCTATTATTATCGACTTACCCCTCCATTGCGTCCAACATATGAAAAGCAACCGGAATCAGTTCCAGTCACATAGACGTAATCTACGTCAGAGGCTACTCTCTCTCGGAAACGGATACATGTTCTGCTCTCATACTGCTGAAAAGCAGCTAAAATAGCATCTCTCTGGGCAGCATCTAAACAAATACTTTAATTTATATTTCAAGTAAAGCAAGAGAACCTTAATACTAATGTATATCTGGCAGGATAACATAATAATTAAATATATGCAGGAGAAGGAGTCAGAAAAGTTTAATAATTGACTATGCAGTTATTATAATTAGACCAATATAACAGCACCATGTTTTGTCCCTAGTTTGGACTTGATCATAAGAAGAATAGTTGGAAAAATAAAAATTCCAACGTGCCCATTTTGATATCAGTATTATGCAAAACATTTTTGGGGTTTCATGTGACGTGGTTTTTGGATTATTTGCCGAAGTTTCGCTTCATAGCTCCAAGTATTTTTACGGCAAGGCCAAAACCGTCTAGGCTTCTATATCACTAGGACTTTCAGGAGCACTGAATGGTTTTGGCACTAAAGAATCCGTCTCGAGAAAGAAAAAATGTAATCAAAATAAAAACTGTGATATTTCGTGAAGAATAATAGTTATCAAATTAAAGAAGATGTTATATTTTGAAGTAAGAGGAGAAAACTCAAAATGCTTGTTCATACGTCTTCAGAAGATATAAGAAGAAATTGAAGGATGAATGTGTGAGTAGGACTGTTTGATAAGTCACTGTACCATTATGGATGTAATTTACAGTTTTCATTAACAACATTGTCAAATTAGCAGAATTTATTAATGACAGAAGTTAGAATACTTCAGGCCCATGTATGTGGTATGCCTTGAACGCAGAGTAGATTCCTCTGTGCAGGAGCTTGGTCCTGCAGTGTGCCTGGCCTGCGTCATGGTAGCTTGTTTGCTCAGGCACGTAGTCCAGCTACGGGATAACCCATACCCATATCCGCAATCCCTGTTGAAGTTGAAAGTAGTCACATCTTGTGTGTAGCGCAACGTTTAAATGACAAGCTCCGTCATCGTCGCCAAGTAACTGATGCCTAAAACGGATTGTTTTCCCCTACCGCTGCACCTTGCTGAGTCCTTATTGGTTGGCTTTAATTCTGGCTGTGATCGGGTTCTAGACCTTGGTAACCTTGTCTATGAGATTATGAGAGGTTCTAATTCTGACCGTCTCGGCAATAATACTGCCTCTAGTTTTATAAAAATCAATTTTCTGGCCGAGCTCCGGCAATACACCTCGCATGCTCCCAAAGCCTCGTTTCAGTGCTGAGGATTGTTTCCCCAATGTATATTACAGGGGATCTAGTAGACGTAGCTTATCTTTCACGGACTCCATTAGATCACGTCTTAATCTTGTTTTGAACAAGCGCCGTGTTACAAGCGTACTGTAAATAAGCTGTAGAACTGCAGCTATTTTCATGTTGGTTTTTAGTTTTTCGTAGCCGTGCAGCCGTTTGAAAGTATGTTTCAAGTTCGTCAATTTGGTTTGTAGGCTATTATGTTGAGACATTTTCCAGGCTCTGCGAACTAACGTCGAGCGTACAGCTGGTTTTGGGGGGCGGGTGATGAAAAACACCGGTATTTAAATAAATGTCAGTATCCGTCGGCTCTCTGAAGACGGAATGACCGACTTTTCGTTTCTGTCTCCAGGACATAATTAAATCCAAAAAAGGGAGGGATCCATTTTTTTCTCCCGCCATCGTGAAGTTGATCGAATTATGGAGCCGAGAGACTCTTGTCGGCCCTGCGGGCGAAATGACAAAGATATCAAAGCACTTAGGTTGTAACGTCATGATTCCATGTAAAAGTTTGCCACTTCTAGGCCACTCCGTCAATCTCATCATAAAATTCGTCTTGAAATTAGAATTATTTGTAGTTCACATGTGTCGAAAGTGTCCATTAAAAAAACCTTGAAAATACTCGGAGCTAACCAGCGAAGGGTCGGCAAGAACACTAAAAAGTAGTGCGAGCTAAAATTAAAAAATTGTTACATAATACTCATAATGAATTTGAGATCGTAATAATGTATACTTTCCACCATGATGCTGATAAATTTGTGTACACTTGCACCATTTTCAATTATTAGGAGCCAAACATTATTGCATTATAATTAATATAGGGGGTATTAATTATTTAATTAAATAAATTATATTAATTTTTAATAAATGACAATAAAAACATTACTTTAACAAAACATAATAATAATTATTACAATTTTTAAAGTTTCAATATTTACGCCGGCAGTTCTTTCATAAATAAAAAAAATCACATATATTTACAAAAAATATTTACATTAAATTCTTAAACACTAACAATTTTAAACTCTAATCTCATGGTCGAATTTACGGGCCTCCTCATAGAACAGAAATATTTTCCACTAATCCACTGGGACTCTGGCAGTAACAGGAAATTAGCAAAGAGTTACAGATACAGTTTACCTAATCGGCTTAGTGCAGGTTTCAGCTTCTTCCTGGTTCGTCTTCCCTCCAGATCAAAGCTGCCGACGAGCTATTCTTCCGGTTTCAGTAAGAATTTCAAAATCTTCAGTTGCCGCAATTACAACAACAGTCACCAGTGAGAAGATTAGCTCCAGCTCTCCCGTTTCACTCCTCTCGAACAAATTTCCTCCAAAAATCTATCTCAAAATTCCATCTCACCGCTCTCCCACAATCTGCACCACAAATCTCTACCACCAATCTGTCTCAAAAAAGTCTCCGCCTGCCTCTTTAAAACACGCCATCCGGTGCCGAAACTCCCAAAATTTGGGAAACTCCCGAGCCGAGTCGCCGCGTCTAGGTTTTATTGATACTATGTCAACCGCTGTTTCCTTCCTTTGGATTCCGCGGAGCCAAGCCCGAGCAGATGTATTTGTCCGTTGCAGCATATTATATAAAAGAACTTTGAATTAATTGTAAATGTATGGTATAGCTTCCATGAGTGATTTAACCGAAAAGATCAGATAGAGAACGTATATTTTCCCGACGAAGATGCTGGATGAAGAGTTCTCGGTATTCCAATCGGGTGATGTCACTTCACCTGAAGATGATTGCGGTGTCAGTCATAGAAACGTTGTGGATTACAAACGACATCATCCGACTGGAATACCGAGAACGCTTCATCCGAAAAGATCGGGTTTGATATAGATATACTATTTTGGCACAAGTATTGAAGGAAACTCAAGTTCTATTAATACAATTGCTAGATATTTTGCTTGTTATATTTGACTCTTACTTCTTAACTTTCTGTAACTACTTTAGAATAATTCAAAATATTATTTTATATTGTTTGTGTATATTCTTGTAAGTATCTAAAAACTTCACAGATGATCTTTGTAATTTTCCACTGTTCGAATTGCGTTTTCATTTAACGGTTTTATTGATTCTCAGCTTCAAGAATTTACCACAATCGTGTCTGTTTAAAATTTATTATTATATATTTCTCTTATATTATTAAACATATTTAAATCTGGAGGTTTTCCTACATTTCATCATTACATCATTTTTCTTTTAAAATTCCATCTTACCTTAGTGTGTGAGCTATGCCTGTGTAAAACGTACTTATAATGTCACTAACATTTTCATTGTACAGAATGATGATTTTTCAATATTTGTGCCTGCTAACACCTTCAAAGTTGTACCTACATCTTATTATGAAGATTAGAAGTTTCCAGATATAATAAGAAAACACTTTTCCAGACCATTTATGGAATCAGGTTGTGAGGTAAAAGTCAATTAATCAATTAAATGCACTAAACCATTTGTGGGAATCAGTAAAGCCAAACAATAATTGAGGTTCGATATGGTATGCTACTTATATTTTTCTAGAAGAAAGACAAGAATGGAAATATGTCGACCGGACCAGAGACTCGGACTCCGGACCTGTTCACTTACAATTCACTAATCACAATCTTCACACCCTAATTCTATAAAATACGTAAAGAATGGATATTGTGGAAATTGATGACAGATGCATTGAATTCCAGTCTAAGGAAGAAGAAATGCTTTCACTGGTAGCTCAAGCAGGACCGTACAGATATTTTAGAAAAAAGACTAGACGGGGAAAAAAATCGACCGGACCAGTGAAAGTTGGTCCTTCGATATCGACCGGATTAGCTCAGTGGTTAGAAAGCCCGGCCGGAAATCGGGAGGTCTGGGGTTCGAGTCCTGTTCCGGTATAAATTTTTATGTCTTTTTTCTGAAATATATATACGGTGAAAGTATTCAGATTTCCTTACACTTATAGTTTTCTAGGGAAATATGACTTTACACCAATCAAATAACCTAGCAATTGAGCACATAAATATTTTCTTACATGTATATTTTATTAAAAATTGACCAAATCAAATGTATGGAATTTTAAGGAATAGGAAATTTAACATTATCACTGCTGTAACCACTTATTTCCCCTCGTTTATTAGATACATAATCTTTTCAACGATCCATATCTTGCAAAAACAACACGCACTGTTTCAACGTGCCTTGACAATTCCACTGACATTAACTTAGAATATTATAAAATATGTTAAAATGAATAATTTTAAATTTAACATCTGAGGTCCATCAAATCATATTTATAAAATGAAATCACATCTCAAAACGGTATGATGATGTAATACTTACTAAAGTCTGACGATATCTCGTAGACAACAGTATTGTCCGGCCACCGGTAAGTGTCACCAATTATTCCATTCCTCGATTGTAGATTTGATAGTTGGTCCCGATTAAGGATCATGTCACCTTCAAACTTTCCACTGTGCAGCCATTCTTCTTCCTCTGGAAACAGGTATTTCTACGTACATACAGTTTATTTTATGATAAACAGCGACTACTAATACAATTAGTAGCGTTATTATAAGTAAGAAAGGTCCATAATAACTATAACTACCTATTGTTGATCATTTGACAAAACTAAGTATTAATTGTCAGAGATGTTCGGTATAGATATATAAGAAATGGAAATAAATTTTTTTATATGTAATGTAAGACTTGTCTAGTGCTAACCTATCTTACGAAAGCCTTTCATTAAGACATCCAACATCCTCTGTAATCTACTTAGCGTATTCCATCCATAGCCACCCACTTCTGTTCATACCTCACACACTTCACTCTAATGATAATTTTACAAGACCCTCATGTCTTAAACGTGGCCTATTAATCTATCCCTTCTCTTGATCAACGACCCAATATTGTTCGCTCTTCTTTAGATCATCCCCGTTAGTGATCTATCCACCCATCTCATTCCCCTATAGAACCATATTTCAAAGGCTTCTATTCTTTTCCTTTCTGCAACTCGTACCGTCCACGTTTCGCACCCATATAACGCCACACTCCATACCAACTCTTTTAGCAATGATTTCCTAATATTCGTAAATATATTAGCCATAATTAAATTTCTCTTTTCTTTTCGAAAGTTTTCCTTTCCTGTGCTATACTCCTCTTTATGTCTACTATACTCCTACCTTCCCTTGTTATTATGCTGCCCAAGTAGCAGAATTCCTTAACATCGTTCAAATATCCCTTCCAATCAAACACCCTTTGTTATTTCACTGTTTCCCATACTACACTGCGTTACCTTCGTTTTCCCTCTATTAATTTTCATGCTGTAGTACTCTTCCTCCAGAATCTCGTTCATGCTATTTAGTACGGTTTTCAAGTGTTCTTACTCCCCAAATACTACAATATCATCGGCAAACCGTAGAATTTTTATTACTTTCCCATGCAATATGATTCCTTTTCCACATTCCGTTTTAACTTTCTTCATCGCCTGTTCTATATATAAGTTAAACAGCATGGGCGAAAGACTGCATGCTTGTCTTACAACTTTGTTGATATCGGCTTTCCTTTCTTGGGCTTCAATTACTGATGACTACCTTCTTTCTCGATATTTCATTCCTGTCCTCTTCAAAATCCTTAATAATGTGTTCCAGTTCACATTTTCTAAATCTACAAATGTCATGAATGCAGACTTGTTTTTTTCTTGTCTTCTATAATTAGAAGCAGAGTCAATATTGTTTCCCTTGTTCTTATATTCTTCGTAAACAAAACTGTCCTTCTCCTAACTGGAATTTTAATGCCATTCCATCTTCGTATATACTGTTTTCGTTAATGTTTTGCATGCATGGGATACTAAGCTAATTGTCCTGTGCTGTTCTCATCTATCAGCCCCATCCTTCTTCGGTATGGGTGGGATTAACTTTTTACTAAAATCTTCTTGTATTCTTCCTATTTCGTAGATTTCGCAAACTATCTTGAACAGCCATGATATTGCTTTTCCCCCGATGATCTTATCACCAATGGAATGTGACTTAAGAAGTAGTCAGTTGACGCTGAGTAGCGGAATGTGAGAACCGTGGCCGCCATCGCCATCGCCGAAGCCCATCTTAGTGTAAAATTCTTTCTCAATCTGCTGCAAATTCTTTCCTACTCTGACTTCGCGTTCTTGATTGAGCGACTCAAGGGTTAACCCTTAACCAAACTACCGAAGAATCTTCCTTTCCTATCAGAAGATTCAAACATTCGTTGAGAGTGCTATTTCAAAAGCATTTAAAATGGTTTGTGAGGCAAAGGTTCAGAGATGAATGTGGAATTCCCAGGTATTATTAAACAGGTAACAAACTTGCGGAACAGACAGGTGCAACCACAGACACAGATTAGAACGCAGGCGACTGCCATTAGTGGCAATATTTACGAGCGGCAAAACCACCTCAGCTAGAATGCAAAAAAAAAAAATTGAACGGCAATCAATAGGAAAGTCGTACACTTTCTCTAAAACATGGATATTTGAAAATAGGAATATTCACGATAGATTATATGAGGCAAACGGTATATTGACCACAATGAAATAATTTAAGGTTTTATATTTGATCAATGTATCATATTACTTTTTAATCATATTAAAACCATAAATAGGGAATGGATAACCTTGTACTATCTTTATCAAATATCAATTGTCATTAGGAAGCTAAAAATTTAACCAGACAAATCAACGTAAAAAAAACTTTGAATTGACTACACCACATCATCTTGTTTTGAATTCTAAACGAAATTTTGGATATAAATGTTTAGATGAAGCAATACAAGATCTAAAACAAAATTATAAAGTAGAATATCATTTATTTTCTATAGATAAATGCATTGTTGCCGAGATGCGACCTCCTGAATAGCCATAACTACTCTTTTCAGTTCTGTATGTCTGTAAAAAATGAGCACCGGCACATTGTAAAAAACACGAAAAATACCGATCTTAATAATTTATAGATGGCTGACCAAATAGGATCAGATTCTTCACTTTTAATAAAGAACAATTGACATTTCTAAATTTATCACAATCCTTAAAATTGGGTCAAATTTGAGAGATGCTTAAAGATTTTGCTAAAGCTGGCTGTTTGAAACATCTCTGTTGTACAACTGTCTGGTGGTTTTGTTTTAAATCTATACCAACAGATTAAATTGAAGTGTGTCTGGATGTTTGTATCTATTAGCTCCGAAATGGCTGAACGGTTTTTTTACATGAAAATTTTAGGGTTTAAAAACAGAAGATTTAACTTAAATATTCGTACATATCTCATTTCGATATATTGCAGAAAGTATTAATATAAACATAAATATTAATTCTACGGGAAGGTTTCATGGCATGAGCGCGTCGAAGTCTCCAAAAAGTAAAGGAGGAGTTCTATACTCTTGATCTATTTATGTTCCGAAACGGCTTAAAGGATTTCAATAAACATTTCAAGGATTGTATGTTTCATTTCCATATCTTGTAGAGTTCAGAAGTTGTTAATGTAAATATTTATGTCTATTGAATTGCCGCGCGAAAGGTGGCTTAAAAGCCATATAGTTATAAGTCCTATTAGGAATTACTATACCATTCATTCTCCATTTACTATGTTATTCGAAGCGTAATTTTGGCAGCATGAGTGGGAGTGGAGGGGATTGCAGCAGCAATCGCGTTTAATTAATCTATTGTTGGCAGAGAGCTAACGCCCTGAGAAAATAAACTTCTATGGATAGTCGATTCTATTTACATGTGACTTGGTTTTATTTATCACGTCAGGAAATTTTAATATTCAGTAATTGCTCGTTTTTAAAACCAACTAAAATCAATACATAATTAAAGTTTTTTAGGGGGCTTAACAGGCTACATGAGGGTGATCCTGAAACAGGCAACTCCCCTTTAATAACATAGAAAAGGTATTGAAAAGAGGGAATGCGCGGAAGGTAGAGTAAGGTAGCCAAGGGATGACTAGACCCCCGGGCTATAGTTTAAGGATCCTACCCGGTGTTTCATCTAAAGAAATGCAGGGAAAACCCTAGAACACCTGCATCAGGTAGGTCAGGCATTGGTACTATTCTCACGCCCTTCCGAATGACGGGAGACGAGTTTTCTGTGGGGTCGCAGCATTTCCTTTTCCATGTCTCGACAATGGAGGCAGTTGACCGACTGATCCAATGGGATCAGCGGACGACTCTTGCCATATTCCCAAGGTCTTCGACCCCAGTACATATAATTCCTAAAATAGGTGAAGGTGTCTCGGCATGAACTTTGATAAAAAAACAGATAGAGTTCCCGACATAATCAGGTGAGCCCCGCAATCACTCCGAGATGGAAAGCCTGCGAGAAAACGACTGAAAGTTTGTATCGAATTGACTACGAGGCTTATATATAACCTGTACAGAAGGCAGGAAGCAGTAATTAGAGTAGAAGATCAAGAAAAGAAAGCTATTATCAAGAAAGGAGTAAGCAAAGGATGCAGTCTGTAGAACAGGCAATGAAGAAAGTTAAAACGGAATATGGAAAAGGAATCATACTGCAAGGATAATAAATAAAAACCTTACACTTTGCCGACGATATTGTAGTATTAGGGGAGTCAGAAGAAATTCTTGGAAACCATAATAACTAGGGATGGTAGAAGTATAGTAGACATAAAGAGTAGGATAGCATAGGCAAGGAAGGCTTTTGCGAAAAAAATGAATTTACTTACGGGTAATATAAGTATAAATATTAGGAAATCGTTGCTAAAAATTTTCGTATGTAGTGTGGTGTTATATGGGTGTGAAACGTAGACGATAGGAGTTGCGGAAAGTAAAAGAATAGAAGCCTTTGAAATGTGGTGCTATAGGAGAATGCTGAAAATCAGATGGGTGGATAGAATCACTAACGAGGAAGTACTAAACAGAATAGAGTACATTTACCAAGAGAAGGCATGAGGGTCTTGTAAAATTAGCAATAGAGGGAAGTTTGTGGGGTAAGAACAAAAGAGGGAGGCGAAGAATAGAATACGCTAGTTTTAGGCTTCTTTATGAAAATGCATGAGTAGAAATAGCAAAATAAAAAGAGCTATTTCCGCGATAACGAAGTCGCAGTCATAGCTAGTTTAATAATAAATGATAGTCATTAAAGAGACGGAAATTACATTACGAAAGGAAAATTTGCCAACAAATTTAGTTCAAGTAAGAATAATATCAAACTGCATTCATCTGCATATATTCTTAATTTTACTGCGTCACTAGTAATTGTAAATTGGTGGAAATAATGTCATTTATCGGCTTATTCGTGAAAAACAACTAAAAAATGTCATTATATAAAGAAAATGTTATTCTCCACTTAATAAATATATAATCATAAGGAATGATTCTTTATAATTAGTTTATAATTATGGAAAATAATTTATTAGTCGCAGTGGAGAATAATTATATAAAGACATGTGCCCCACAATATATATTTTATTTTTCGTATATACGTACCAATATGTTTCCATTTTCGTCCTTCCCCCCTTTAAGGACAAGAAAGATCCTGCCCTAAAGATGTGTATAATGTACAACAGAATACTTTAGATTATGAAAATGAAGAAACTCAATAAAGGAATTAGAACAAAATGATGGGAATTAGAAAAACTGAAACGACAGGAGGTACTTCAGAGTTTGAAAGGAGATTTCAAGAGTAGATTAATTGAGAAAGGAGAAAAATATAAAAGAGAAATGGGCTCTCTTGAAGGAAGAAATTACTAGAGCAGCCGACGAAAAAATTGGAATAATATCTCAGACCAATACGAACCCTTGTATAGCACAAGACATAATAAAAATTATTAACGAAAGGCGTAAAAATAAAAAGAGAGATGAAAATGGTAAAGATCAGTACAGACGTCTGAAGAATGATGAAGTGCAAAGCAGTCAAAGATGCTTGGCTCCAAGAGAAATGCAAAGCGGTTGAAGATCTTGTGGTTAAAGGGAAAATGGACGTAGCTTATAGGAAAATCAAATAAACATTCGGGAAGAGGAAAAGTGCTAGCAAGGAGGGCGGATGGGAATACAATTATGAATAAAGAAGAAAAGGCAGAAAGATGGAAGGAATATCTAGAAGAGTTGTATCACTGTGGAAATGTAAATTAGTCAGTAATAGAAGACGTTAGATGATGGATGATGAACGGATGGCGGACAAAATTTTAAGGTCCGAGTTTGAAAGGGCGCAGACATATCTGAGCAATTTTAAAGAACCAGGAATTGATAACATTCCAGCGTAGGTGATAAGATCATAGGGCGAAGAAGATACTTCGCATTTCTACACGAATGCCTACAATTCAGGTGATTTACAACTTTTAAGTTCAAAACTGTAGTCAATTCGTTAGTTATTTCAAATATTGTAGGCATTCGTGTAGAAATGCGAAGTACAAAATATAAATGCCGTCAGGATTCCTTGAAAAGCAGAAAAAAAAAATTAACGAAATTTTTATCGGCAACTTTGGAGGCCGATGCTTGCTAGGGATGATACTTTTCTTTATTTTCGTAATCTAAGCATTAGGTTTATCCTAGGAAATAATTTTCAGGACCTATTATGTAATATCTGCCGCAACATTAAAGCTCAAAAGAGGCATTTTTGGAACGACGTCTACTCTGACGAACGGCTGCCTTCTGCGAAAAGACTCGTATTTCAGTCAGAAATGCTTATTTCGAACTGAAATTTTTCAGATGTTCATCTAAGGCCTCATAGTACAAACTGTAAAAATTTCATCAAAATCGGAAATGGTTGCTCGGGGATCGGTTCTGAAAACTAAGCCACATGACATGGAATGACCCATTTCCTATTTTTCAAGTGAAAAAAAAACAATCAAGGAGTGAAAAAAACATTAATTTTATTTTATATGTGGTAGTGTATATTGTGATGAAAAAACGCGGATTTTTGTGATATTGTGGCGTTATGAGACGCAGTTCGGCCAACAACAATGTCAAGTCGGCTGAAAGCGGGTGAACTCCCGAAGGGGGTGCCCCGCGGGAAACTCCCGCCGAGCGTGTGTAAAAAAAATGAGGGCGGGGAACCCCGAAATTTTATGAAATAAATTGGCGGGGAACCACGGAATTTGGAAAAGACCTAAGGCGGGGAAATCCGGAGTTTTATGAAATAGACCTATGGCGGGGAATTCCCGTAGGAGAATTTAAAAGGGGAGCCGATGGGTGGCTCCAGGATCAGACGTCGTCAGATGCTGTGAGAGGTGGTCAGAGGACGGACAACGGATCTGTCAGAGGGCAGATGAGTTGCGATCAGATGGAATGAGAGTTGAGACGTGATCAGAAGTCAGACGAGTTGAGGAGAGGACGGAAGAGATCAGATGCTGTGAGAGGTGATCAGAGACGTCAGATGTGGTGAGACGTGAGCAGATGCTGTCAGAGGTTTGCAGAGATCAGATGCTTCGAGGAAGCAGATGAGTTGCGGATCGGGTTCATACTACCTTCATCGATAAAAATCCTGCAAGACGCCAGAGAGACGCGGAAACATTCGTGAATTTGGATGTTTGAAGGCCCAGTAATTGTGGGTAAGTTCTTAAAAGCTGTGAAACTTGCTCATTGTGCTGATTGAATAATATTTAAATGATTTTTTTCTATTTTCAGTAAATGCATACTCCATCTCTCGAGAGACCCAAAATCCCCTGAGATACGCCCATGTAATCACTTTTAATCAATAAATGTAAAATTTTCAAATTGATTATAATTTGTTGAATTGATTAATTAATGTTTAATACCCTGAAAAGGATATTACAATATATTTATAAATAATAATTATAAAAAACTTTTGTCGTTATCCTTTTCCCTCACGATGATATTCCGCTTCGCGTCGATAGTCATATTTCATTTTTAAAAAAATTTTCAGACCACTTACAGATAGTTTATAGATACAATATTTTTTCTGGCTTCCTTTCCTATTGAAGTATTCCCATAAAAAATTTCATCAACATTGGTTGGTAAATAAGGAAGATATAACGTATTCTCTATGGAAGAACAAATTTCATTTCATCCGCCGAGCGAAAAAAAAACACGCGTTTTCAAAAACTTCAGCAGGCTGTAAAACAAAAACCATTTGCGATAGAGCAGAAATATTTCATATCATTCCTTATATCCATGAAAGGAACAAACATGCCAAGTTTCATTAAAATCTGAGACCGTGGGTGTCGAATCGCATTTTTTTGGGTTGATTTGACATCATTGCTAATAATGTTGGTATGGAGTGTGACGTTATATGGGCGGAAGGAGTTGCAGAAAGGAAAAGACTAGAGGCCTTTGAAATGTGGTGCTATAGCAGAAAGCTGAAAATCAGATTGATGGATGGAGTAACTAACCAGGAAGATCAAAGCAGAATTTGAGAGACCAAGATTGAAACCATTATTTGAGTAATATCTTCCTCAGATGAATAAGCCATTTCAGGGAACATACTAATTGATTAAGACTGAACAGCTTACACTTTTTTCTTATCTTGAACATTATCCTGATAATGATACACAACTGCGTATAATTTACTATTGGCAACGAAAAGTTTAATTATGCATTGCAGTATTTCGTCTTAACCTCTGCGATTTTCCTTACAATTGTTTTGAATCACCGGTTTCGTATTATTTTCAAGACTTACAACTTTATATTTGTAATAAATTTGAGTTTGGTACAAATACAAATAATAAAAAAAATAAAAAGAAGTATCCATCCAGTGGTAAAGGAGCGAGACTTACCGTGTCGGACTCCCAGGGGATTAGCACAAGCTACCGCAGCCAAACCCAACAACAATACACTCTGCAACATTTTCGCCATCGTAGTACGAAACACGAATCTTCTCGCAATAAGTACTCTCCCACTATCTTCTCGGCATTCCCCCAAGCGTGAAACATGAAATTCCCATTCTCAAGGTTTTCTTCTTGAAGAGATGTCACTCAAATGGACACTAACCTTCGACCTCGAATCTTATCAAAACACTCCATTATCTTACAAATATCACTCATCAGTTTTTTCAAGTGTTAAACAACATCAAGAAGTTGTTAAAGTAAGTTTCAATCCTAAGACAGTTCTGATGCAATCCTCCATACAAATATATTCTGTGCAAGCCTTTTCATTTCTACATAACTGCCACATCTTCCCTAATATGCTTAGCGTATTCCATCCGAGGCCTCCATGCTCTGTTCTTACCCCACACACTTCCCTCTAATCCTAATTTTACAAGACCCTCGTTTCACTTGATCAACGTCCTCTATATTGTCCTCTCTTCTCGTATTCTCTTTGATCATCCACCCATCTGTTTTTCAGAGTTCGCCTATAGCACCACATTTCAAAGCCTTCTATTCTTTTCCTTTCTGCAATTTCTACTATCCACGTTGCGTTCCCAAATTACATAATAATTACTTCCTAATATTCACACTTATATTGCATATAAGTAATTTCCTCTTTTTTGCGAAAGCCTTCCTTGCCTGTGCTATCCTACTCTTTATGTCTACAATACTTCTACCATACCTAGTTATTATGCTCCCAAGTAGCAGAATTCCTTAACTTCTTCAAAATATCCCTTCCCAATCTAACACCTATTGTTAGTCCATCCTACACTCCATCGCCTTAGTTTTCCATCTGTTAATCCTCCAGCTTCACGTACATGCCAGTTATTATGTCTTCCAAGTTTTCTCCTGACTCCTTTAATACTACAATATCGTCGGCAAACCTTGGGGTTCTTATTTCTTCTCCTTCTAGTTTGATTCCCTTTCCATTTTCATTTTTACCTTTCTACATCTCCAGTTCTATATATAACTTAAAGAACATGGCGACAGATTCCATTCTTGGTATTATTGATTTCTGTTTTCTTTTCTTGCCCTTCAATTCTAATTATTGCTGACTGCCTTCTGAAGAGGTTATTGATAACTCTTCTTTCTCAATATTCTTCAGCAGTTTGTTCCATTTGACATGATCAAATTTCTTTTTCTAAATCTACAAATGAACGTCGGCCTGTTTTTTTATTCCGTTTTCTAAAATTGGACGCAGAGCTATATTGCCTCTCGTGACGCTACATTTTTCTAAAACCTAAGTGATCTTCTCCGAACTCGCATTGTATTTGAGGTCCTATCCTCCTGTATATTTTGTTAATATTTTTCACACATTGGATTCTAAGTTGTCATGTTACGTCGGAATCTATCAGTCCCAATCATCTTCGGTACATGTATAATTATGTTCTTACTTAAATCGTCTAGTTTCGCAAACTATCCTGACCAGCCATGACATTATTCCTTCGCCAGATAAAATGTTATCAATTCCTGGCACTTCACAATTGCTCAGATATGTCAGCGCCCTGTCAAATGCCGATCGTAAAAATAATTTTCTCCATCATCCACCCCTTCTTCTTCTTCTATTACTAACTGACCCATATTTCTATGATACAGATTTATAAATATTCCTTCCATCTATCCGACTTTTCTTCTTTACCTAAAATTGACTTCCCATCTTCTCTGATGTTCTTGCTAATATTTTTCCTGTCTCCTAATGTTTCTTTGATTTTCCTATAATCTGCGTCATTTTCCCTTTAACCATGAAATCGTCAACCGCTTTGCATTTCTCTTGAAGCCAAGGTTCGTTGTCCTCTTTGCACTTCCTACCTATCTCATTCGTTATGCATCTGTACTGTTCTTTACAACTTTCATCGCTTGCGTTTTATATTTATGCCTTTTATCAATCAATTTTATTATTTGTTGTGTCATCCATGCAATTGGTCTGAGCTATTCTTCCTATTTTTTCGATGGCAGCTGTAGTAATTTTTTCCTTCAAGACTGCCCGTTATTCTTCTATATTGTTTCTTTTTCCTTTCTCTTTTAATCTACTCTCGATTTCTTCGTGTAAACTTTGAAGTATTTCCTGTTGTTTTAGCTTTCTAATTCCCATTTCTTTGTTTTAATTCCTTTCTTGAGTTTCTTCATCTTCGGCCTTCATTTCACAATTAACAGATTATGGTCTTTGAGTTCCCATGTTATCGTGGGTAGGTTTTGCAGTCCAGCACCTGATTCCTACATCTCTATCTCACCATTATGCGCAAGCCCAACTGGTACCTGCCCGTGTCGCCCGGCTTCCTCCACGTTAATACTCGAACATTTATATCATTATAAGCATTTTATGTTTTGAGAAATGAGAAGTAAACCCCTTGTGTGAAGTACGTACATTGTTGATTTCTATCACTAAAACGCGTTACCAAGACACTTTCTACGTTCATATGTTGTAAAATTATCGTTATTAATAATTTAACTTCCAGTACAAGCAAAATTTTTCACTGTCTTTTTTCTTCGGAAATATTCAGACTTTCCTGCTCAACTTTTAATAATTGACAAGGTATAAACTAGAATGTACATTTAATTTCCACTCTCCACGATCATCTTCATAGATATTACTTTGCGGTTGTAAATATCTCACAAGGCAGATAACTGATTTACAAATCCTTTCTGCTATTCCATAATCATTCACACTGCTGTACAGATTTAGTTCCTTTTATTGAAGTGTTCCATAGCCCAATGGTTTTCCTACGGATAATTATTTTTCTTTCAACCATCCAAGTGTAGATAAAATATGGTAGTAAAACTTTAAAAACCAATGTGGCAGAGCCGTAAAAATCCACTAGACTTTTAATGAGAAACATTGCACTTCTTTACAACTTATATTTATTTATATTTTGGTTATTTCTACGCTACTCCTGTAACGTGCGTATTTAATTTAATTTAATTTATTAAATTAAACGCGTTTTTATTCACTCTTGGAATGCATTAATGTATATTTCCGGGACTAACCAAGGCACGGGCAGAAATGAACGAAAATTCTGACACGCACAAATTAAGTTGTTTGATTCGGCGGGAGGCAGTTGGCTAGACAAAGCAATAGACAACCCCGTAATATGAGGGCAGCGATTGGACAGAAACGTTACATGGCCGTGTTTTGGTTAGTGGGAAACTCCCGAAGACTGTGATTGTGGAGAGATATTGGGGATCAGTCATTCGGAGTCCAGGCGTGCATTCCAAGTAGAGTGAAAAACGTTGTGTCGAAATACAAGTAAGTGCCTTATATGCTTATCTTTGGTGCGACTGTTTTGTTTCATCGGCTTTCATGTGCCCCGCATGAGAGTGGTCTCTATTTCCTTTTAAATTTTGTTAGGGCTTATTCGAATGTATATATTTTAACAATTTTGTATAAAGGGAAATTCGGAGCATTTGACCAATGTATTTAACGTGAATATAATTTTTTACATAATAAATGATTATTTTACATATTTATTTCTTATGTCTTTCACGATTAACAATAACAATTGAAATTAAAGGATGTAAACTTTACAGCCCCAAAATAATAAGTCAATAATAAAAATCGACAAAAACAGTGCGGCGGGAGCTTCACAAAGCTAACATTCGCGGAAGGAACGCATTTTCGGAACCCTTCATAACGGAATCCAACACAAAGCTGCGAAAGACGTGGTGCCACGATCATAAAACCTGGACATTGGATGACTGGAGGAATGTGGTATGGTCCGATGAATCATCGTTTACATTGTTTTCTACAAACGGCCGGGTTTATGTATGGAGAACACCAAAAGAAGCCTATGATCCGGCCTCCCTGCTTCCTACAGTCAAGCACGGGGGAGATTCTGGCTATATCATGGCCCGATCATTACCCTTACTGGCCAGATCAATCACTGCGAATGAATATCTCGACATCTTCAACAATGAAGATGATAATGCGCCCAAACACGCAGCCAAAAAGGTTCAGGCGTGATTTGCAGAACATCAAATATCTTCCCTGTCTGTAAAATCGCCAGACCTCAACATCATTGAACCGTTACGGGGAATTTTGGAGTAGAATGTGAGGAACATATTTCCACCTCCAACATCGTCGCTACAAGAGTGGGAGGGAATTCCGCTGGAAACTATTCAGACACTCTACGAATCTATTGCGCGTCGAATTGCAGCTGTTCTCAAAGCAAATGGTGTTCCAACTTTATATATATATATATAAAAATTAATCCCTATTTCCCTTGGTCACACCATAACTTGAGAACGACTTTACCGATTTCATTCATCTTTTTTAATAAGTTTTCTTATACCTTGCACAAGGTTTTTATAGAAAGAAAAATTAAGAAAATTGCGCATAAAATTGGAAAATGTCAGAAAACTTAATTGTGGATGCGGGTTCCCTATCTCCCCCGCCTGGACGACCTATTTCCCCCTCCATATTGCCCAAGCCATATCATTTTTTGGTAAATTTCGATAGACTAACACGTGGTATAAATCAGTAGGGGTAAGACTCGCTACTATCCCTAGGGGCGGGGGTAGAAAGGGTGGAAAATTTTAAATATGCAAATATTTTTATCATATAAATACATTCTTGGGTCAATTAATTTGATAGTGTCTCCTCCTGGAAAAAAACGAATACTTTCAACCACATGTATGATCAACGGGGAGTTTTCTTAGGGGTGGAAGTGGAGGGGCATCACATAAAAATAACCAGAAAACAATCAAGATTGTGCTTTAAACAGTTGTAATGTGAGCCAGTGAGTTTAATTCTGAGATAAAAAAATGCAATTTACGTTATACGTCATCCTATAAGAGGGGATGGAATTATTAACAGATGTTCATAGCGAACCGAACTCAACACAATTAGGGTAATACACAGTTACAACCACTTGAGGCGGGGGCGGAGTCATATGAAAATAAAAATATAAAAGTGAATTTTGTTATAGAAATAGGTCCCATCGGAGTCTTTATCCTGACATTTTGAATGAGAATTAAATTGCAGTTTATCCCCTAACAGGGCGATTGGACGGGGTGCTTAATACATTAAAATGATAGAACAATTTTGACAAAATTTTGTTTCCTTATTCATCGCGACCCAAAACGAAATAGTTTGGAGATGATACGGCTACCACCCCTTGGGGGAGTGGGTGGAACTTTTATATGTAATGAAGGCGGAAAAAAATTCTTGATGTCTATTACTTTTATAGTGTTTTCCCCGAAAATATTTGTGTATAATTTCAACCTCTTGCAGCATGTGAGGGATGGGGTGGAAATGAGTCATATGAAAATGACAAGGAAATTATTGACTTTGGTGTCGAAACTGGTGTACAGTATGACTTTAAATGGGCGAGCATAAATATTTTGTTAGAGTACTGAAAATATTTTTAGCTCTTTTATTATACCGGGAGTATTTTTGAATCTCTCGGGATACTGCGAGTATATTTGAGGTTCATATTGTGATGTTTTCGATGCCCGTTGAATCAGGCGTTGACCAAGAATTAAGTAATGTCCCGGGTTTTATAAATAAATACCCGGGTAAAGCCTGGTCCCCAGCTAGTTAATTAATAAATGTCGTGTAAATACAGGTGTTCATATTGTTTTGTCCAACCCCTGTGTATCCTGTATAATATCATATCCATTAATGTTGGTGGTATATAATTGAGGAAAAGTGTAACTATATTTCGAAAATAAAACTTAAGTTCTTCAAGGCCTAGACACCGAGAATAGTGTAAAATTGAATTTCCAGACGGAACAAAGCTTGTGTGAGCATAAGCAATCTTTGTCGGTTCAGCTTAATAAAAATAATTGTTTGCCGATGCAGGGGTTGAGAGAGTGTAAACTTACGCTTATTTTTAAACAATCAAATTAAATATTTCATTTGAATGATTCTGTGTAATTAATTTAAAATCATAATTTCATAGTAAACTCACGCTTATTCCAAGGCCTATTAATGCGACCTATGATATATAATTGTATTTAACTTTGATTATATTACATATTCTTAAAAAGATCGATGAATATCATTTTAATTTTATAAATTTAAAAATTTTGCATACTGCATTGCGTAATTGGTGGCACATAAATATGAATAAAAACCTAATAAATTTCACTTAATTTAATATTTTTCATTTTACGTTAAACGAAAATTATGTTTTGTATATATTTGTGTGTGTGCGTGTTTTGACGATAAAACACATCTACTCGTAATTTGGCAGTGCGGAATCAAAGACAACTACGTGAGGGTTGCAGACAAGAGTTATAAAAATCAGATACAACGGGGCTATTGGGGCTTTTCCCACGTCCCCCGAAATTTGGCTACAGCGGACGGTAAAGAGTTCGTCGGTGAGGGGCAAACGGTTCCTGCCAAAGAGGTCAGACAATAAATTAGATTGGAGAATATCGAGCCTTACCACCGACGGAATACGAAATAAGGCAGTGGGGAAAAATTATTTTTAAAAAACGAGCAGGCACGGATTTCTGGTCAGACTGAGGAGATGATTAAGAACAGAGGAAAGAAATGAGAGGATGATTATTATAATTATAACCCCCAATTCATTTCAGTGTGAGTAGTTAGTCAAGGCCACTGAGAAGTTAGTGTACAATTTGAGCCGTTTAAGATTAAAAATTGCCCTGATCGCGGACAATAACAATGATAGTAAGGCGTGATCCAGGCTAGAGCAACGAAGAAGCGGCAGCTGGAAGTCCAACAAGCTGAGACGTTTCTGTAAATATCTCTGTTTGTGTAATCTTTTGCTTTAGTTATTCAGGTCAATGAGAAGGCCTAGTTAAAGCGACCCTTAGAGTAGAGCTCTTGGATTTAGTTGTAAGGAAATTAATTTGTATAATTTTTTGTATATATGTATATATATATATATATATATATATATTGTAACATGAAAAGTTACACTTAACAATGCAGGCCAGCTTGCGAGTTGCAATTGTTGAGGAACTTGGGCCAACAATGTAGCCAGCGAGACTTGGGGAGTCGTCATGGGGTAATGGAAGGAGCAGGTTGTGTCGGCGGGACGACGAGAGAATGACCACGCCCTGGAGATATAATTATTTTTCATGCTCTGATTGAGATTAAAACTATTAAAATCAGTTTTTGGTATTTTTTATGAAAAATACTTGGCGCCCTAAAGGAATGAGAAATCCTCGAATACGGAGGAACGCGGGATCCGCTACATTTGACGCCGCAACGTTGGGGCATCGAACAACGAAGTTTTGTGAGGACGACGTACGTGGTACCCGAGAATTATTCGAGAGAAGTGGGAGGCGCTTCAGAAGAAACGCTGTGGAAGAGAGCTGATCAACGCATAGCTGAGGGGTCAAGTGTTCCAGTGACCGTTGCGTGGATATCTTCGAGAGGGGTGTGTGTCCTCGAATACGGAGGAACGGAGAATCTTCGACATTATATATATATATATATTTAATATTTACGTTAAGTTATTATAAATGGAGTTACTTATTATAATAATAATAACCCCCTCAATTCATTTCAGTGTGTGAAGCTAGTCAAGGCCACTGAGAAGATAGTTCACAATAGCACTGCATATGTATTTATTTCACATTTTTATAACAAACTGTTTTAAATTTGTAATGCAGGTTAACTATGAATAAATAACATTTACTTGCTCGTAATGAATGGCAAAAGATGCCATTTTAACTTGGGTATTCTATGTAAAGATATTTATTTCTTTCAGAATGACTCCATAAGGAATATAGTTTATAATTACGTATTTATACGTCAACTTTAAAGTTAATACCTGAATAATATTTATAAATACAATTGATATATTTTATTATGAAGTCTATTTGACCTAGAGCCATCCAATCACGTTCTTGTGCGTTGACAAAGGCTATTGTCCAGGGTTTGTTGACGGTGAAGTGAGACGATGTGGCAGCGTTTGTCTATTTCTCTGCTCTCAGTTTCTGAACGCAAGAATGGTTCCCATTTGTAGTTAGTGTTGGCGCAATGAATACAGTATCACATAAATGGTAATTTAATTCGTTAGAAATTTTATTATAAATCAATATAATTCTTCATTTCTTTTCGTCCTTTATTTTGATTACTTTTCAAAGATATAAAAAAATTCAAGAAAGAAATAAAAATTGGGTGACCCTGAAACAGATAACTTCCCTTTAATAGCACAGGAAGGGAATCTTGAAAGTGGACGGGGGTATGTGGAAGGCAGAGAAGGTAGCCAATGAATCTTGCCCTGTGATTACCCCTGAAAGGAATACAGGGATAACCCAAGAAAACCTCCATCAGGTAGGTCACTAGCTTCCGAATGACGGGAGATGAGTTTGCTGTGGGGTCGCAGCATTCCATTCTCCCTGTGTCTATCAATTTTAGGAGGCAGCTGAAAGAATGATCCAATGGGATCAGCGGACAACTCTTACCGTATGCCCAAGGTCTGCGACCACAGTACGTACACTTTTTTAGAGATGAAGATGCCTGTAAATCAGAAGGTAAGTCCTGTCATCATTCTGTGGACAAAAACCTGCGAAAGAAAGCTCCCACAAATATCGTATCGTAATTTTACGTGTATTTGGCGACTTTTCATTTCAAAATGTAACTATATACAAAAACGTCTGATTGCAAAACAAAATACATTCCGCTGAATCATACTCTATTTCTAATGTCATCATGCGAATAACCTTCCCGGACAGAAATGAAACCATTTATATGGCAAATAAATCCTTCTTGACAAGTTCAAATAATGTTTTCTACAAAACGGAAGAATTTTCAATCAAATGTCACATCATATTATAGTGAAAATAATTAATTGACTTCTAAAACATCTACCTTTACTCAATGGCTTTCGAGAAACAAAATGTATCGAGGGTACATTTTATCCCGTGAAGAGTGAAATGACTGAGACTGAAAAATTGATTTAATGTGATGAGTTTGAAAGATACAAGAGAAGAATGATGCAGCTGCAATGGTCGTGAGAAATATTGGATTTACAGATGTTACGACTAAATTAAGCATAGATCATGTTTGGAATAAATGGAAAATACAGACAGTGCAATAATTTATTTTAACTTTTTATAATTGCCTGTCTGTATTGGCCACCAGTTCAAATCTCAACTCAGAAACAGACATGACTAAGTAGATGAAATTAAACATACTTAATAAGCAGCCTTCATTCGTTTCCTTTAATTGAATTTTCAATCATGGAAATATTCAAAAGTTATTCGGTTACGGACTGAAATTTCCGTTTCATACGCGCATCAATAGAATAATATATAAAATAATTGTTTTCAAATGTTTGCAATAATTATTATTGCTGTGGGTAAAACTGAACAGTTCTCTGCAAGTGGTCAGGACTTGACGGAATCAATTCTGAATTCAATAATAAATAAGATGGTTAATAAAGAAGTTCCAGGAAACGAAAGCAATGTACAAACTGTACGAAGGAAATGCAATCGCATTGACATTTATTTTAAGACATTTTATCCTAATCCTACACATCCAACTCTTTTATCACAGGGTTTGCATATAAATTGAAAAAATTATTCAACGGTAAACAAATTAATTTCAAGTGTTTAAAAGTAATTTTGAAAACACCTTCCAGGATTTGAAACGGTGAGCTGACAAACCAATCTACTATTGTATTATTTAGAAATGTCCCAGCATTTTCTGTTGTTGACAGGTCTTATTTTATGCGATGAACGCCACCAATTTGAAAGCTCCAATCTTTACTAAGTGTTTGCTTACATCCGACTAGGAATTAAATGAACTGAAAAGGTGCCGAAAGTTGGGAACTAAATGTGTTAAAATTTGTAATTCTGACTTTTGACCATTCTTTGTATTTTACTTATAATATTAAGTCCGATTAATTTAACTATTTTTGTGAAATTACAGAAAATTACATTTTTTTTTGCTTTTTTTAGGCTTCTAACTTTGATGTTTTGTTTTTGTGTGTGTATAATTTGCCAAACTGGGTTCTAAAGTCAATAACTTTCCCACATTTCATATTATTTAAAATAGGAATATTTAGCTAGTCTCAATATAAATACAAAGGAATCGATTGGTGCTATTTTAATTCAAATTTGAATTAGTAGTCATTTTTCTGTACTTCTTTTAGTGCCTTTTTATGCGCCAAAAACAATTTTTTTTATTGCTTTCTGCTACAGCCGTTTTGAAATGGAAGCCGTTTTGGCGTTCAGGGAATGAGAACAGAGTAATAGACAAATAGACAAACGTACCACTTCACACTCAACTACCCGGTATTTAACAATTTGTCCCGCGGCGTTTTAAAAAGTCACGATTTTTGGAGAGAATGCACGACAAGTTAAGAAACAGCGGAAGGACGGGAATGGAATATACGGTTTTCGGTTGCTATTTGGCTATTTATCCAGGATATATACATTGTTTTTGTTAATTTTATAATATTTAACTTCAATAATAACAAATAATTCCAACATAGTTTTCTGACTTTAAATTTACCATAAATAAAAAGACGGCTAATAAGTCAGCATATAAATTTATTACTATTTAATTAACGACGTTGCTTCTCCCTTTTGAGACTTCCTCAGGTCCACGACACTAAATTTTTTTTGGTTAACATGCTACATGAGGGTAATCTTGAAACAGGCAACTCCCCTTTAACAGCATAGGAAGGGAATTGAAAAGGGGGGATGCGGAAGGTAGAGTAAGGTACGGAATGTAAATACTTGAATACGTTTAATAATCTTTTCGGCTGAGAGTGCCAAGAAGAAAATGTCATGAATTGCTCAATTTTTTGCCTAATAAAGTCTCGAAAGGGAGACGAAACGTTGTTAGTTAAATAGTAATAAGTTGATACCCTCCACCTTAACGTGGCGGGGAGATTTGCGTGCTCCAATGAGCTTACACCCCTGGTAGATTGGAGGATAGGCATATTGTTGCGAAGATCTCAAAGGAAAAAACCGGACTGCCCCTTCACATACGACCAAGGGATATGAAGATCACGGGAGTACGAATATGGTGGAGAATAGGGAAGAATGAAAGAAAATGGTTGACCAGGCTAAAACCCACCCTGGGTTGTAATGCTGATAAATAAGTAATTGTACCAAACCGCTCTATGTTTAAACGGTAAGCGGTGTTTATGTATTCTACGGAAATAAAGGAGGAATGATAAATAATAATAAAAAAATTATATGCTGACTTAATGGCCGTCATTTTATTTATTAATAGCAAATAATTGTTGAGAACTGCTTATCGAGAACTGTTTATCAAAGTTCACATTGTTGATCAGTTGTTAGAATTCGACCACCATTGTTTGGACTTAATGAGCAATGGCATTTTTTGGGATACGAAGAAAATAAATTGGCATTAGCAGAAGGACTTTCATGCTATTAAACAGAATTATTCCTTCAGATCTATGGACTGTACATCGCAAGTGGTCGAAAAGTTATTCAGTAATAAATTAATTGACTCCCTCAACAGAAAATATTATTGAATGTGCATGTGCTAGAACAAAATCCGAAGCAATTGTGTGTAATGTGATTTCCCGATATGCATTTTAAAAACTAAACAAAAATATAGAAAAAAAAGAAATTTTAAATCCATATATTCTGCCGCATCTAATCATAAGGTTATAAAACAAACAAAAAGACGGCCAATAAGTCAGAATATAAACTTATCACTATCTTTTATCAAAAGCGACGTTTCGTCTCCTTTTTTGAGACTTCATCAGGCGTAAAATTCAGCAATTCATCATATTTACTCATTGAATCCCTCAACGGAAAAGATGTACATGTGAAGAATTTAGTGTAGCGGACAAAACGTCGCTTTTGAATAAATGGTGTAAATTTTAAAGTCAGAAAACGATGTTGTAATAAGATTAAAACTTATTTCCCACCATTATTAAATTTTTTAATTCGGAAACTGGAATAAAAATTAGAATTATAGATTTAATTTCTTTGTCCGGCCAAACTTCTGAAATAATTTTCAGTTTCATTATTAATATAAATAAATTTATACTGTGCAGACACCCCAAGCGTAAAGTTTGGTGGAAAAGTGAGAAGAGATACAAATAATATTTTTTTATAAATTAAACAAAACCCTTAATCTAAAGATTATTAGTGTTGGACATCGGAAAAATCACAATTAAGTGTTGAGACTTTGAAAGCCTTTTTATCTGTGAAACATAATTTAAGAAATTATTGGGAAAACAACATCAATCTACTAAAAAATTCACTCAAATGAGAAATATGCCAAAGAATAAAATACTATAATTTATTTTTATATTTGTAAATTGTACTTTTGTTAAAATTTAAAGCAATATATGTTACTGTACTGTTTTTGTTGCTCCATATAGACTCAATTTTTAATAAATAACCCCCCTCCCCTCCTCCTTCCCTCGGACAACACTTCCGACGTCAGAAACAAAATAATTACATAACACACTGCAGTAAGTGATCTTATGGTTCTCTGTTGCGTCAACTCTTCCATCCTTTGATATAAATTGTGTCCACATGGCTGTGTCCATCTCTCTCAAGTATAAAATTATGTAATGCAGTACGATGCAAGCAATTACAATAGTGGTTCTACCAAGTAATGCCGTTATAAGTACTGTTCCTTTATATAAGTTGTCCATGATTTCCATAATAAGGTAGCACCACATAGTTTCTCCCTATCTATATTCCTAACATTATCAATTGTGGGTAGGTTAGAATACCGGAGTTGAAGTGTTACTTGTTGCCTCGGATCTCTACCATATTGTTGGATTTTTGATGCAATTTTTTGTTATGTTTTGACAGTTTTGGTACGTTTTTGTTTCCATATATATTTTTTTAATGTGTCTCAATTTCACCGCCCTAGGGCTATTTTCTGTACATTTCCCTCTAGAGGAAACGTTGTTACAAATAAATTTAATAATAAAGGTCATCAATTGTTTAACTAATGAACTGGACTAAACTCGTGAGGTTCACGCTGGTTTAATGATTAGTGGTGGTGGGGTGCGGGGCTCTACTGGCCACAAAAATACAGCAAAATGAATTAAGTATTTAGCATGGTTATAAGTCAGGATTTCCCGAACTTTTTCTTCAATTGAACACTTGGTAAAATAGGACATTCTAGCGGAACAATTTTTAGAATTTGTGATTCCTGTAATATGCTACATTTGTAATTTCTTCTCCAATACGGGTAATAGAAAAGAAATTTTAAAATGATGTTAATATAAAACCATATTGGCGCAAATCCTAACACGACAGTATTTTTACTTATTACATATTTTAAATAAAGAAAGTTAATTTTAGGAAAAAGTCACATATTATGGGCATATTGTATGCAGGGTCGTACGGTAATTATCTCAGAATTATGAAAGTTTTCGAAATGCAGCCTGTTGAACGTTTTTTATTTTTAATAAACCAGAACAAATGCATAAACAGTAATATTTTTATTAATTCGTAAAAAAAATTAAATCTGTATCCTGATGTCAGCACGCTTGCTCTGACAGCGCTGTGCGGATGGTAGCTTATATGATTGCTGGATCTTAGACGAGCAGGGAAAGAAACGGTAATACTGCGCATGCGCATTTCTCGTGCTATAAAGAATGTAACCAACATATATACGGGAGGGAGCCCGCTGGAAGGCAAACAGTTTAAAGTCTTCGAACCGAAGCAGAAAACGAACTCTTAAAATCCTATTATTTTTGAATTTCTTAAAATTACAAAATAAATAATTCCTCCTAAATTAATTCATGCGCTGTTGCACAAGAGAACTATTGCACCAGCCGCCCCTGCATGTGACTAACATATAATTGTACTAAACTATCTCAATAAATGAAAACTGAAAAATTGGGTACTCAATCTTTAATAACAGCTTATATAAATAAAAAGTCGTTATAACATCATAACGCAGTAAAAAGAAAATTAAAACGGATTAAGTTAAAGGATTCATACTACAAGGAGAAGAAATAAAAACCCTACTCTTTACCGATGATACTGTAGTATTACGAAAACATAATAAATGGCATGAATGTGGTCCTGGAGGAAGAGTACAACATGAGGATTAATGGATGGAAAACCAAGGCAATGGAGTATAGTATGGGAAGTAGTGGAATGACAAAGGGAGGTAAGGGATATTTTGAAGGAAGTTAAGGAATTCTGCAAAATTACTAGGGATGGTAGAAGTATAGTAGACATAACAGGCAAGGAAGGCATCCCAAAAAAGAGGAATTTACTTATGGCTTTTATTAGTATGAATATAAGAAATCATTCCTAAAAATGTCCGTTTAGAAGGTGGCGTTATATGGGTGCGAAACGTGGACGATAGGAGCTCCGGAAAGGAAAAGAATAGAAGACTTTGAAATGTGTTGCTATAGGAAAATGCTGAAAATCAGATGGGTGGATAGAATCACAAACGAGGAAGTTCTAACCAGAATAGGAAAAAATCAACAATATGGAGGGCGTTGACTAAGAGAAGGGATAGATTAATAGGCCAAGTTTTAAGACATGAGGGTCTTGCAAAATTAGCATTAGAGGGAAATATGTGGGGTAAGAACAGAAGACGGAGGCAAAGGATGTAATAGGCTAAGGAGTTTCAGGAGGATGTGGGATGTGCTAGTTATGCTGAAACGAAAAGGTTGGGAGGTCTTAGGACTGAATACCACAACAACAATGTTATACATAAAACAGAAAGAGTGGCGAAAAGTCATAAATGAATCAAATTAATAAGAATAAGTTTCCTGACCCCAAATTTAGGGACGTACTCATTTCTTTCTCCAAAAGTTTTAATATAATTATATTTACATAGTTGGATATCAATAACTAAATAAATAAACTTGGTATGTTTTTTTTTGGGGGGGGGGGGTTAACAGGCTACATGAGGGTGATCCAGAAACAGGCAACTCTCCTTTAATAGCATATGAAGGTAATTGAAAAGGGGGAATGCGGAAGGTAGAGCAAGGTAGCCAAAGGTTAACTAGGGCCCCCGGGCTATGGTTTCAGGATCCTACCCGGTGTTTCACCTAAAGAGATGCAGGGAAACCCTAGAAAACCTGCATCAGGTAGGTCGGGCATTAGGTACTATTCTCACGCCCTTCCGAATGATGGGAGACGAGGTTTCTGTGGGGTCGCAGCATTCCCTTCTCCATGTCTCCACCAGTTTGAGCAGGCAGTTGGCCGTGGTACTTACAGTTTAAATATTATATAATTTCCTATTGCTGCTGTAACATTAGGAGCCAAATTGAGTGGAAGCTATGGCAAGGAAACTGATAGCAAAGCTCATACTGTCGTAATGGAATGTTTGGGGCTACAATATTTTCATTTCAAAGATTCAATGTTACGCACGTAAATCACAATAATAATACAATCTAATTTTCAAGTTATGAGTTCATTAAAAAATTACTACTTCTTAGTATTCTGCAAATGAAATGTGACGGAGGTATGTAGTGTGCGTTTGTACCCCACACACATATAATAACTTGTATTAATTTTGTATATATGTATATAGAGGATAATATTACGAAGCGGATTACTCTGCTTGCCAGGCCAACGGCAGAGAAAAAAATTATCGCGACAGCTTAATGTTAAATTAACATTCAATTGATGATATCGATAGCCAGAACGAGAAACGCAAATCAGTACCACCTAGAGGAGTAGCAGGTCAGCTCTTAGACCTGAAAATTGGAACAAAGGCCTGAGCTGGGACTCGAAAACATCTCATTGCAACGTATTACAATAATGAAGAAGGAAGGTCATCCCCGAACGAAAGGGATAACGCCAAGCCCCGGAGAAGGGTAACACGCCCCGCCAAGCAGAGAAGATCTTAGAGGCAATTGTAGTTGATGAGACATAACAGCGTTACATATTTACAGAACATTACTTTATTACATCACTATGCAGAGTATGAAGGAATACGACTTGGGGTAATCGTTTCCCAATAGTTGATTATTGAAGTATGGACGTCAAGGAGCAGAAGACAGCCTGACCAAAGAAGAGATGTTCTTTAATCACCAGCTCCTGGATCTACAAGCTGTTACGTACCAGATTTACGTTTCTCGCCCCTGGCTTATTTGAGTGCTTATAAAATTTTTGATGCCAAGTTTTGTTTATATTCATTTAAACCCTTAGTAGATACTCTTGCTCTCCGGTGAGCTTAACAAGCAGCCGGCACAAAAATTTAATTTTTCTTTCTTTCTTTCTCCATGGCTCAACAGCCCATTGAGGGCCTGGGCCTACCGAGTCGACTGCGGACTCTCATCTTGCATGAAACATTCCGAATCTGGAGTGACAAGTCTTAATCCCGGTCTTCTCGAGCATGCCAGGATTCTAACCCGGGACCTCTGGGCTGTGAGGCAGCAACTATAGGCTAGCCACTACACCACAGGAGGTCGGCCAAAAATTTTAATGATGTTTGTAAATTAATGTTTTATTTTATTTCTAATCCAAATAGCTCAAATTTAATAAAATGTTCCCTTTTCTTTATGAACATTGCATTTTATCATTATTAATTAATTAATCGCCACAGTTAATGTGTTGTCAAATAGAATCACTAGTTTCAATTGATGCCATACAAAGTTTTGGAAGAATATTGTTCACTGAATAATAATAAATTTTTATTTAATAATTGATAAATATAATGTTAATATTTAATTTCTTGTGAAGGTAACCATATATAATAAATAATGATTAAAAATTACTACTCATTTATTTTATACTAAATAAAAATTTATTATTATTCAGTTAACAATATTCTTCCAAAAATTTAGTATGGCATCAATGTAACAAGTAATTCTATTTTACAGTTTTAACTCCGTCATATTTTATTTGAGAACCCCTTTAAGAAGGAATCCTTTTTAAGGGGTATAATGAACTGATAACTTGAAAACTAGATTTTATTATTATTATTATCATTTACTTGTGTAATCAAGAATCTTTGATGCGACCTTTATCAATATATATATATATGAGCTTTTCTGTTTCCTTGCCATTGTTTTCACTCGTTTCGGCCCCAGACATCGCAGCAGGAAATTTATAATATTTAAAACAAATTTTATAATCGTTCTGACTGTACCTCGATTAATTAAGGTAAAAAATTTCGGTCCAAATTTATCACCATTAAAATTATTTATTAATTAAATTACATTACTACGTTTCGTTCCATTATTTGGAACCTCCTCCGGTGATGGAAAAACAATATAAAAAAATCCAAAAGTTGAATTATATAAGGTGGCACCTTATATTATTCAACTTCTGAATTTTGACAATTTTGTGCCGAAACTTTTCACTTTCATTATAATATTTAAATTGTAAGTACCTACTCCACCTTCCGCGAGAAGCGAGGTGCTGTTGGAGTTTCTCTCGCAGGAATCCCCCCCCGAGTGACTGCGGGGCTCACCTGATTATGTCGGGAATGCCCCGTACTCTCTGGTTTTTTCTGGTTCTCACATGCCGAGACACCTTCACCTATTTTTGGGAGGTATACGTACTGGCGTCGAAGACCTTGGGCATATGGCAAGAGTTGTCCACTGATCCCATTAGATCAGTCGGTCAACTGCCTCCTAAAACGGCGCGAGACACGGAGAAGGGAATGCTGCGACCTCATAGCAAACTCGTCTCCCGTCATTCGGAAGGGCGTGAGAATAGTATTAAATCATTTAAAGCAGTGTCAAATATGCGTTCCGTAGAAATGAAATCTCTCCTAAATATAAAAACTTCTTTAGTGATCGCATTCGTTACGTTTACTAATATTTTTCTATATATAAAAATTAGCATTTTGTTTTCACTAACTATATAAGATCATGAAATGATGCAGATTAGACCGTGTAAAACGTAATATTGTTTATATGAATGGCTGTAACGTGATCTTAGTTGAGAAGAACGCTGAATTATTTTAGTGTAAATCTTTCTGTTTTTCCCTAGCGTAATCATGTTGATAGGTGATAATGATTAAGATAAATGAAGTATATCAAGTCATTTTGTACATTTATATACTGATAAGTATAGAGCCTTGATGTCAGCGATAATGGATATCAGAGATGGATTATGATTTGTAAACAGCTAGAAATGTGTCTTATCACACGCTTAAAACTGACAAATATATAATTATTTTCAAAAACAGACAATAATTAATTTATATTTATTTTTTTAAAGAAATTAAAATTCATTATTCAAATTATTAAAATAAATAATGGAATTAACTAGAGAAAAACACTCGTAGCAGTGTTGTAACAATTTAGAGAAATACTTAAACTGTCTATAAAGATTGTGAACAGATGTCAGAGGTCGCTATACAAAATATTAAAGTAAATTTCTAGCAAACTTACATAAATGTCATCGGGCAACAAACAGGTGAAACAGAAACGAAGTTCTGAACGATACTTATTAAATTGGTCTTATGAAGTTTATTTTATCAAGTCCAAAGAATATGAGCACTTTATGGTGCAGAGGTTAATATGAACAGTTTGCAAACTTTCTTGATAATTAAATTTCGTAAAGGTAATTATGTGAAGAGCTGCATTGACGTGCTTTTCATTGACGTCATAAACCAGAATTCCGCCAACACACTTCGAGGTTGTTCACTGTAACAAACGAATAAATTATAATTCATCCCATTTCCTGTATACAGGATTGGATCACGTCGACCTATCTAATCTATCTTTGCTCCAGTTGTAATGTCACGCCCACTCGGTAAGTTTCAAGACGTGCGATTTACTCAGTTCTCTCCACAAAACACAAACGTTTGTCAGTAGAATTTTCATATGCCCTATGATTTGACAATGATTTGGTCAATTCATTTCTAAGAATCGTATTATTTTAATATATCCTTAACTTTCATACATGGAGGGATCGAAAACCGGTGGGTCAATTCATACCAAGTGGTACAGAAAAGAGTAATATAAAAAAAACATTTTTATTCATTCACTAACGCTATTGCTTTTTTGTTGCAGATCGTGAGCTGTTGTTTGCGTTTGCAAGTATCCCAGACTATCTTAATTCCTCTGCACTGGCCTGTCTTGCTCTCTAAAGTAACAGTGCAATGTATATATTTTCATCTAGTCCCCCAATAGAGATATTGGAACTTCAAAAGTTCAATTTTAAATGGTGTGCTACTTATCATCGATAATTTACGTAATTTTACTAAAACATAATCATACCCATACCAAAGGAACGAAAAATAGAATTCGAGTTAGGTGAAGATCAGTTTGATTTTGGTACTAGAGAAACAATATTGATCTGCGTCTAATTTTAGAAGATAGAATAAGAAAACCAGGCCTACGTTCAGACATTTGTATATTTACAAAAAGCGTTTGATAATGTGAACTGGAACACACTATTAATGATTTTGAAGAGGACTGGAATAAAATATCGAGAAAGAAAGCTTATCCACAATTAATAAATTATAAATTGGTTAGAATTGAAAATCAAGAAAAGAAAGCAGAAATCAAGAAAGTAATAACCCAAGGATGCAGTCTGTCGCCCATGATCTTTAACTTATATATAGAACAGGTGAAGAAGAAAGTTAAAACGGAATATGGAAAAGAAAACATACTGCAAGGAGAAGAAATACAAACCCTACTCTGCCAATGTTATTGTAGTATTATAGTTTGTTATTAAGGAACTTCATTCCTGATTTTGAATTTAGTGATTACTAAAATGTCTTACTGTTAAAGAGTACTCTACTTTTATAATTACTGAATTAAGATGGAGTAAATACATTTTCAGTGTTTGTTACATATAATCGTCTCGATCACAACCCATTGTGGTCCGTGTCCATAAACTAATTCAACTAACGATACAATGCAAAGAGCATAGCCAAAATTTTGTTTATATATTGTACGGATCGTTAATTCTTAATATTCGTTCGCAACATATATTAAATAGTAATGTGTTTAAATATAATTCGTTCTGTAATATCTCAATTGATATTTCGTTAGTGTGCACATTCACCTACCTAACAGCAAGTTTCTGGGTTTTTCCGCTATTACTGTAGGTTAAGTTTTTATCGGTAATGCTATCAAACCTCTTAACGATTCTCAGATATCATTCTATTAATTATTTCCCTTCCTGTCCCTTATAATAATTCTTTGCCAAATACGATTACTCAAACAATTTACCTGAAAAATGCGTGTCTTATCCAGCACATGCTTAAAGTTTTGTATTCTTCACTTTCGGTGCGTTCTGCTCAGATTCCGCCTTGGCCGGTTACGGTAAAAATTGATTTCATTAATGGTGGGAAAATTGTGGGAAACTGAGGCCGGAGACAATAAACAGTGTCATTCCATATAAAATACCAGAAGCTTCCGCACTCGTCCCTCTCCAAATCTCATGAATTTTTCTCATGAAGTAACCCTAGACCCCAAATGATACTGAGCAAAACTCTGGTTGAATGGTCTCGCGTCTGTTTAACGCGCACGCACCAACTATAAGGTCAGATATGTGTGAAACTTGGTTTAGCAATACAAATTCCATCCCAGAATGTAGTGATTTGATCAAACAATAGATACAATTAGCCGTTCGCATCCACGACAAATTCACCGCAAAATTTTGTTGCGGCAAACTTAGCTCTTAGTTTCGAAGCCAATTACTCGGCAGCAAAAGATCTATATGCCACAATATTTTTCAAAAGAGCATAACAAGCACCACATTCAGAAATTCTGGAACAGTAAACAATTGTACTCATATTCACAGATGTTTTACACGAATGTTACCCAGAAACATTTAACATGGGAAAGTAGCCAAATTTTGGGCTATTGGAAATCTTTCGCAAGGAAGAGTAATATAAGTGTGAATATCAGGAAATGGTTGCTAAAAATGTTCGTATGGAGCGCGGTGTTATATGGGTGCGAAATGTGGACGATAGGAGTTGCGGAAAGGAAAAGAATAGAAGCCTTTGAAATGTGGTGCTATAGGCGAATGCTGAAAATCAGATGGGTGGATAGAATCACTAACGAGGAAGTTCTAAACTGAATAGGGGAAAGCAAACAATATGGTGGACGTTGACCAAGAGAAGGGATAGATTAATAGACCACGTTTTAATACATGAGGGTCTTGTAAAATTAGCATTAGAGGGAAGTGTGTGGGGTAAGAACACGAAGAGGAAGGCCAATGATAGAATACGCTAAGCAGATTAGGGAGTATCTTGGTTGTGCTAGTTAAGAGGAAATTAAAAGGCTTGTGCAGGATAGGGTAGGGTGGAGGGTTGCATCAGACCAGTCTTCGGACTAAATACCACAACAACTATCATGAAAAATTACAATTTACGTTTGAACTGGAAAATGACAAGAAAATTAGTTTCCTGGATGTTTGTGTCATCAATAACAATAACACAATTGAAACTGACTGGTTCCAAAAACCAACCTAATCGCGACGAATCTTAAACTTCCGCTCAAATCATCCTACTTTTATGAAAAAAGGTATGGTTTGCAATCTGATAGACAAAATCATACTTTTAGATAATTAAAAATTCTACAGCAATTGTTTAAAGATACTTTAATTAGTATTTCGTATCCTTTGAACTTTATTAATAACCATATTTTTAAAAGAAGTCACAAACGCCGGTATTCTAATTCACCCACAATTGATAATGTTAGGAATAAGGATAGGGAGAAACTATGCGTGGTACTACCTTATTATGGAAATGTCAGCGAGAAAAAAAAAATTATTCATTAGTTTCGGCTTTTCGGTTACTTTTACTGTGAGTAATAGACTGAATAAATTTTAATAAAAAAGGGTCAAGACGATTTGGAAAGTTATTCGCAACATAATGTGATTTACAAAATAAATTGCGGTGCGCCCAACTGCTAAAAATGTTATATTGGTCTATGGAAGCATGCGTTGCGAACTAGACTTGAACATAAGAACTACAAAATGCCAATCCATGTAGGCTGTAGGACAAACACGAATTTGGCTGGGAAAAGGTTGAAATTCTTGATTTTGAACAAAATACAAAAGGAACTTATCTGAAATGATACACATTAGAACAACTAAGAACACGCTCAATTCGAAAAATGACATGAGTAATGTTAGTTTGTAGTAAAGCACATGTAGTGGATATTAGATATTAAGTAGTTGTTAATATAGATATGTACTAGTCGTTAAAGTATTAGTTATTAAGTATAGATATTGATACACTGACCACGTATCACCCCAAATTCGGAATGTGTCACGCCAGATGACAGTCCGCAACCGCCTCGGTAGGCCTAGGCTGTAGAGCCTTCGGAAGAAGAAGGAGGAGGATAGATAGATTCTTGATTTTAGTATCCGGCCGACCGGATGGGACACATGTTGTTTGTTCCATGTGCGGGGGGATGAGAAAATAACGTGGGAACATCTGTCTGAGGGATTTTTGGGGTAGGCCAGCATCAAAGAAGTGTGAACTTTTCCTTATACCTGAGCGTCCGTGAGGGCGCATACATTATTCCTCCCCGCCAAGGATCAAGATGGCGAGGATTGCCCGAATTTGCGAGCAATTGGGGGCGTCTTCTGCTAAAAATTACAAGTGGTGATTGGTCGTCCAAAGGAAACGAGAACCAGAGTTGCTGTGGAGAAGGTAGAGAAGAGCACAGTTGCTATGGAGATTGCGAGAGGAGAAAACATTTGGGGTAGAGATCGCGAGAGGAGAAGACAGTTGGGGTGAAGATGGAGAGATCAAAAGCTTAGTCGGGTCTGAGCCGAATAATTGTTTTGGAGACCGAGAAAAGGATGGTCGAATCGAGTGAGAGCTGAGAGGGAAGTTGGACTGGAGGTCCAAAGCCAGTCATCGACTTGTTCTGCGTGGCGAGGCCATCAGCAGACAACCAGCGACCAGAGGCCTTCCCTTCAGCGACGAAGCAGCAAAGGGGTCCTGGTTTCGTCTTCCTACACCACAGACGAACATCCGAGCCGGAGCACCCAACAGACATCGGCCATAGTAAGGAACCAATCACAAATGTTCTCACGTTGATCGCTAATTTCGTTTTTTTTTTGTTTTTAATCTGAGTACGGAAATTGTTTCTTTTCCTTATATGATTTCAAAGGGGATAATTTTAACGCGCGTATGCTTTATCTATTTAATTGGTGTAATTTTCCTAAACCACCACGGTCAACCTGTGATTCATGCGGCTGGTCGGAACAATTAAAAAAGATTGAAGTTTTTCAATATATGTAGTAATTATTTTTAATGTTGTAACTAGTTTTTGTATATAGGGCAACAATATATAATGTTGAACTGGTCAGGATTGAAATATCATTAAGATAACCCTAAATTTAAATGTGGTGTATAAGTTTAATATTCAATTGATTGCTAAAAGTCTATTTATCCCTACCACAAGTTATACTTATAACACGTTATTTTCTTAATTATTTATTTTTATATATAATTTTTATTTCATTGTTTTGGTTTAACTGGGTTCATTTACTACTAGTGTTATCTATAATTCCTTTCTCTATTATTACTTTAGATCTGACGCTTTTGTTACTAAAATATTTGAGATCTGACGCTTCCCGTTACTCTTTGTCACTTTATAGCCACTGGCAGGGATTCCTGGTCAAGATTCAGTCTGGCAATAATTACGTGTGGGAAAGGAGTTGAAGTGTTACTGGTTGCCTCGGACATTATCATTTTGTCGGACTTATGATGAAATTTTTGTTGCTTTGACATTGTTGTGGTTTTTGTTTCCATATATGTTTTTTTTAATCTGTCTCAATTTCATCGCCCTAGGGTTAATTTTTTGTTCATTTTCCTCTACAGGGAGGAAAAAACCTGAAGAAGGCATAAAAACATGCCGAAACGTTGTTGCAAGTAAATTTGTATAATAAAGTCTTACAAGGTCATCAATTTGTTTAATTATATACAACAGACGTTTAAGTTAAACCTTTGCCTCAATTAAATTTTTGGTGAATTTGGCGTGGATGGATATCTGAACGAGTAATTATACCTATTGTTTGATCCTAGCAGAACCTCCTGGGCTGGAATTTGTGTCGATAAGCCAGGTTACACTTAGCTGGCTGCTTCAACTGATTTCACATGAGATCAAAGTTAACCCTTTCAGCGGCGCGTGCGCGTTTATCATTGAGCATGGCTTTCTAACTAATGAACTAAAGTACAATGAGTAGTTTCAATTCGGGTCTCTAGGGTTAGTTTATTAAAAAAAATTCATAAGGCTGAGTCGGTGATTTCTTGGTTATCTGATATGGAATGATCAACAAGCAAGTTATGCTTTACAGTTTACATATTGAAAGAAGTGGCGCTTCGACTTTCGTGGAGTGTGGACGTGTCATGCTGTTTGTTAACATTCATTCGACATTCATTCAAACTCAACTTTCACTATTTCGGCTACTTTAGGCCGTCTTAATTTCATAAAGTGAAAGTTCCATAAATATGCAAAGTGTGACTTAACTCAAGTACAGTGAAGTGACAGTACACCAAAGACTCGAGGGATTCAAGAGCAAGTATTTAACTTAAAATAAGTTGTAGAAGAACTGAAAAACCTAGTTTATGGGAGATTGAAATTGTTCACACAACGGGAAACAAACGCGGCGGATTTCTGCCACAAGTCTTATGTAACGCCACAACAAATGAGGCAAGCAAGCATCAATGCCACAAAACAATCAATAAACTGATCTTACAAGTAAATTAACATGGCAAACAGTGAAGAAAAGAAAATACTCTAAATTAACACCCGATATGAAAACCGAAAATGAATCCCCCCCCATTGATACTTAAAACAGATATGACGGATTATAAGATATTACCGATAACGAAGAGGAAATGAATACAATGATGAAAATACAGCAACAAAACACAAAAATCTAACATCTAGACAAATAAAACCTCCACCAATATTCGTCTGTGACGTGAATAACTATAAACAAATGATCACCTTGGAAATACAACAATACGCCAGCAAAACCCAAAAATAATAATACAATTAAAATTAACGTCAACACGCCCGACTCTTACCGAAAGCTAATCAAACAACTAAAGGAAGACGGAATTATCCACTACACCTACAAAATCAAGGAATATAGAGCGCATAGGATTGTAATTAGACATCTACATCAAAGCAAGAGATAAAAGAATTTCTAGATGAAAAAGGACACAAAGTCCGTAACATATTAAATATCAGATATCTTTATCGATTTGGAACCTGTAGAAAACAATACAAGTATTTATGACATTAAATACATGACATACCTAAGCAACATGAAAATCACAGTTGAAGCTCCAAGTAAGAGAAACACCATAGCGCAGTGCACTAAATGTCGATGGTATGAACACACATTGTAGAAGGCCGTATATTGCGTTAAATGCGGGAACAACCACAATACAAAAGATTGCAAGAAAGCAGGAAATACACCAGCCACGTGCGAACTCTGCCAGGGAGAAAAACCCCGCTAATTATAATGTAATATCTATCAAAACCTACACAAAACTAAAGCAGAAAGGAACACAACCTGACTATTACTCAAAAATTCACCTCATCCCAGACCACAAATAAACGATTGTAACCAACTTCAGCCGTTATATAAAAAATTATCAACAAAATGAACCTCTTAAGGAATGTCCAAATTGAGGATACTACTAATGTAGCAAAACAACTCTCATTATTCTTAAATGAATTCAGAGTAATGTTTTATCAACTAATTAATCTAAATGGCATTATATTAAATACACTTAGCGCACTAATAAATAAAGTAACACCTTAATGGCGCACACATTGTAAATGAAGGGGGGAATATTAATTAATGAACTTAATAATTGGGTTTAAATATATACATTTATTAATTGTAAACACAATAATTTTAATATGGGTCGTGCGTCTACATATTATGTACAAAAATAATTAATTAAAATGGGATTGTATTAAAGATCTCAGGGTATTAATGGTTTGGGTGACCACGCGTAGCAGATTTTCTATTCGTTGACGAACCTGAGTTGTTAAGACCCTTCTTCCTGGACTGCCACCTCACAAATCTGCTCTCGCCATAACTTCTCTGCTGCCAATCTCCTCTCTCCAACTCCTTGTATGACCAGAAATCTGTCCACCACTCTCCTTCAATATCCTCTCGGCATCACCTTTTATCACGTTTGTTTGTCCTGTACACAGTGTCCTAACTACTTTCATTGTTTTTCAAAATTTCGGTATCAAGTATTGTAACATGAAGTTACTAACTCTGTTGTCGGCTTCTTTTGAGACTTGCCGACAGGAAGGTATTATTGATGGCACGCCACGCAGCGTCGATAATCTCCTTAAATAAAACGTTTCAGCTACACACAAACGTAACTTATCGATTTGAATAACGCTGCAGAATTCTCTTTGTTTAGATTCCGAGCCGCCAAAAAATGGAAAAACCCCATCTTCCTGGCCAGCGACTTTCTCAGGCCAATATATTTGTTAAGTTTCCGTAAATAATAAAAAAAAATCGGACCCGGGTTCTACTGCGCTACAACATTAAGAATAGTTACATGGAATGCTAATAGCTTAGAAAACCATAAACTGGAACTAGAAAATTTCCTTCATCTACAATAAATAAATATAGCGTTAATCTCAGAAAGCCATTTTACCTCGAGAACTATCATTAAAATACCATACTACAAGATGTATCATATTACTCATCCAGATGAAACAGTCCATGGCGGAGCAGCAGTTATAATCCAAAACTCTATATCTCATTACCAAATGATCCACCAACGAACTAACAAAATACAATCAGCTAATATTAAAGTAGATACGAAATTAGGGCCCTTAACAACCTCAAGCATATACTGCCCACCTAGACATGTCATTACTAGAGAAGAATACATTGAACTACTAAATTCTCTGGGACCAAGATTCATCATAGGAGGAGATTGGGGATCAAGATTAACAACCACCAAAGGCAGAAACCTACTACAGACAACCAATGAAAAAGTAACTGCAATTACCTAACAACTGCTGAACCAACCGCTGGCCGGCCGACCAAAATAAAATACCTGACATCTTATACACAAAGGTATTTCAACAAGTTATTTACAAGTCGAATTCAACGACATATCGTCAGATCACACACCTGTAATTGCAACGATAAGTACATACATTAGAAATAAAGAAAACTGCCTACCTTAACAAATAAGAGAACAGATTGGACTAGTTTAAAAAATCTCATCGAAAACCAGATCGATTTGAAACTGTATAAAAGGAACTGAAAATATCGAAGAAGCTGTAACCTACTTAACCGCACTAATCCAAGAAGCTGCTCAGTTATCTATCCCAAAAACGCCACAGAAAACACTATTCCCTTCATATTAGAGAAATGGTGCTTGAAAAGAGAAGAGTAAGGGCAGATGGAAAGATCGCGAAACAATAACGATTAAATAGAATACAACAGGCTAAAAGGAAGACTCCACAAAACTCTCTATGAAGCTAAAAACACATTATTTTAATACTATTTGAACACACTCTAAAGACGATCATACAATATAGAAAGGTCTATACTTCAGATTTAACAACTACGAACAATACTTCCATTGCAACATTTGACGATGATACAGCCTTATTACCTGTAAATGCTGAAACGGTCGTTGCAACACAAAACCTGCAAAACCACCTCGACCAACACTAGTTATATTTACCACAATACGAATAGCGTGCCTTCTGGTCTACTAAAATTACATTCAAATTCCAATAAAGAATGAAGCTAAGTATTTGGTTTACATCCAGACCAAAACATGACCTGGAAAAAATATGAATAAAAAAAGACAGCAAATAAATCTAAAATTAAAGGAAATGTTTTGGTTAATGGGAAGAAAATCTAAATTATCTTTAGACAATAAAATTTTATTATAAAAATACATCATTAAGCCCATATGGTCTTACGGTATAGAATTGTGGGTCTGCACAAAGCAATCGAATCAAATAATTCAATGGATACAGTCAAAAATACTCCGCACTATCACCAACGCACCATGCTTTGTTTCCAATTCCACATTAAACAACGATCACAAGATCCCATTCATCACTGAGGAAATCAAAAGACTAACGAGACACTACTTTGAACGGATGGAAGCATGGGAGCACACCGAAATAAGTTAATAACAGAAATAATCCACCCTCCTGAAACACAGAAAACACTCATCAAGATCGTGGCCTACAAATTTGATTCAGGAGAAGCAAGACAGAAACTAGTCAAACAAAATACACCATTGAACGATTACCCTACTCACGTTTTAAGGCATACTTGTATACAATTTACTAATTGCATTGTATTGTGAACACTGTAGATTGTAAATTAGTAATTGAAGTAAAATAAAATAAAAATGTTGAAATAAACAAAAAAGAGACGGAATATATACTGAATTGGTAAGAGGGAGATAGGTAGGGCAGGGGGGAGGCATAGTCCGAAAGTAGTTTTAATATTTTGATTTTGAAAGGACTTTGCACTATAAATTAATAATAACAGTGAAAATGTAACAAACCAGTAACGTATTATTCTGGCCAGAAACATAGGTACACAGATGGTTGCCTTTTAATGACTTTATAAAGAAATATATTAGAGGTTAGACCGAAAGTGTCTTCTGTTAGTGTACCTTGTACTAATTAGTACTATGTAAAGATATTGAGTAATTTGTTATTACGCAAAACTGCGTAATTCATTCATCCTGTCAGCCAGTGTTCACTTAAAGTTAATACAGAGGGTTTGTGACTCTAAATTGTGAATAATAAAATAAATACGAATTAAATAAATAAATAAGTCAATCAGCCTATACGTCAGAAAATATTTAATAAGAACGTTTTAATAGAACTTCCGTTCCTTCAATTTGGAACCTCATCAGGTCTATACTAAATTTTAAATAGAAAAATACAAAAAGATTAAGGAATTTAAAAATCGATATATAATAATAGAATTAATGAAACATTAGTTACAAAATAAAGAGATTAAATCAGATGAAAATTTAGATGTGCCCAACGCACAAACAAAGCGGCCGAAATGAGAGTTACAACCAATATCTGTTAAACGTATTGTTAACGTTTAAATTAACAATGCAAAAAGAATAGAATCAATGAACCGTAAAGTTTATCAAAAGTTACGTTAGCATTTAATCTTATCATTCTTCCTGCCTCACACAGTAATGTTTGCAGCCGTTTGATAATCACATCAAAAGCTCTACTGAGTAAACATACCTTGCTCCCACTCTTCGACGAATTTGGAACCAAACATTCTGATGCCAAATCACTATTACGTCTTGTTTAGTGCATATAAAACGAATGGAGATGAGCTGTTACCTAATATGATTTTGTATCTTTGGTTCATTATCTTTGGCCATAATAATTTAGTAATCTGTTTCAAGACTTTTATTTTCATGTTGACTCTCAATTTGTAACGCAGTTCAGTTCAAATGCACTGAGTTGAGGCCGATTTACGGATCATTTGAAGACAATAAATCGTGCATTGTAATACCTTAGGACAGTAACATTATTCAATGGAGACAAAGGGAATCTTTCAGCCTATGCACTCTTGACAGAAACGAGAAATGGACGAGAAACGACGTTGCCTATCACTTGCTTTCATTGTTGTCAATGTAAAAATTTAATAGCTTCAGTTTACTTTCTCTGAGCGTTGAAAGATAAGGTTCGAGCATAATATTTCCTACAATTGCATTCGTGGCAACAATACACATAACAGTCGCCTTGCGGACGGCGAATTCCTCGTCGTCGTATTCTTCCAGAAGCACCCTCATGATTTCCGGCAGATGTTTTCTGATCACTGCCCGACCGTTGCTCTGTATAACTTTGGTTAACATTTTGATTGCACTGTAATTCATAGGGAAGTTCCCCATTCTTATGAGAGGGCACAGAACGTAAATCAACTGATCGGCTGAGGCGTTGGCGCCCATCGCCGTGGCGCAACTATCGGCTGCTATGGCAACCTTTTTATCGCTGTCGACATAAGCGTTTAAAACTCGCAGAACCATAAGCTCCGTGTAATTCGCGAAATGCGGAAGGAGGAATGTGTTGCTAAACATAGCAGAAAAAACACCGAGAACGTCAATTCTCAAGCCGTTATCCTTCGAAGACAACAAACACAACAAAGACTTCAATACCAATTTGAATTCGTCTGCTATGATACAACAATGATTACTGTGAACCAAAGCCTTTATAAACGACACGGCTGTCTTGCATTCGTGGACCGATTTCTTTAGACAGCCCTTGTTATTTACTTTCAAAGTTTGTATTGCATTAAGGAGGTGTTGCCGTTGATCGCTACATCTCTTTAAGTTAATGGATGAAAATTTATTACTAATGTTGTTATCAGAATGAAATCTTCTGAATCGTCGTTGGGTTTGTGACATGTCGTTCTCTTCGTTAGTAGAATCCGATATTTCGCGTCTACCTAAAATTTTTTCCGGTCGTCTGAAAAATTTAGTTCCATCATCGGACGAAAGAAACTGCGGACAAGAATGCGGTGTTGTCGGCGTTCTTCTCAAAGATTTAGATCTGTTGCTGGTACTTTGTCCCGATAGAAACATGAAGACCGTTTCCCTGTATTCCATTGGAAGCGACGACAGGATGAAGTTTATGTGCGGCAAATTAATTTCGAGAGTCACCTTTATCGCAACACCAGATATGTCCATTATCTTACGCGATTTCGCAGAATGATGCCAAATGATCATCTTTTCTAGAGCCGGTATTATCAAATTGGTATCGATGTTTAAATTTGTCAAATTAATACGGGAAGAAATATCAACTAGGTGCTCCATAATGGCGATTTGACACTTACAGTCGGGAGTTTGCGTTAAAGAGGCAAGGTACAGGAAAACAGACACGTATTGCATTGCAGGTGGGAAACACCGTGAAATGATCGATAAACTTCGACGTACTTTGTCACGCACTGTGGCCAAAATATCCGTATTCAACTTGTCGAAAAGGTTCTTTAGAATTTCAAAAAGCCATTTTCCGAGGTCGTCGTAGTGTGTAAGTATTAATTCATTGAATGCGTCCAGGAAGGCGCACAGAGACTTGGTGTGTTCGTCTGTAAACATTTGACAGAAAGCGTCGGCTGTTTCTTGCAGCTCGTGAGGATTCAGTCTGTTCCCTTTCATCAGATAGTTTTGTAACGCGTGTAATCCGAATTTTCTCACGAACCAGTTACTACTTTTACATTTATTAATTAAATTGGTGGAAGTCGAAAAGGTATTACCAGGTTCGTAACTTTTCTGTTCAGGACTCTTAGAGGAATTATCTTCAGCAGTTTGAGGCCCAGAGTTGGCTTTATTTATTTCTGTAGTCAAGCGACTTGAAGATACAAAAAGAGCATGGTTTTCTTCGTCTATTTCACATTGAGAAACGTTAATCATAGGAGCTTCGTTCACTCGTAAAGAGCTGTTAGTGCTTGATGTCAATCCAGAGTGATTTAGATCGCACTGATATACAATAGCGTCCTCAGACTCAATTAAAAGCAATCTCTTTTCATCGTCATTACCTGATCGGTACGAGGCAATCTTTCTGCGAGGGCAATGCGATGCCACGCCAGGGAAGCTAGCTGAGCGCCTCTGCACGTCAACGTCTCTTCGTGAAGGTGTCCCCGGTCGTGACAACGACCCTGGGTTCGGAACTGTCTGTCTGAAAGAATAAATCTGAACTTCTTCGCCTTTCACGCGATAATTCGGAAAGAGAGCTGAACTGGATAACCTGACAAACGGGCATGATCTATATTGTACGTTGTCCTGCTCGGGCGGTTCACCATCTTCGCTGTAGCTGAGTCTATTCTTCTTCTGCCTCATATTTCTGAGGGGTCCTCCACTTGATACTTCCATCAATATCTTTCGACGAGTGGGATCTAAAGTGTCGATCAAATTAGTAGCATTAATTGGGAAACGATTCTCGAAGGCTTTAAACGCCTTTCGAGCACTGGATCTCGCGGCTGCGTCCGCATCAGCTATCCCTTTCTTAATTGCCTCCTGAAATTGGTCAACATGGCGTTCTACGTCGACTGTGGACCAATAACTAAGAATGAATTCAATAAAATTGTAACAAGCTCGACGGATTTCCTTCGATTTCGAATTTAAGCTAACCAATATAATTGGTATGAGTTTGCCGTGATGTACATTTTTCAAAATAAAAACTACAGTAATCAGAGCAGCAGAAGCAATTACTTTAACCGAATTTTGAATTAAATTAATTAAAGAAATTAAAATTATTTCAGAAAAATGGTCCAACTTCAAACCCAGTTCTTGAGCAAGGTAGCAAATAGTATAACAAGTTTCTCTCACTACTTGAGACCTTAAATCGCGTACAGCCACGTCAAAACAAGCTACCATATGCCTTATCTCGCTCACAAACTCTTCTTGTTTCCCCCATCCCGCTTTGACCAGAGCTCTCAGTTTTTTCAAATGCTCCACTCGTTTACTCCACTCCTCAGAGGAATCCCGTATTACAGTTTTAATGGTTGACAACACGTTCTCCAAATCGTGAACAGTACCTACGTTAAACTTGGGAATATTTTCGAAAGATTTCAATACATCTTGTTCGTCAATTGCACTGGACGTTTCAGGAGGCGTGGCTGTCGGCCGCAACAACGTGTTAATTGTCCTCGACATTTTTTCACAGCAACCGTCGGAATCAGCTAGCGATTTACGTACAGTGCCTTTAAATACTCTAGAAGTTTGAGCTCCAACCGACTTTTGAATTTCGTCAAATTTTGATAGAAGAATCTGCAGCTTTTCGGGATTTATGTCATATTTACTTTGCAAATCTAAACGTAATTTTTCTCCAAAAGTGCGATAGAGTACTGTAATAGTGTTTATGGCAGCATCTCTAACATTAAGAACTGGATCATTCATCAATCTTAATATGCTGTCCAGATGTCTTGTAAGTAACTGTTGATCACTAAATTCCGAGGTGATTATTTGAATGCAGTTCAAAACTTCCTCCCGAATTTTACTGTTTTTCTGGGTAAATGCTGTCGTTAACCGCTCAATTGTATTCTGAGATGTAATGATATCCCTTTCTATTAACTTAAATATGAATAATTTGGCTTTTTGTCGAACAGTTACCTTATTGTCACCTAACCTATCAGTAACTACACCGAATACCAAGTGTATGTATTGTTTGAAATGAGAAGGCAATCTTTCAGTTACAAGTATCAAAATATCAATTGCACACTCTACTACGATTCTACTACTCGACCTCAACCATACAACCATTTCATGTACAAGAATACCAAAGTCTTCAGAATCTAACGAAAATTCACCTTCTGACAAATATTTCACTAGCTCAGCCCCAACTGCCATTTTAATTTTATTATCTTTAGTTGACAACTTTGCAATTAAGTCGCTGAAAAATTTGCTATTGCGTTTCATAACTTACACCAAAATTTAAATATCTTTGTGAAACCGAAGAGAAGTAAATAAAACTTTTATTTTACCTTAAAATGTATAACTTCCAAACCAGGAATCTTAATTATTATACCAAAGATAATGAGCCAAAGATAATGAGCCAAAGGTAAGTAAATAACTCACGAACCGCAGACAAAAATTACAATTAGTAACAAACGAAGAACTAAAAATTATTTAAATTTAGAACTCACTAACGTGATTTAAATTGATTTCTGAATTACTTTAAAGATATAAAATTTATAAAATTGTTGTGATTCTAGTATCTGAAATATTTACATTCAATAAACTAGTTGCGCTTTATTTTTTATACTCTGCTTTCTTTATGAAATAACGGAAAGCGGGAGGTCCTGGGTTCCATTCTTATCTGTTAAATAACGGATCTCCTTTAACAGATTTTACTTTTCACCTCAGTCCAGCAGAATTTTTAATATTGCGGTCGATGCATCCTGAGATGTGGATGGCGCGCAACATGAGACTGATTATAACTTTGGTTTGGTTACGAAAGAGAATTAAAAGTATCATTATTATAATTAACAAACAAGTAATTACAAAGCATCGCAAAGTGCCTTTTGAATCAGTGATCCTCATGTTTATTCTTATTAAGAATGAGGGGACATCTTGAGTTGATGTCTAATTGACAAGAAAATAAATGCCCAGGCTGCAACAGAACAAGTGAATTGGGCGCCTAGTTTCCTCTGCAAGCGACTGAATTTAATAGGTTGAATTCTGTGCTCGCTCAGGCTGATTTTCGTCGTCCGCATGTGCATAAGTTCCTCCACATCACGCTGGCACGTTTTACTTAACTTTTTAACTAACCATTTAATTAATGCAAAATGTAAATAAATTTATCTATACTCTATCGTGATATCGATGAGTACTAAACCGCAACAGGAATTACATATCTTGAAACAAAAATGCATCGATAAAGTGGCCAAATCGAATATCCTGTATAATTCACATAAACTTCTGATTATCGCACACTATCCAATCCAGGCATATTGGAGATAGCAGGAATAGTGGTTAGAGATTTACAAGTTTTCGAGTGACAGGAGACTTGGGGCAAGCTGACGGAAGAAAGCAAGCAAAGAAGAAAGCAGAAAGAAAGGAAATACAGAAGTGAGGGGGGTGGGTGAAAACAAGATCCCAGTGGAAGTTGAACCGCGAGGCTGATCCTATAACTGGCAGAATGGATCGACCGGAAACACAGGGAGATGGATTATTACTTGCCTCAATTTCTGATATGTCACTGGTACTTCCGTAAGTTTCTCAACACGATTTTGGGGAAAGAAAACAATCTTAACTGTATGTTGTTTTTTATCTATTGATAAACTTTTTCTGTACAATGTAGCTTTGAAAAAGTTACCTGACACATGAGGTGGGGAAACTGTTCATTAGCAGACCCTGGCTTATGATTTTGTTTACAGAGATAGTAGTACAGTATGTATCTTAATGGAAAACAAATTGCAGAAATTTACGTTGTATATGATGATTATTGTTGAATTTACATTAATGACTATTTGTATGTTGGGGCTTCACTCCATCAGAAAGTCTGTTGGATGTTTGTGTTTGAGTCTTCTAAGAGGTTTTGGTCATGGAAGGTTGTTTGCAGTGTTAATTGGTTGCTGTGGCACGTCATGCAATTGTGAAGCCTGTGATAATTGAAATTAATGGATTCTAGAACAGTAGAGGTATTGAGGTCTTGATGAATGATGCTGTTCCTTGCGTGCCACGGTGCATCAGTAATAACTATACGAATTCTATTCTGGACTGTCTGTATTCTTTTCATTTGTGATGCAACCTCTGAACCCAATATGCCATAACCAAATAACCATAATGGCCGTATTAGTGCTGTGTAAACAAGTCCCTTTAATTTTATTGGAAGTGTTGAGTTGCTGATAACAGAAATTTCAGTTTTTTCAGCAAATTTTTTAACCACTGTTGAGATATGTGAAGACCATGTTAAATTTGCATCTAGTACCAAACCCAAGTATTGTACTTCTGTAGATTGGGGTATATTTTCACCAAACAGGGTAATTAGAGATGTTCCTTTTATATGTAAATTTGAAAACTTCACACTTCTGAAGTGATACCTTCCCACACCACTTTTTACACCAGTCTTTGATAAGGTGCACATATTCCTGCAATTTTGATGCAGTTTCTTGGCATGAACATTTAACTAGGATTAAAACATTGTCTGCAAACTGGGCCACCTTTATGTCAGCTGACACTGGAAAGTCTGATGAGTAAATTAAATATAAGTATGGACCTATGATGCTTCCTTGGGGAAAAGCAGAAAGAATCTGTGAAGTGGTGGATGTGTAATTACCACTTTTAACAGAGTATGTTCTTTTGTGAATGTAAGATTGAACTATTTTAAATAAGTGTCCAGTAAACAGTCCTTTATTTTTGCTTGCAGGCCTTCGTGCCACACTCAATCCATTGCTTGAAAAGTATCAAGGAATAGGGCTAAACAAGTTGTTCCTTTCTCATTCATGTCCAGGATTTCACTCACTATCCTGTGCAATTGTTGGGGGCACGAGTGAGCTTTACAGAAGTAGACTTATCGGGCTGTAACTGTTAGGATCATCCCTGAGTAACATTTTTTGTGTGTGATAGATGAATGCAAGAACTTCAAGCCAACACAATAATACTGAAGACCACCATCATCCATACTAAATCTTGTTATATAGCCATATCATCAAACATTAGTATAGCAACTTTCTTCAGTAAAGCCAGGGCTGCCATTTACAGAAGTTTCCCTTGTATGAAGTGTTCATGGATGCGGTAATTTCACAAACTTATTTAATTAAGTGAATGCCTGAGCAGAATAAAAATTAAGAGTAAGGGCAAAAGGTTTAACATCTTCAGGATTTTCTGAAACAGAGCCATGGCATTTAATGAAATAAGTTTTTCACTATTTCTATCACAACCTAGCACTTCAGTTGCAGAGTCCTGAACTTTCTTATATTAGCCTGCTACCCATTTTTTGTACTTTACAAATTGTTTACGCTTTCTCAACATACCTTGTTTTATATGCTTCCTCAATTTCTCATTTCTTTCTTGTAAAGAATCACAAATCTGCTTCATTTTTTTTGGCTAGGCAAACAATATGAGTTGTTTGTATGCACATTGTGGTTCCTGCCTCAGCTATAAAAGAAAAATTATTGACCATTTGGATTAAAAATACATTGATTACCTATTAAAGTTTGAATACAAGGAACATGATGAGACTTCCTCGCGGGACCCTGGCGTGAATTCACAGTCGCACAATTTGCCATTCACGCGATCTCTGAGTGAACGATATTTTAAAAATTTCCGAATCCACTTCAGTACCCGAAAATCTATACCAGTATTTTTTTTAACTTATTTAATAATAAATTTTTCGGTACGACGTCGACGGCTTTAGAAAAATCAATAATTCCTGATCAACCGCGTCCGACAGATCTTGGCAGTCCGTTGCCACTTGTCAGTTGGCTCTCACAAGAGATCCAGGTCTGAAGCCATGTTGTCCACTGTAAATCCACCCACTGGTTACGCAAATATTCGGCTATCAAGTGTTCAAATTGCTTGCATATCACAGATGTGAGGCTAACCGGCCTGTAATTACTTGTTCCCGATCGCGCACCTAATTTAAATATGGGAACCACAATCGCCTTTCTCCAATCGTCTGGAACATCAGAATTATTAACAGATATTTTAAATAGCCGTATGAGTTACGTAATCATGGCTTCCCCTCCTAATTTTATTTTTCTCCCGAAATCCCATCCGGGCCAGCTGACTTATGAAACTTAAGTTTTCTAATATTTTTTCTTAAGTTGCTAGCAATGATTTTTAAGACACATGTAGACCTGCAGTTTTCCCAAATGGGTAAATCCACCTTTTCCTCGAATACCGTGGCAAAGTAGTTAGCAGACCTGTTGGCTATAATTGCTTCGTCTAGTTTCAGTGTATTTCCTACTCCTTTTAGTGGCGGAGCAACGCTCTTATTACTCTCGCGCCTTCGAATATACTTATAGAATTTACCGCATCCATTACCTCCCCCCTCAAGCAGGTTTATTGAATAAAATTCTTGGGCTGTTTTCTTGGCTTCGACTAACTTTTTGTTAAGGTGAAGAAGTTTGTTCCTGTGATTGATATTTACTTTCCTTTTATTGTACGCTTTTCGCTCTTTTACTTTGAGTTTCCTAATTTCAGGATTGTAGTATTCCGGGTCAGCGTTTTCCCTTAGATGTTTAACTGGAACATAGTACCCTATTCCTTCGCTAATTATTGTTTTAAATGTTACCTAACAGTTTCTCCAGAGCCAGCCCACTCAGCGCATTTTTCTTCTAAGTAATTTAGAAACACTTCCCCATCTGCCTTCTGGAACTGAAATACCTGTTTTCCATGTTTTTCCTGCTCATTGACCTCTACTAATACCTCCAAAGTAGCTGCACGGTGGTCGCTTATGCCAGCCACTACTTCTGAATTTAGAAATATCTCCGCAGGCCTTATTAAATATTCATCAAGTAATGACCCCAATCTAGTTGGTTTTAATGTCGTTTGCAAAAACAACATATCGCAAACAAAGGATTTTATTATCATCTGAGCATCGCTATTATTTCCTAGATTTCCTTCCCAATCGACAAATGGCAGATTAAAGTCCTCGCCCCTCCCACGACAACAATCTCGTTTTCTGGAACTGAATTTGCTATTACTCTTCTCAAATTAATGAGACCCTGAAGCCCGTTATTTGAAGGTCTATAAGCTCCTAAAACCCTCAGAGATTTTTGCGGGCTACTGAGTGGTATTTTGACTGCTATTATTACATATTCATCATCTGCCGAGGTTTCTCCTACTTGCTATATTTTGCTTGATGTATATGAATACTCCACCTCCCCTACCATCTCTATCCCGTCTAAACGTTACGTAGTCCTGCCTAAAAATTTCAGCGTTCACTAGAAAGCCATGATTCCGTCCCTATTATAACATCCGGTTTGTGCAAATCGATAAGATTCTAAAATGAATGGTTTTGTTTACTATACTTCTTCAATTTAGCTGCAGAATTAGTAATGACTTACGCGGCCACCCCTGGATCTCGCCGTTGATGTCTGCCGCCGCCCGAAGCCAAAATCTTAGGATCCACGAAGTTGACGTCGAGCAGCTCGGGAATCCACTCGAACGCCTCGTTGATCTGTCCGACCTTTCTCCAGTGAACTCGTCTCCGCAGTACCCCACTTATCGTGATTTTTGAGCCTTCGTATTTGCTTTTGAGGGAACGAAACAATTCATACATATCACCCATAATGTGATTCGTGTTAGCGTCTCTTTGTTTTAAATCGTTCGTGCCAACGTGAACAATTCCACATGATTAATTCCACAAATATGGACGAAGCGTCGTAAGTGTATTTAATAAATATTAGTTTACTTTTTATGACAAATTAGCTGCACTTTTCATTAATATTTGAAGATGCTAAATTATTTATTCATTGTACAATTGGTAACACTAACTCATGAGAGTATTGTTATAATTATAATATTATAATTCATTAAGTCATTTTACTTACGTACTCCATGGCTCTACGGTCCATTATGTGTTTCCAGTCTTCCCGGTCCTCAGCCCGTCTACGCCACCTCGTGACTCCGACAGTCCTACTGTCTTCCTCCACATCTTCCGTCCTCTCCATCTACTGCCCTGTTAGTGCATTTCATTCCCCATTCGTTGCACGTGTCCTAGACATCCGAATCTTCTCATTTTGACTGAAGCTACCAAATCCGATTCCTTATTTGTTCTAATCCTCCATAAATTTCTTTCCTTCACCGGCCCATATATCTTTCTCAATACTTTCCTTTCCCACACGTTTAATCTCGTCTCTATGGCCTCAGTCAATACCCATGCCTCACTCCCATACATGAGTACTGGTTTCATCATTGTTTTATAGAGAGTAACTTTCAGTTTCCTGCTTAAATTTTTGCTTCCCAGAAGGGGTTACAGTGCTCTATATGATCTATTCGCAGTGTTGATCCGATTTGCAATATCCATCTGAATTTTATTTTCTGATGTTACTACTGATCCCAGATATGTGAAGATATCTACTGTTTCAAAGGTGTAATCATCCACTGTGTTCTTTCCTCTTCTCTCCGTTACCATATATTTAGATTTAGCCTCATTTATCTCCAATCCCAAATATTCAGCTGTATCCTTTAAGTCCTTGAAGGCGGTGGTAAGTGCCTCCTCACTTCTCGCAGTTATAACCACGTCATCTGCGTAGGCCAGTACTTGGACCAACCTATTGTAAATATTACCACCCGCATTAGTGGTTATTGATCTAACCGCCTTTTCCAGCACTAGGTTAAATAGCACTGGTGGCTTAAGCCTTCTTCAGTTCTGAATGTTCTTGACATGCATCCCTGCACTTTTACATGGCTCCTACTGTTCTCTGAGTTCATCTTAGTCAGCTTTATTAACTTCTGTGTGAACTTAAAATCCTTCATTGTTTCCCACAAAGTCGATCTCTTTACTTTGTCATATGCTTGTTTAAAATCTATAAAAAGATGACCCAGTCGAACGTTATATTCATATGTCTTTTCCAGAATCATTCTCATTGTGAACATCTGATCCGTCATCGATCTTCTAGGCCTAAAACCAGCTTGGTACTCCCCTATAATTCTTTCTGCTCTACTATTAACTCTGTTTGTTATAGCTGTAGCTAGGATTTTGTACACCACACTCAGTAAGGATATACCTCGTGTTCCTTTCTTATGTATCGGGCATATATTAGCTAATGTCCATTCTTCTGGCATTTTACCATCTTTCCAAACCTTATTTATAACCTCATGCAAACTCCTCACTAGTGCTTCTCCTCCGTGTTTCACCATCTCTACCATTATGAGGTCATTATTTTTCAATTGTTTTGTAATTTCTCTTATTTCTTTGGTTGTTGGCGGTTCCCTGTCATCTGCATCCTCCTCATTCCTTTCTGTCCTCTCCCTCACCTCTCCACATTCTTCCTCAACATCTTTTTCTAAACTTTCCCTCCTATCACTATTACCTAATCTTAATCCTTCCGTTTGATTTATTGGCCTGACAGAGTAATGATTCGAAATGTTTTGCTCATTCTTCCAGCATTTGTTCTTTCCCAACAATCAAACTATCTGCCTCATCCTTAAGTATATTTACTCTAGGTTGATATCCCTTCTTAACTTGTCCAACCCCTTGGAAGAATTTTCTTCCCAGTGTGGTGATTCATGACCCTTACAGTCGGGTAAAGCAAAAATAATTTAGTTTTTGTTATTTACGTATACAGGACGGAAGACGAGAATGGCTTGGTGGGGCCGAGTAGGCGGGAAAACGTCACCGTCTGCAACATTGTTGATGGCCTGGAGGAGATTAGATTGGACAGTTGGTGCAGGGAGGCTGCCGGAGAGAGATGCTAGGGAGAGACGAAGCAGTGGCAGAACAAGGCGACATCTATAAAATTTAGTTTCTGCACATTTAAGAAAGGAGATTCATTTTGTGGGAGTACAGAAAATAAAAAGATAACATTTGATCTGAAGGAGAGGCGCTAGAGAATCTTAATATGAAGAAGACGTGACCCAGCAAAGGAACAACCGGCATACGAACAAAAACGAAGAACGACGTCATCAGGCGTTAACATCTGGTAACGGCATTTTACCCAGCTTTTCCACACAAACCATTCTCGTCTGATTCGCGATTTTAATTTTCAACTATATCGTTCGTCACCCGCGTTCCCGGGAGCAGCCATTTAAGAAGCTGCGTAGAGTATTATTTTTGCTTTTACCGACTGAGCTAATGATTAAATTGATATCGTAAATTTATATGTTTTCCACTATAACTTAATTTGAGTTATGTTTCTATTCAAATTAAATAGATTATTATTATTATTGTTCGTTTGACTGTACAACAATATTTTTGATGGTGTAACCAACGAACACCACACCAGTTTGTTTTCAAAGTTTTTCTGTACTTCATCCACTTTCTCCTTTTCTTCTATTCTTTTTTTGTTTCTTATCAGTGTCTTTACTATTCTCCGTTTCTTTTTAAAAGCTGTTATATTATTTCGAGTGGGTCTCTAATATTCTTTGTCGGCCTAAATTTCTCTCCCCCAGAACCTCCTTCATGTCTACATCATACCATTTATTTCTACTCTGTTTTCTTCTCATTCCAAGTACTTCTTGTGCTGCTACATTTATTGCTAGCTTTGTTTCTTCCCGCATTGTATTAATGCCCACATCCCCATTTCCATCCATTTTTAGTTTTCTTTGCAGTTGATCCCTATACTCTTCCTCTTTATTCTCGTCCTTTAACATTTCTACATTATAGTATTAACCCTGTTAATTTCTGTCTCTGGGCTTGATTTGCCAGTCTTTCTTGGGACTTGATCCTCACCAATATGTGGTCTGTGTCACAGTCTGCTCCGCGCTGTCCTCTTACGTCCATTATATTGGAAGCGTGTCGTGCATCTATCAGCACGTCATCTATCTGGTTTTTTGTCTGTCTATCCGGAGATATCCACGTCTCCTTATGTGGAAAACACGTGCTCTTGATCACAAAATCAATCATCTTCCATCCGTTCTCTTGGTGTTTACTGTGATATCCTGCCGCAGGGTGGTTTTCTTTCTCTTTGCCTACTTTCGCATTGTAATCCCCTAATACAACTTTAACATCATACTTGGGCAACGTGTCATTTACTTGTCCCATTTTTTCATAAAAAAGCTCTTTTTCCTCTTCTTCGGCCTCCTCTGTTGGGGCATGGACACTTATTAATGAGATGTTGGCAAATCTTCCTTTCAATCTTAAATGGCATAGCCTGGAGTTTATTGCTTCATATTCGATCATATTGTGACTGACCGATTTCTTGACCTTAAAACCTGTTCCTATTTTGTTTTATTCTTCTCCACTATTAATCAGAATATAATGTTGTAGGTCCACTGCTTCTATTGTCATCCATCATATCTCTTGCAATACTGCAACATCTATCTTATATTTAAGTAGTTCGTCCTCAAATTTCCTGCTAGCCCCATCTTTCATGTTCCAATATATCCTTATCGTTGCCATTTAGCGCGCTGTAGTCGTCGTAAGTTTGGGACCGTCCGGTTCTTAAGATTTGGTTTCTGAACGATATGAAGTTTTTATGGTGGTGAGGTTGTTAGCCCCAACCTGGAGGGCCACACGCAAGCCCCACCACCACTTCAAGGTGTGGTGAGGATTAAGTCATTAAGTTTCTATTATTTTTTCCAAAAATATGTATGTATATGTATATATATCTAAGTATGCATGAATGTATATAAATTTATTACTGGGTAATTTAACAGGTAAATTATTAATTTCATATTTAATCTTAGTCAACCTAATGTTAATATATTTGGAAATGATATGCAAAGGATTAGTAGTAAGAATAATACTATTTACAATTTTGCTCAGATCAAATTTATGATAGCCCTGATATCAATCAGATAATTTGACATCCCTATTTACTAGATTATAAACCATAGTATCTTATGGAATAAGGCTGATTTGACATGTACTTAAGAATTATTCCTGAGTAAGTACATCTTTTGATAGCAATTAGTAACTATCTTATTGATAAAAACAATAACCAAAACATCAAGAGAGTTGAAAGAGCGATCTTTTTCAATTTCGATTGTGAAGTTGCTTTCAGGGTTGTAATTATTAAAAGTATTGAGCAAATGGTTTACATGGAATCTGGGGATAGTACAAAAAAAAACGTCAACATACTTGATATATCTCAGTGGCTTTAAATCTAAAGATGTAATACATAAAGCTCCCAAACCTCTCATAGTAATTTGCGTAAAAAAGGAACAGAAAGGAAGAATCGCTGATTTCGTGATGGTAAATGTTATTTAACGAAAAATAAGTGCAATTTATAATTACATTTATTAAGAATTTTTGTCTATTTGTAAAACTTGGTATAATTAATTCATGGGGTAAAGGGACATTTCATCTCATGATAATAAAACATGATCATTTCGGACGTTTCAATGGTCAAAAAACTGTAAGACTTTTTAACTGTAAAATTATTGCCCTCATTGAGACCTTAATTGAAGAGACTATACAAAAATATTAAAAAGAGGACTGTTATTAGAAGAAACGATAATTATGAAAGATATTTTAGCTAGAGTACAGGCTCTGGCAATATTAGCAGAAGTTAAAAACTAGGGGTGAAAAGTGCTGCTGTCTTCTATAAGTCTTTTCAAATTAATTTATAATTGATCAATAATTAAATTAATGGATTTAATTTTTTATTGCAAATTTTATGTATTTATTTGTATGATAATAACGCTTGAACGTGATTAAACTATTTAGTCATGTTCCTTTGGCAGGATTATTAGAAATGAGATTGCAGCGTGGCAGCCGGCCATAGGCAGCAGCGTGCACTTGGAGCCGATGTTGACTGCTATTATTAACATTTCACTTTATTTCAAACATGGCACTCATTGTATTTTAGCAACACTACCCAAAATTATGGTATAGAGACACGAAATATTTTAACTATACGTTATTATTTACGGAGTAATTGGCCTCAAAATGACGTCAGAATTTGTCGCGACAAATTTTTGTGGCGACTTTGGCTTGAACAGATATTAATCAGAACGGCCAGCTGCAATACTATATTCATCATTGATGATAATTCTACTACTGTATTGATAAGCTAAATTACACACTTACTTGGCTTCTAAAACTGATTTGGCAAGGGACCAGCTTGGGCTTTTCAGCCGCGCGTACGAGTTAACGAGGAGACAGCCAGACCATTCAAGATGGTCTTCTAACTTCTGAACCAGTGTACAATGAGATTTAATATTTTGCACAGTTTCAGTTGGGGTCTGGGTTTACTTCCTTTCAAATTTTCATGAGATTTAGAGAGGATCGAGTGGGAACCATAAGTTGTTTTGGATCCAGTTTACTTCATCTAATTTCCGCATTTTCCTATTGGAATTCACTATTATTTCGTGCTGAAGGATAAAGTACAGTGACAAAAAGAATTGTATAAATTCTACTATTAGTGTGTTCATTTATCAATATTATTCTTTCCAATAAAAAATCTGAACATTTGAAAAAAAATAACTTACGTAGGATTCTTTTCGTTTCTGAGAATTTCGATCATTTAATCCCGGGAATAAATCTCTATTCCTGTAGTCCACAATTTGCATGTTTAATATAGCTGGTCGTTTTTGCATTTCATCGATGAACAAATCGATATCAATGTGTGACACAGAAACGCGCTCGAATAATGACACGTCTTGATGAATGAGTTGCGATTTGTAAAAGAAAAGAAAAAAACAATTTAACCACTGTACTGTCAAAATTATTTATTTCTAAATTTCGAACATACAGGAGCTTCGAATCTAGTCAGATGATACTAATCGATTCTGTGGATTAATATCCGAGTCCCTTCATACGTCCGCTATACTGGCTCACTTTATAAAGATGGATTTATAATGTACAGCTGCTGTATGACGGAACTCGGTATGAGTATGAATAAATTTTAATCCAGAGTATGGATTAATATGATCTGAATAGATAACGAAATCTCCGCTGTGTTCAAAGTTCAGAAATAATTGGGATTGTAAAAATGTTGATTTTTTTTACAGAATATTCTCAGTCCTTGTGAAATACACAGCGGCAACAAATATAGACAGTGTAGGCCTCGGGTACGATAATGACGACGAGCGGCAAGGGCAGGGAGCAGGTAGTTAGAGCAGCACCGCTCACTTTAATGTTCCAATGCAATTCAATGAGTTCGCGGTTCCACTGGTTACGGCAAGGGTGAGCGGTATAACTCCCGCCGCTCAGCTTGCCGCTCATCGCGGACATTAATTTTTTGCCCCTGCTGAGCGGCAGGGTCTATAAAAAACTCTCAAACCCAACTGAATGCACAAAAAACAGGACGAGGCCAATTTAATTTCGTTAGTAAAAAATCATTTAATTTGTTTACTAAATGTTAAAAAAGGAAAGGAAGAAAATTAGTTTACTTTTTATATAAAAATATTACAATAATATTGAGAAATCCCTGCTTCGAACAAATTAATACGCGAAGGAAGTGTTGATATAGTTATTTAAAATCATAATTTATTGATTAATTTTTGGAAGTAAATAACGACGTACGACTTTACAAAACAACATTTTGCATCAGGCGCACTATTCTTGTCGATGAGTTTTGTTACTGAGTTATACTTTATGTAATGTTGTTGTTGTGGTATTCAGTCCTAAGACTGGTCTGATGCAATCCTCAATGCTAACCTATCTTGCGCAAGCCTTTTCATTCCTTCTAACTAGCACACCATACATCCTCCAAAATCTTGGCCTCCCTCTTCTGTTCTTACCCCACACACTTCCCTCTAATGCTAATTTTACAAGACCTTCATGTCTTAAAACGAGGTCTATTAATCTATTCCTTCTCTTTCTCAACGTCCTCCATATTGTTGGTTTTTTCCTATTCTGTTTAGAACTTCCTCGTTTGTGATTCTGTCCACCCAACTGATTTTCAGCATTCTCCTATAACACCACATTTCAAATCTTCTATTCTTTTCCTTTCCAGAGCTCCTATCGTCCACGTTTCGTACCCATATTACACCACACATTTTTAGCAACGATTTTACAATATTCACACTTTTATTATCCGTAAGTAAATTCCTCTTTTTCGCGAAAGCCTTCCTTGCCTATACTAGCCTACTCTTTATGTCTACTATACTTCTACCATCCCTTCCCAAGTAGCAGAATTCCTTAACTTTCGTCAAAATATCTCTTCTCAATCTAACACACTTTATTATTCCACTGTTTCCCATACTACACTCCATTACCTTGGTTTTCCCTCTATTAATCCTCATATTGAACTCTTTTCCAGGACTACGTTCATGCCATTTATTCTGATTCTTCTAATATCGTCGGCAAAGCGTAAGGTTTTTATTTCTTGTATCCTTACTCATTTAATTACTTTTTCAGAATCATTTGACTATTGATTGTAAATATTATTTTATAAATTAAGTCATAGCATCGAGAGCATTGTCGTTCAGGTAGAACGCGCGACACATGTGTGTACCTGTACAGCTCCACTACGCGCTACTGACAGGGCAGCATATGTATTGTGTACGCTCTATTTTACTCTATACAGAATTAACTCATTGTTAAATTTTTCCATTGTTATTCTTTGTAACTGTTATTTTGGCCTCGTTGCTTGTGCGACATGCACAACTAGATTTTTATCCATTTTACTTTCTTGATTACATGAATATTTTTTTCATTTTATAACATAATTGTATTATACATATTATATTGTATATATTTATTTTCATTTTATTATAATCGTACAAGATTAGGTTCTATAATATTGGATCGAAATGTCGTGTATGAACTACTGTTAATAACGTTTATATAACTTTTTTATGAAATATAGGCTGTTTTACAATTTATTAATAAGTTATGTATTTTATAAAATAATTTGTTTGAAACAAGTGTCCACGATCTTGTCGTTTCTCGCCACAAAACGTCCTAGACCAGGATGCAAAGTGGCAGTCTAAGATAGCCTCGATCATAACTAGACGTCCTGTCTTACTTTAATCCCTGTCGCACAATAAAATTCTTATATATTCAGTTCTATCAAAAATTAAATTTTCTTCTGATACCTCTTCTGTAGAAGTTGTTGAATGTATGTTTCTGGTCATTACCTTAATTGGACTTAAAGCTTTATTTTCATAAGAATGTCACTCTCATTCAGTGGCAAAATTGTCAAGGTCAAAAATTAATTAAATGCACCTCATTTAAGAATTCTTCATATTTTTCCCCTGGTATCCAGATTCAGGGTATTGTTTTTCAAAAAATATTAAATAATATTATTATACACTAAAGATAAAACACTTATGTTTTACAACAAGTACAGATTGTCTGATATCAGTCCGTCGGGTACGCTGCCTGTCTCGCTACTGTCAGTCTCTGTGTACGCCGCCAGAGAGCTCCAACAACTAACTAACACTGCTCCTACAACATCTCCCCCTCAAAGCTAAAGATCTAGTTGCTGGGGTGCTCTTGATACTCGGCCGGATCTCGTCCGTCGACCTCCCGTCGGCTGCTCGATGGAGTCGGGCGAAAGGACGTTTCTGTTCTCGGGCGTAGTAGACACATCAGTCGTCGTCCCATTCGGAACTCTAGGTAGTGTGTTGCCTCCTGTCGATAGCGTCGGACATATCGTATGTCTGTTGCGACGTATGTCATTATTTTCAGTACGGACGACACACGTACTCGGCTGGTCTGCCTTTCTTATGACCGCGCCGAACTTCTTTATATCTTTTACGAAAACTCGGGTCCCTGAAGCCAGCTCAGGTAGTCTTCTTGCCCCTTTTGCCGAGTTATAGTTTCTCTCGATTCTTGCTCTTCGATTGTCTTCTTTTTCCTTAACCTTTCCTCTATTCACCACCCTCGGTTCCAAGTTGACTGGAATATGAGGGAAGAAATCTTTCAATCTACGACTCATCGACTCATCTGGTGAGTGTCCGTTTTCCAAAGGCGTGTTGCTGTATGCCAGCAGGCCTTTGTAGGGGTCTTTTTCCTTCGCAAAAATTCTCTTCACGATTTTGACTCCCGCTTCGGCGAGTCCATTGCTCTGTGGGTAGTCAGGTCTTCTTGTAACTAATTTAAAGCCATATGCTTCCTGGAATTCCTTGAACCTTTGGGATTCCCTAAATGGGTTGAACTGAGTCCCGTTGTCTGTGAAGATCTCTGCCTTGTCTTGCAAATATCTCAGACATTTTTTCTATGATAGTTTCCATTCTCAAGTTAGGAACTTTCGTCACTTCTGGGTATCGGGAATATCTATCAAAAATTATTAGATACCATTCATTGTTTACTTTAAATAGATCCATGCCAGCTTTCTGCCACGGGCGATTAGCTGGTTCAACCTGGATCAATGGTTCATGTCTATTCGACCGGTGTTGTGCGCAGATGTCGCAGTTGTCTACCTTTTGACGTATCTGCGTAGACATGCCGGGCCACCAAACAGTTTGATTGGCTCTAGCTCTGCATTTCGTAATACCGAGGTGTCCCCCGTGGATCTTTTCTAACATTTCTGCTTGCAGTTTCTTTGGGATGATGATTCTCGACCCGTACATCAGCAGTTCACCCTGACAGGTTTCAAATAGGTGGGTAGAGATTCTTGTCTTGGCCATCCGCTGCAGATGTAGACCCTAACAGCTGCTACTTCTGAGTCCTGTTTCTGTTCCTCGACGATTTGCGTGAGCTTAGAAGTGGACGCTGGAAGATTTGAAATCGCCCCGATCACATGATTTCCCACTTCCTCCTGGAATGCGTCATGTATTGTCCGCACAATTGGTTGTCGAGATAGGGCGTCGGCTGTTTCCAAGTCTTTACCGGGTACGTGGACCACATTGCAATCAAAACGCATAAGACGGATACGATACCTTTGAAGTCTAGGAGACAAGTTATCCAGAGCTTTGGTAGTAAGAATCGGGATGAGTGGTTTGTGGTCGGTTTGCACTATGATATGCATGCCTGTTATGTAATCGGTAAATTTCTCACACGCATAGATAATAGCTAGTGCCTCTTTCTCGATCTGGGCGTACCTTTTCTCGGCGTCTGAAAGTAGTCTTGACGTGTACGCTACAGGTTTGATATCTCCCCCTTCTTGCATCTGGAGTAGCGTTCCTCCAATCCCGAAAGATGACGCGTCTGCCGTTACGATCGTTTCCTTCCTAGAATCGAAACGGGCTAATACCGGAGCCGAAGTCAAGATTTCCTTCACTCTGGCAAAAGCTGCTTCTTGACTTGGTCCCCCATACAAATGCTGAATCCTCTTTCAGCAAGGCTTGAAGTGGAGCCAAGATGGTTGCTTTATCTGGTATGGCCTTCGCTAAGAAGTTAACCATACCCATCAGCCTTTTTAGTCCCTTCTTGTCATTTGGAGCTTCCATATCGACGATGGCTTCTACCTTCTCCGGATGTATACGAGTACCCGACTCGTCGATGATGTGTCCCAGGAATTCAATTGATCGGCTGCTGATAACCAACTTCTTCTCGTTGAGCGTGATTTTAGATTCACGCAGTTTTGTTAAAACCATCTCTAGTCTACTGTTATGTTCCTCTTGAGTAGCTCCGTATACTAGAATGTCGTCCATCAAACATACGATGCCGTCACAGCCTACCAGTATTTCTTGCACTTTTTTCTGAAAACGTTCAGGAGCACAAGTGATTCCAAATGGTAAACGATTAAAACAGAATCTCCCAAAGGGTGTGATGAATGTGGTGAGTAGACGTGATCCTTCGTCTAGGACTATTTGGTAAAATCCTGAAGCCGCATCTAGTTTGGAAAAATATCTGGCATCTTTTATTAAGTTAAGAGTATAGTGAACATTAGGTATGGGATGGCACTCTCGTTGAACGGCTTTATTCAGCTCTCTCAGGTCCACACAAATCCTCGGGCTGCCGTATTTCTTGAACGTGACAACCATAGGAGAACACCAGTCCGTATATATATTGACCGGCGAAATTATCCTTTCTTCTACCATCTTCTCTATTGCCTTTTTCACGTTGTCTAGCAGGGGTATCACAATTCGCCTTGGAGATGTCACGGCAACCGGTATTACATCCGGTTTGACAGCTCTTTTACAGTTTCCAGGAATTTTCCCAATTCCCTGGAATAATTCGGGATATTTCGACTTAACATCATCCAACGATATAGCGTTTGAATTGAAAATAGCACCGAGTCTTTTCACTAGGCCTAATTGCACTGCATCCGATCTCCCCAATATAGGCTGCTGAAGGTTTCTCGGTGAAAAAGCCGTAACGTCGCTCCCCGTATCGATTTTAAATCGAACGTCCTTCCCGATGACTTGGATTGTTGCCGTCCAGTCTGTATTGTCGCCGCTTTTCACCTCGACCGTGTCGATGTGAAATAACCCGTCGGCGTCTAGCTTGCCCTCATTAACTGAACACATATTTCTCTTAGATCTGCAAAATGTTATTTCTTATGACAATTGTGACATGTGGCAGAGTTAGTAGGGCATTGTTTGCGTTCGTGTCTATCGCGGCCGCACCATTGACAGCTGTTCCACTGTTTAGACCGCGAATTTGATTGTTTATCCTGTTTATTCCGTAACGAGAATTTAGGGCCTTCGTCGTGTTTCTTAGATAACCCGACTCTATTTATGCTCGGTTGTTGCAATTGTTCGACTTGTTTTCTGACCTCTTCAGACTGCGTAATCATCTTGACGGCTTTATCAAGCGTGAGCGTATCATCTAACTGCATACGCTCGCTCAGCTTTTTGTCTGCAACACCTACGACAATCCTGTCTCGAATAAATTCGTCTTTCAAACCGCCATAGTTGCAATTTCTGGCGAGGTTATGTAACGAGGTGATAAAATCACTAGCTGATTCCCCAGGATTTTGAGCTCGGGTTTGAAAACGTGCCCTTTCATTATATTACTTTTAGGCGCAAAGTGATTGTCAAATTTAGTAATCACAATTTGATACGCCCTTTCTTCAGCTTCCGTTAACCCAAAAGTGAGCATCACTTCATCAGCTTTTTCTTCCATTAGATATATTAATGTATTTACCTGTTCTTCTTCTGACAAAGCGTTTAACTTAGAAGCAAGTCGAAACCCCTCAAACCTCCTTTTCCATTTAGGCCAGTCGCCGGGCGAATTGAAGTCAAACGGATCCGGCGCTGAGATGTTGTATGACGATGCCGCCGCATGATCTTGGTGTGCCATTATCCCTTAGTAACCATTCGATAGTCGGTAATTACACTACTTTACCGCTGCCACCATGTTGTGTTAATGAAAACACTTTATTAAATACACTTATGTTTTACAACAAGTACAGATTGTCTGATATCAGGCCGTCGGGTACACTGCCTGTCTCGCTACTGTCTAGTCTCTGTGTGCCCCGCCAGAGAGCTCCAACAACTAACTAACACTGCTCCTGTATTGTACATGTGTAAAGGTCTGGATATATATCGCCACACAGAGAATGATACGTATTATTTCCCAACTCTCTTGTGAATGGCAGTGTGAGCACCATTAGTTTGGTTTAATTTGCAATGTCCAGTGTGTTGTGCTGGAATGATTATCAAGTGTTCTACCTAAAGGCAAGTCTGTGTGCTTGGTCTATAAATTGCCTTCTCTATCTAGTTCTGCCATTAGCCTCTTTCTTCTCCACCCAATATCTTCCTCTTACTCCCATCAAGCAGCTACTTTCATCACGTGTCCTTCATGATGTCATGCAGTAAACAATTTGTCCATAGGATGTGTTCAGTTTGCATCTCTCTTAGAAAGTTTATTCAAGATGTATCTCTTCTCATTTACTCTTCTTAGAGCTTCGGTTTTTCCATTTCTGTCCAATCTATTTTTTCAATTATTCTCCAACACTACATTTCAACAATGTCTAGGAATTTTTTCTCCTTGTTTATCTTTATGATTTATACAAAGTCATGATCTAGATAGATCACCAGGTCCTTCTACAATTATGTATTTGATTTGATTGTCAGTAGGGCTTTTTGTCTTAGTGAATGGTGTCTTGGCTATTGTGTTGTGATCTCATTTCTTTTGTACTTTACTAATTATTCATAAGAGACTTCCAAAGAACATGAACTGATCAATATTTTGCAGTAGTTTTGTACAAAGATATGCAGGGATATGGTTCCTTTGGTATTTCCATCACTTTGAATTTTTCTACACATATCACAATTACTTACTTCCTTCCTGTTATCACTAGACTGCCCAACATGTCATGTGGCATTTCTTTCTCTTTCAACAACAGTACCAGGTCATCTACATATTTTCTTGTGGCAATTGATCTTCCCCATTTCCAAAATTTCAACTTGTTCCAAGTATTCTCTGATTAAACAATCAGCATAGAAGTTGAAAAGTATAGTTGACAACCTTGTTGGACTAATTTTCCTATCTCCATGTTGGTGGTCACTCTGTGATCCCTTTATTCAGATGCAAATTGTACATAATATTTTATCTTTTCAGGTCTAATTTAGTTTTCCAATTAACATGGTCAAAACATTTTACCGAGTAATAAACCAAACACACAGCTATGAATGAATTTATTGATACTGCAGTTGAATTACGTACGGTGGCAGTTACAAAAAAATAAGCTTAAAATAAGGAATGTGAATAGTTACAAGTAATAATAATAATAATATAAACAAACATATTAAATTGTAAATTACATCTAAAAGATAAAATTAAAGTACTCATTGTTCAGATGTTATTTCTTTGAACTACACTTCACTACACTTGCAATTCATGATCACTTACACTTCCTAATTCTTCCCTGAAAAACTTTGCTATTGGGAGGAAATGTTTCAAAAACTTCTGCAGGTAAATTGTTCCAATCCCTTATAGTTCGGTTTAAAAACAAATATTTCCCAACATCAGTTTTAAAGCTGCTCTGCCCAATTTTATAATTTTGATCTCATCTACTGTAATAATTTACTTCTAAAAAATTTGATGCAATATCCTCCCAGAATGGATTTAGAACTCTCTCTGTAAATAATATACAGCATTCCCATGGAATTCCAAGTTCTTTTCCCTATTCTGAAATCAAGCTGATATTCTCGAATTACTTATTTTGCCATTTTCTAGTCTTCTTCTAGATCAAACTGATAGTTCTGAAATAACTACATTTATCATATACCTCTCTAGTGTATTTTTCAGTGGTAGTAATATCAAAAAAATCTTTATGACACTCTCCAGGTTCATAAATTCAGTTAGGTAATCTCACTTCGCTTAGCCACATTTTACTGACACTAATTTTTACATTTCTACTTTCAAATTTTCTTGCCCAATTCAGTATTCTTACACTCAAGGCTCCTATTCTCAATTTGTAGATGATTCCCTCTTAAACATTCCCCACCAGAAGAACTGAGTGAGGGAGTATTTTGCCTCAGGAAGGGCCATTATTATAAGGCCAAAGTCACTTTAGGGTAAAACATTATTTTGGGAGTCTTCCTGTTTCCTTTCTGCAGCACAGTTCTTCAGTTATCCCAACCCTGAAGATGTGCTATCAAAAATGATCTCAAACATAATTTGTTCATTGCCTATTAAAGTTATTAATGCCACTGATTCCCAGCAGTACTTTTGCCTGTTTTCCATGGTAGACATCGTTTCCCACTTACCTGGGACACATCCTTTAAGAATTAACAGCTTTTGCAACAAAGAAGTACCTCTATCCAATTTTGGGAAAATCAAGACTTTTTCATCAATTAACAATATCTCTGTAGCTTGGAAGTCAACTTGTCACTTACATATTGTAACATCCCAGCAAACACGATAATTTTCTCACTTACAAGCAGCAGGAACACTACAATGATATAAACTGTTGGATACTACTGAAAGTCTAACACAGTTTTTCACAATCTTAAAAGCTAAAATTCGGGTTCAACCTTCATTCACATCACAAGACAAGCCTATCTGGAAAAATAAAGATAGATCTCAGCATACTAGTCTATCACTTTTATTCAAATAAAACCTAGAAACATCAAAAGAATGTCCAGGGCCTTGTCTTTATATTTACATTTCCCATTAAAAATTAAGAATTGTGAAAGGCAATGACATCTTTAAATTGCATACATACTAAATTTTAAATATGTAATTATTTAATAAAGTTCTATTACTCTTCTCTAAAGAGCACAGGTTATATTAATTTCACAAAATTCTTAGCTTATGAGGTTCCCCAGTACAAGCAATAACTTTGTAATGATTAAAATGGTAAAAAAAATACACTCTCATTGGGTGAATAATTTCTTTAGCATTATCAAATGCTCATAGATCTTTTCTACAGTCTTGTTTACTTCACTGATGATTAAATTTCATTAACAGAAAGAATATCAAATAGCATTCCACACTTACCCCTATTCATACAATGGGAAAAGAAAAACAACATACAATCTGAAAATGTTATAAAAAATTTAAAATCTTCCTACGTATGATGTATAATCATATACATTTATAAATTGAGAGGGCACAATCTATTATCTGAATATATTACAATGAAAATGTAGAAATATTAAGGTGTCATTCAGTATAAAAATATGTGACAGTTTGAGATTATTGATTTATATTCCAGAGAATGTGATCTCTCAATTTCTGAGTGGCAATTATGGTCAGGCTGGGTGTGAAGTCTTCATTTTATATTATATCATTATCTTATTTTATCATTTTTTTCTTTCAATTTTTATGGATGTTGTTTAACACTCCATTTCAGTAGTTTTTAAGAATATGTACAGTATTTTTGAATTGTTCTGACTGTACCTCGAATAATGAAGGTGAACAATTTTGGCGAAAATTAGTCAGAATTAAAATTATTTATTTATTAAATTATATTATGATGTTCATTTTTCTGTTGTTTTCCATTGTTCTAAACAATGGAACAAAATGTTGTGATATAATTTAATAAATATATAATTTTAATTCTGACTAATTTTCGCCAAAATTGTTCGCCTTCAATATGTACAGTATTTTATATAAATTACAAATTAAAAATTAGTGTAAAGATCATTTTATATTTTTCCCAATGTAGGTTAACTGGAATATGCTATTAAGGATTTTTAAGAGCACTGGAATAAAATATTAGAGAAAGGAGGCTTATACATAACCTGTACAGAAGGCAAGCAGCAGTAATTAGAGTAAAAGATCAAGAAAAGAAAGCTGTAATCAAGATAGGAGTAAGACAATGATGCAGTCTGTAGAACAGGCAATGAAGAAAGTTAAAATGGAATATGGAAAAGGAATCATACTGCAAGGAGAAGAAATAAAAGCCTTATACTTTGCCAACGATATTGTAGTATTAGGGGAGCCAGTAGAAGACTTGGAAACCATAATAAATGGCATGAACGTAGTCCTGGAGAAAGAGTTCAATATGAAGACCAACAGAGGGAAAACCAAGGTAATTGAGTTTGGGAAACAGTGGAAAAACAAAGTGTGTTAAATTGGGAAGGGATAGTTTGACGGAAGTTAAGGAATTCTCCTACTTGGAAAGCTTAATAATTAGGGATGGTAGAAGTATAGTAGACATAAAGAGTAGGATAGCATTAGCATCTAGGCAAGGAAGTCTTTCACGAAAAAGATGAATTTACTTACGGGTAATATAAGTGTGAATATTAGGAAATCATTGCTAAAAATGTTCGTATGTAGTGTGATGTTATATGGCTGTGAAACGTGGACAATAGGAGTTGTGGAAAGGAAAAGAATAGGAGTCTTTGAAATGTGGTGCTATAGGAGAATGCTGAAAATCAGATGGGTGGATAGAATCACTAACGAGGAAGTTCTAAACAGAATAGAGGAAAAGCGAACAATATGGAGAACCTTGACCAAGAGAAGGGATAGATTAATAGGCCACATTTTAAGGCATGAGGGTCTTGTAAAATTAGCATTAGAGGGAAGTGTGTGGGTTTAAGAACAGAAGAGGGAGGCCAAGGATCGAATATGCTAAGCAGATTAGGGAGGATGTTGGTTGTGCAAGCGATGAAGAAATGATAAGGCTTGTGCAAGATAGGTTAGCATGGAAGGTTCCATCAGATCAGTCTTAGGACTGAATACCACAACAAACAACCAATTTATCTGATTTTTGCTGCACTTTCTCTGATGACTGCTTGGCTTTTCTAACATGAGTCCTAAATACACACAATATGTCAGTTCTTTGGCTATTAACAAAATGTAAGAAGTTCCAAGCATTACAGGACACATGTTTACTTTCTAAATTATCTTCATAGATACATCCTGTAAATGAAATTTATTAACTTTTTCTCCCATTGTCTCCCCCTGTTTATGGCATATCATTTTGTAAATCTATTACATTAAAAATGCCGTTAACTTTCCTATACATAATACAACTGTTGGAAAAATTCAAGGTTTGATTAATACTATCCAGTATAATATAAATAAGAATCAATAATTGTACTAAAGGAATACCTAACATCTTGAATAATTCTACATCTTAGTACTAATATTTCAATGTCAAGTGATGCTTAGCAATGAAACATTTAAAAATAAATTGAATTATTTTTGTAAGAGGAACAACCCAATAATATTTTGACTATATTAGTTATACTATTTATAATTATGCAGGAAATTGATAATAAAGCTTCACAAATAAATTCATAAATTTAATGATTTTTTCTTCATAGTAAAATAATACATTTGTACTCATTACAACACAAAACATAATCATGGGAGACAAAGCATCTCGCACCAAAAAACTCCAAGATCCTATTTGATATCAAGAACTGACTAGTGACAATAATTTAAATACTATTATTTTTAATTTAGCACACGTGGAAAAGTTGCAGAAATTTCTGAAAAAGAAACAGGATTTATATTAAAAAGTTGTTACAGTAATTCTATCTGTTGTAGGGTTTAAGTGTTTAAAACAACAACCATTTTTAAGATATAAGCAATATTTCAACATATATAAGATTTGTTTTGTCCATTATTTTGGGACTCCATGTAAAGACATACACAATCAAATTTCATCTGAATTTCCATTTTGAATGAATGAAAATACATATGAAGTAAACTTTAAAGGAGCAAAAACAGAAAATTTCAGCCATAACTGATTCTGGACACAGACCAGAAATCAAAAAAAAAAATAAATAAATAAATAAATCTGATATTATATTCAGGTTTTGACCCATTCTTTTTGCATTTAATTAATTTCTGTTCATATGTCACACACATTGCAAATTGATGGTTGTCTAATGCTTCAAATACATTTATTTAATATCCCTAATCGACTCAATTTAATGCAAATAACTTAAAATTAAGATACCTTTTAGTACGAAGAGATTTAATCTTTATCAACGAAGCTGTCCACAGGAGTAACTGTTATGGTATTCAGTTCTAAGACTAATCTGATGCAACCCTCCATGCTAACCTATCTTGTGCAAGCCTTTTCATTACCACATCCTATCTTACTCCTTTTTTGATTTCTGCTGTATTTTCTTGCCCTTCAATTCTAATTACTGCTGACTGCCTTCTGTAGAGGTTATGGATAAGCCTTCTTTCTTTATATTTTATTCCATTCCTCTTCAAAATCCTTAATCCACATTAGTTATAAATGATTTATTTCTTTGACAGGAAGCTGCCATCTAAAAAAATATAACAAGAACTGTAAAACATAAAAGCTACCCTACTATTATGTTTAATATAATATTTATGTTAAAAAGTTAAGAAAATAGAACCAGTATGAATCATTTTGTAAAAAATAATTAAAAATAAAATTACTTCCACTACTTAGGTTCAGAGGCACTACAGAAACAATTTTGGCAACTGCCTCTCATCAACACTCCTTATAACCTTCAACTTCAATTCTGTGGGAACTCTCCTTACAATATGTCCTACAGTCCTGGCAAAGCCCTGGAGTCAACCTATAAACAGTGCCTTTCCCACTGACTACCGCTATCTCATTCAAGCCCTGCCTGTGCAAAATATTTACAGTCTTCATTTATTTTCCTATTCTTCTCTACACTTAAAATGTGCCTTTCTTTGAGCTATCATGAACATAAGATTTAAAAAGCATTCCTACCTTTATCCAGTATTTCTATCTTTACTCACTATCCAGTGTGTGACTTGGTCAGATTTGAAATATATTATTCATTGGTAATTTATCCCTAATGGATGTTCCAAATTCTTCCATCCCTCTTCTCTGTCTATCCCACCTAAAACTTAATAATAAGATCAACTATATTTGGAAATTTGTACTTGGCAGAATTGACCACAACACCCTGTGGCCACAGCTGGGATTTCTGTAAAGTCCTCTCAGAATTACAACTAAAATACAGACAATAAAGCACACTTTCTAACAGTAGTCCATGTCTTCAGATATGGTCCCAATAACACTAACCATTGATATATTAACTCTAGTAAAGACCCTAAATTACATTTCCTCTCATGTCAATAGTTATTTGTACTAACACTCCACTTGGGCATTAGTAGTATTAGTATTAAATCATATTCCATTCATCCCACAGAATATACTATTCTAAGATACACTTAACTCCATGAATACTTCAACAAAGTAGATGTAAGAATTTAGATAGTATATGTTTGAACTTGTTTCTATTTATTTTTAACTGTTTTTTCTAATGTATTATAGTTAGAGACTTCCCTTCTTTGTGTAAATTATTTTTATTTCTGGTATCAAAGCTATGCACATCTGAGTTTGCTGTTATTAAACACAAATAACATTAGTGATTGAATATACTGAGAAACAAGAGAAGTGTTCCCATTTTCTTTTAGAGCCCCCTGCAAGATGTTTTTGATGGAACCTCACATAATATTCTGACAACTTTTTTCTGTAGGTTAAAAACTTTGTCTTTCCCCAGAATATTATATGATATTCATTAAAGAGTGAAAGTATGCAGAATAAATTAATTTTCTTATGTTTGGGTCACTACAACTTGATATAATTCTAACAGAAAAGGTTGCGGAGTCTAGTTTTCCTAGGAAAATATTAATGTGATCTTTCCAATGTAGTTAATTGTTTACAGATATACCTAAACATTTGGGCATTCAACTTCGCAATTAAATTTGCACTGGATTCAATGCAAATCTCTTCATTATGCCTATAGGTATCTATTGCAGTGAACTTCAGATTTTTTAAAGAAAATATAGCCACTCCTCCTTTCCGTTTTACAGATCTAGAAAAATATTAAGTAAGCATGTAACCATTAATGGTAACCAACTAATCTCTGATTTGCCTCTCAGTTGGTGCTCTCCTAAATACATCACATCAATATAATTATTAATACTTTGGTCTGTTTCTAATATTGATAATTGCAACTGATCTATTTTGGTCATTAAACTTCTAATATTTTGGTGAAAAATTGAAATGCTATATTTTTCCTGTTTCTTATTCATTGTTTCTTTTTGAGCTCAAATAAGTCAATTGTTTTACTTGTATGAGATAGTTATGAATTATTTAACCTAAAAATGGGCAAGCAAACACACCTGAAATCACCAAAAGTGGGCTTACTTCACACCCTTGATGCAGTTCGCAATCTGCAGAGCAAGAAGCAATTTGCCAGAAGCATTTCCATGTCATGTATGGTGATGGTGCATAAGGAATTGTACACCAATACATTCATGTGGGACCTTCTCAAAACCATGAATGAACTGATCAGGTCTGTATTTACTTGATTAGCAGATCTAGGGTCTGTCATATTTCTCAAACAATGCCCACACTTGTATGAGCAGTAGACTTTGTGATATGAGCAATGTCCTCCTCAATTTTGTAATTGAAGTTTCAGTTTAAAATGTTTGCCGCCCCCTTCCCAACTACAATTACATGTTAAAGTACGAGGTCTTTCCCGGTGAATGGCATGTATAAATTCCTCATGGGAGACTAGAGCATGAATAAGCAAGTGGACCAATGGGAGACGCCCTCGCTCCCGCGTCAACCTCTAGCCAATCACAGGCAGTCTGTGCTTGCCTCAGACTATATAAATGCTTACACTTACCGAATTTGACACTTCAGTCTGAAGATGATGGCAGAGCAAGCCATCGAAACATCACTGTTGGAAACCCGAGAGGAATTTATACATATAATTACATGGTCATCTTTAGAGAGACTTTTCCCTAATGTTTCAAAATCACTGACTGCATCACAAAGCCTCACACTTGGTTCGAATATAATCATTCCTCAAGGAAATCTTCAACTTCTCTCCCATGACTCGATCCAAGCAATAGAACTTTTCTTTTTGTTCTTTTATTTTTATTCCCTATTGAACTGTTTTGCTCTTTATGCAAATGACCTTGTTTTAGACATCCTGGAGTTACATTGTAACTAAATCTGTTGCAAGTGTCAAGAGTGAATGTATCAGGCTTACAATGATTTCTGCTTCTTCTGGCTGCTTTTTATTCTTCCAATTTCTGCTCCCCTGGCTGTTTTTTTATTCTTCTATTTTACTCTAAGAAATCCCCAAACTCCACTCACAACTACCTATTAATGTGTGCACTATAGTTAGCAACCTTAGCACTCCTTCCCCATTATTTTTCAGACAAATAGCAGACTACTCATTATTTTTACATCAGGTAAACAAAACAACCCCATCCTATATATATAACTAACACATTATCTTTGTTGAACTCTCAAAAACATAATATTCAATATATTGGTCATCTGTGTTTTATTAACTGTTTATTAGCAGGAGATGATGCACACGTCTTTACAAAATCCAATATGAGTAACTCTCTTTACAACTACTAGTGACCTCTATGAGCAATATTACATAAATACTAATGCTTACAACACAATCTGTAATTTATCTTTAATTGATTCTCTAAATTTTTCTATCCATTTTCTCAATCCATCTGATTATATTTGGTAAGTCATATTCAGCGTAGTGTAATGTAATCTATGAACCGGAACCAGGTTAAGGGTTTGTGTGGAGAGCAATTTAGATGAAATCTTCATGCTATGGACCCACGGACCAGATGCCCTCACAGACTTCTTAAACAACCTTGACACAAAATTCCCTGTCAAGTTCACTTGGAACTTCCCCCATTAACATCATTTCCTCGATGTGGACATACAATTAAATTCAGTCCTCATTAAACATAAAACCATCTAACAAACTCCAGTACCTCCACTTTTACACTTGCACCCTGAACACACCAAACGCCCCCCCTTACAGCCTAGACCTTAGGGGAGCTCGCATATGTTCTACTTGGGACAGCCTGGCATTCTATACCGACCGCATATTCAATGCTTTCCATAACAGAAACTACCCCATAGACCTCCTCCAGAAACAAATAACCTGTACCCTTTCCACTTCCCAAATAGCCAGTCCCACCCCTAACTAACAAAAATGTAGTCTTCCTGTAACCAACACCAACTCTTTTCTCTTCCTGGCCAACCCCGACTCAAAAAACATCCTCCCTACCATACTACCCACCTGTCCAAGGGTTACCTTTAGGCACCTACCTCACCTTCACAACATTCTGGTCAAACCTATAAACCCCAAACCCCCACCCACAATTGGCTGCAGACCTTGTGGTAGGAATAGATGCCATGCCTAACCGATACTCCCACCCACCACAACCTTCCAGAATCCCACCAATAACATAACCTGTATAAACTGTACATTCTGCCCAGCCTTCTACATTGACCAGACAAAGAATGGATTGCCAACCACCACATTACAGTGAAACTCAACAAAACACAATTCCCCATTGTCACCCAGGCCCATAGCCACAATTTCAACCGGTGGCTCACACTGACCCCCCTCAAATGCCTACCTCCACATTCTTCTGAAGCTGAACTCCATCTATGGGAACTTTCATTTCAACGTGTATTACAGTCCACACAGAGCCCTGGACTCAATATCCTATTGGTAAGTAACCTTCACCTTGCCTGTCTGCCCCCTCCCCATAACACCCATAACAGCACGAGCTCATGTATTCCCATATGTTGTGTATGCCTTGATGTGTGTAAACCTGGGTATGTGTGTTTATTTGGTTTATGCAGTGATGGGTGGTTGTATATATGTGTGAGAGTGTGTGTCAGTATTTAAATATTGCTACCTTTGAGGATGGATGTGATATTAAAAAAATGACATTTTTTATATCATTGTTTAATGTAGCACAGGCAGAATTAAATTTTTCTAGTCCAGGAAATTAGGCTGTGGTTAGGACTATACTACTTTTTTTAGGTTGGTCAAGGGTTGTTTTAAAGTGCCTAGGGCATGGAATATTTGTTATGGAGGAGGTCTGAAAGGTATTTTATATTATGAATGCATTGAGGATGCAGTGGGTGTAAATAGATAGACTGTTTCATGTGGAGCAAATACTTCTCTGAGTTCTAAGCTATATAGTAAAGAGTTTTTGGTATGCTCAGGATGCCAGATAGTGAAGTGAAGGTATTGCAAGTATTAGTGGTTTTAATGTGGATGGACAGATGTGGTGATTAGGCCAGAATATATGTGTATATCAACATTTAGAAAGGCTAGATTGGTGGGGAATCATTATAAGTGATCTTACCAGGTAATTTTTGTTTAGGTTTTTTAGGAAATAATAAAAAGCATCTGACCTGTGGTTTATAATATACAAATCTCAGTTATGAATTGGAACTAAGTTAAGGGCTTTAGTAGCGACAAATTTAAATGTTGCTGTCCGAGTTGTCCCAAGAACACCTTGAGATAGGGATGTGTCATGTAATTACCCAAAGCTGTGCCACTAAAAGAAAGCCATAATCAAGAAAGGAGTAAGACAAGGATGCAGTCTGTCACCCATGCTCTTTAACTTATATATAGAACAGGCGATGAAGAAAGCTAAAATGAATATGGAAAGGGAATCATACTGCAAGATGAAGAAATAAAAACCCTACGCTTTCCGATGATATTAGTATTGGGGAGTCAGAAGAAGACCTGGAAACCATAATAAATGGCATGAACTGGGTCCTGGAGAAACAGTTCAATATGAAGATCAATATAGGGAATACCAAGATAATGGAGTGTAGTATGGGTAAAAGTGGAATAGTAAATGGTGTTAGATTGTGAAGGGATATTCTGGTGGAAGTTAAGGAATTCTGCTACATGGGAAGCTTAATAACTAGGGATGGTAGAATTCTAGTAGACATAAAGAGTAGGATAGAACACGCAAGAAAGGCTTTTGCGAAAAAGAGAAATTTACTTACGTATACTATAAATGTGAATATTAGGAATTGGTTGCTAAAAATGTTTGTATGGAGTGGTGCATTATATGGGTGTGAAACATGGACAATAGGAGTTTGGGAAAGGAAAAGAATAGAAGACTTTGAAGTGTGGTGCTATAGGTTAATGCTGAAAATCAGATGGGTGGATAGAATCACTAACGAGGAAGTTCTAAACTGAATAGGAGAAGAATGAACAATATGGAAGACATTGACCAAGAGAAGGGATAGATTAATAGGTCATGTTTTAAGACATGAGGGCCTTGTAAAATTTGCATTACAGTAAATGTGTGGGGTAAGAACAGAAGAGGGAGCCCAAGAATGGAATACACTAGGCAGTTTAGGGAGGTAGTGGGATGTGCTAGTTATGAAGAAATGTAAAAGGCTTGCGCAAGATAGATTAGCATGGAGGTTTTCATCAGACCAATTTTAGGATTGAATACCACCACTACAACAACATAGCACTATTTTGTGGTAGATTTTGTTTGTGATTGAGAAGTTATTTCTGGTGAGGATAAACTGGGTGAAGGCAATCAGGATATTACTAATTAGGAATGAATTTGATGATGTGCAAGGAAAGAAATATTTAAGTGCCAACAGGTTATTGGCATGAAGGATCTTAGTGCATTGAGACAATATTTATGGTAAGCTGTAAGGTTTCCGGTGTATGTTGGTGGTGGAGAAGACGGCTTGTGTCTTGAATGAAGGGAAGAAGTTTTTTCACTATTGGTTGGCGAGACTCATTGTGTAATATTAGGTTATCTTTCTTTACTCAAAGAATATTTTATAATTACCAAATCAAATTATTGACAGAATTCCTTTCTTCACAGTTTCATAATAGCCCAGAGCGGGAACAGAATATTTTGTCCAATTGGAATAACAACAACACTGTCAATAACAAAATTGACTCAACTTATTTCCTTCTTTGTTTACATTTCTTGATTTTTGATAATACTTGTATTCAATGTCAGAATCTTCATTAGTAGTGACCTGTATGCATACATTTAATGAAATTTCATTACACACAATTTCATTATTTAATCACAATTTACAGTATTTTCATCATTAAACCAAGGCATGTAATGGTATAATTGAGAGAAAATGTTTTGCAATATTTTATGCATTGAAGAAGACTCCTTGAAAATTTGCTTTGAAAATATGAAACTAGAAATATTCTAAACAAAGCAAAGACTGCATACCATTCATTCTGGAAGAGTAATATCTGTATGAATTCTTTCTACCAAGTCAAGTTTTTAGATGAACTCCATCTTTCAGCTGCATGGACTCAATTTTCTGCAACAAAAATAATTCATAATAGTTAATAATTTCATTAAAAAATATATCATAAAATGCTACTCTTCCTAGACAACATTACTGTCCCAAGAAACAATTTATCAACAATTGAATTGAATTGAGTGTCAAGAATCATTTAAATTTACATAGAAAACAAAATTAATAAACTAATACAATACCAGAAAAGTTCAAATAATCAGTACAAATTCTAGTAGGCTGTTTTGGGTGGAATTAATAAAAGTTAAAACTGAATTCACTGAAAGGGATATTAACCAAATAAACCCTTGATTTAGATAAAAAAGATAAATTAACTACCAAGCAATAAACAAAAGGTTGTAAAAACATTCTTCAGTCAATTGAAGCAAATGTATAAGAAATTGAAACGGAAATTTTTTCTACTTCCCACATGTAAATAACGACCTCATTCTGAGTTAATAACTCTCTTGCCTATCTCACAGTTGCACACAAATGACCATTTATCAGTTTTATTTTATGATAATTAAGTAGTTCCCACTTTCTGCAATACTATAGTATTGTATCAATTTGTAAAAACTTTATTTTGGACACTGAAATAGTCAAGCATAGATGGTTGATAAATAGCAGTTCATTCATATCATGGCTTTTAATATACACTGAACACTTTGTAGTCAAATACATACTGTTGTGTAACAGAAGAGGCATTATGTTTCCAAAACAATTTCCAATGTGATCATCAAAATTCTCATTCGGTTAAGACATCATATCTGCAACACCATCTTCTTCTCCAATTTTAAATAAGACTATGATCCTACCAATGAAGTGAAACCTCCTCTCATAAACACTTTCCACTTGCTTGAGGTAATGCTTCAGGTGTTCATCCTTTCAAAATTAGTCATTACAATCTTCCACCATATACTAGTCTTGTCCTTCAATCATTCACACATAATGCTTGACCAAATCAAAGGAAACATTAATGTATTTCTCCCCACTCAACTAAAATACAGACAATGAAGCACACTTTCTAACAGCTGTTGAAGTCTTCAGATATGGTTGCAGCAACACTAACAAATGACACATTATCTCTTTTAAAAGTCCTAACCTATATTTCCTCTAATGTCAAAATTTATTTGTACTAAAACTCCACCTGGGCATTTTACTCAAAGTTCCAATCACAACTACCTATTGATGTGTACACTATACTCATAGTAGTTAGTGTACAAGAAGTTCTACTGTTAGTAATAAGTTTACCTAGTTAACAGAAAACAGTAATTGTAATTTTATTTTAAATTGAGACTGTCAAGTTAGCAGCCCCACTTCTTTTTCCCCATATTTGTCAGACAAACTGCAGACTACCCATATTCTTTTTACATCATGGTAACAAAACAACATCATGAATATATAAATAACCACTTTATCACTCTAAAATTGTTAAAAACATAATTCTAAATAGCCACTAAAACCCAAATCAACAATACTTTCAACCAAATATTCTCCACTAATTGTCAGGTGCTGAACTCCATCTCTGGGTATTCTCCTTCCAACAATTTCTACAGACCACGAAACATCCTGTATTCAACATCTTGTCACCAACTCAGACTCATTTTTCCTTTCCACATTTATATACATGGAATACAGTGTACTGATTTCTATGTGTGTGTATAGTAATAAAAATGTATATTCGCAATATTTTTCACTAATTTTCCTTTTTTATGTCTCATGAAAAAAATACTGGCTTTGTTAGATTTCAATTGTTTTTATATTTTAGATCGACCACTGGCATTTGAATTCTACATTGTGTTGTTAACTGTCTTGATGAAGTAAGCTTAGGTTTCTGAATATTTGAAATGCTCCATCGAACAATGAATTTAATGTAAGCCAGTAACTCACTATCTGCACTATCCACAATTGGCTGCAGACCATGTGGCAGAAACATATGCCATGTCTGCCCAATACTCCCACCTACCACGACCTTCCAGAACCCCAACAGCACTACATACAAAATTAGGGAAAACATAACCTGTCTGTCCTCTCACACCATCTACAAAATAAACTGCACACTGTCTTTTACATTTGTCAGACAAAGAGACCCCTCCCCGAACGGATTGCCAACCACTGAAGTAAAGTAAAACTCCACAAAACCCAATTCCCCATAGCCGCCCATGCCCATAGCCACAACACCAACAACTTCAACCAGTACTTCACACTGACCCCCTTCAAAGCCCTACCTCCCAACTCTTCAAAAGCTGAACTCCATCTATGGGAACTTTCATTTCAGCATGACCTACAGTCCAGACAAAGCCCTGGACTCAACATCCTATAACTCTTTATCTTTTTATCTTCAACCCCCCCCCCCTCCACAGCACAAGCTCATTGGGATTTGTATATGTAATAAAACCTTCTGTGTGCATACTGAGTGTGTGTGTGTAAGTTGTGTATACCTTGATATTTGTTTGAACGGTGGTTGTATGTATGTATGAATGTGTATCAATATTTAAATATTGACACCTTTGAGGATGGATGTGTTTGAATGAGTGTGTGTCAAGATGGGGGTCAAGTCCTTGCCTGTTCCCAGACCCTCATTGAGAGAGAAAGTTGGTGACCTGGTGAGGTCAATTGTTTACGACCTAAGCTAGCAGTGCAGCAAATTTTGGCTGCTCAGTCATCGGCTAGCCGATCACTGGAAATGTCTTCCTAACTTTCTCTGAAAATTCAAGTACTCTAAACCTCACAAGGTGTCTACCATCCATGAACCTCAGGTAAGTCACCTACTTTCTATCTCTCTGTCCTTTCCCTATTAATTTATTTTTATATAAAAATGAGTCAGGAAATGACATTGTCGTGTTAATTAAAACAATTAATGGGGAAAGGACAGAGAGAGAGAAAGGTGACTTACCTGAGGTTCATAGATGGTAGACACCTTGTGAGTACTCTAAACCTCACAACACTTGGATAAGAATGTACAACGCATGGCAGATCTGTTCAGTGGAATTGATTAATGATATTCCTACAAAATTACTGCAATCTTTGGTGATGATGAAATGAAAATACTGTAAAAAACACTAGAAGTTTTATCAGGTTTTAAAAATAGTGTAATTATACCACTATCAAAGAACTGATCCAAAAATATTTAAGTTATACAATTTCAAATGCCCTGTGAGCATATATTCACATGGATGGAGCAATTTCAACTACAATTTTCTCATGATCTAGGAATAAGCAGTGTGGGGGAGGGAGCTCAATATCAGCAAGGTGATCACTGGAAATGTCTTCCTAATATTCTGATGAAGGGGCAATTGCCTCAGAAAATTTAAGAACTCCAAACCTCACAAGGAGTCTACCATCCATGAACCTCAGGTAAGTCACCTACCTTCTCTCTATCTCTTTCCTTTCCTTATTAATTATATATATGTTGAGTATTAAGTTTTAAATTTTCAGAGGCACCGCCCCCTTCATCAGAAGATTAGGAATAGCATTCAGAGTTATGGTCAACAATTGTTGTGCGGCTAGCCTTTGCTGTTAAACAGTATACCCAACGAGACCACCAACTTTCTCCCTCAATGAATATATATATATATATATATATATATATATGACTAAATATTTTTAATTAGCAAGCAAGAGTTTAGTTGGACCAATGAGAATAAAATTTTAAAATTCAGGTTAAACAGACATTCAGTATATCAAAATAGGATAAGTAAAGTTACGGAAATATGAAATAAAACTACAATAACTATAAATGCTTTAAACTGTAGTAATTATCATCAAAATAATTAGATCATAAAAATGCTAATTCTATGCATTATAACAAATCTCATCTTCATTTTAGAACTAAAATTAGTGTTTTGTGTAATGGGGTTATTTTATTACTTCAATTTCGTTGAAAGTAGATTACTTACAAAGCATTAGTTTATCTGACATTAAATAATTAAATCAGCCTTCAGTGCCAGTATATTTATTTCAATTTATCATAAATTTGAGACTCAGGCAAATATTTACAGAATTTAGAAATTCATGGATAACAATCCACAATTCCTTTGACTGAAAATATTGAACGCAGACTGTCAATAAAACAAAATGCATCATTTTCAACCAAGGGATTCATAGACGGAGGAGGATGAATTTCTAAATTCTGTTAACATCTACCTGGAGAAATCTCAAAAAAGGAGTCAAAATATTAAAAATTTATGACAAATTAAAATAAATATACTAGCATGTAAGGCTGCTTCAATTCGTTTAATTTAACTTACCTTATACAAAAAGGAAACTAAAAGAAACAAAGCAGGTTTTTGGGAATAGGAAGATACACACGGTAAATCACTAAAGTAATAAAACAAATACCCCACTTATTAAGATTTCAATTATTATACATTCCATTAATTTCTCAGCAAATAAATGACTAGAGTTGCACAGTAGAGAAAGGAGGAGAAGAAGAGGAAGTGTATTGTAGTCTTCTACTGTGCAGCTAAGTGTCACATCGCTATTACAGTGCTTAAAAACATTCATTATACTATTACAAGCAGCATTTACATACTGTGGCAATGTCTTTTTAGCTTTTATGGACAATCTTCTTGACATACATTATACCCTGAAATTAATACAATGTATTTCCTTGAGCCAATGTTCTCAGAATTGCATTTACATAATAACATGTGGTAACAAAGCCTGGATTTAAAGGGAGATCTGGTCTACCCGCACTACAAAATTGAGGAAGTTGTACACTGCGCTTAGTGTTTACTCAAGGCAAGCTTACATCTGATGAGGGTTAGCATAGAGGATTGCATCAAACCAGTCTTAGGACAACAAGCCGGAAGTCCATGTTGTTGTGGTAATCAGTCCTAAGACTGGACTGATGCAACCCTCCATGCTAACTTATCTTGTGCAAGCTGTTTCATTTCCTCATAACTATAACAATCCACATCCTCTCTAATCTGCTTTGCATATTCCATCCTTGACCTCCCTTTTCTGTTCTTACCCCACACACTTCCCTCTAATATTAATTTTACGAGACCCTCATGTATTAAAATGTGGCCTATTAATCTATCCCTTCTCTTGGTCAATGTCATCCATCATGCTCTGCTTAGATCTTGCTCATTAGTTACCCTAACTAACATCACATTTCAAATGCTTCTATTCTTTTCCTTTGTGCAACTCCCACTGTCCATGTTTTGCACCCATATAACCGCACTCAATACGGACATTTTTAGCAATGATTTCCTAATATTAACACTTATATTATCTGAAAGTAAATTCCTCTTTCTTGCAAAAGCCTTCCTTGCCTGTGCTATCCTACTCTTTGTCTACTGTACTTCTACCATCTTTTATGCAGAATTCCTTAACTTCCTTCAAAATATCCCTTCACAAACTAACAGTTTGTTATTCCTCTGTTTACCATACTACAGTCCATTATCTTGGTTTAATCCTCATGTTGTACTCTTCCTCCAGGACCATGATCATGCCATTTATTATGGTTTCCAAATCTTCTTCTGACTTCCCTAATACTACAATATATTGGAAAACCATAGGATTTTAATCCTTTCTTGATTTCTGCTTTCTTTTCTTGCCCTTCAATTCTAATTACTGCCAACTGCCTTCTGTAAATGTTACAGATCAGCCTTCTTTCTCAATATTTAATTCCTCTCCTCTTTAAAATCCTTAATAGTGTGTTCCAGTTCACAATATCTAGGGCTTAAATCTACAAATGCCATGAATGTAGACTGAAAGTCAAAATTGCTTCTCTTGTCCCTACATTCTTCCTAAAACCAAACTAATATTCTCATAACTCACATTCTATTAGTCATTCCATCCTCCTATATACTATTTTTGTTAATATTTTGCACACATGAGATACTATACTAATTGCCCTGTGCTGTTCACATCTATCAGCCCTAGTCTTCTTCGGTATGGGGTATATTTCTACTAAAATCTGGTATTCTTACTGTTTCGTAGATTTCACAAACTATCCTGAACAGTCATGATATTGCCTGTTTGGCAGATGATCTTATCAATTCCGCTGGAATGTTACCAATTCTAGGGGCTTTATAATTGCTCAAATCTGTGAGCACGCTATCAAACTCTGACCTTAATTTTTTCCCCCCCAGCTTCCACCTCCTCTTCTTCTTCTATTACTAACTGATCTATTTTTCCATCGTGATACAGCTCTTCTAGATATTTCTTTCCATCTTTCTGCCCTTTCTTCTTTATACAGAATTGGTTTCCCATGTGCTCTCCTGATGTTCATGGTAATGTTTTTCCTACCCAAATGATTATTTGATTTTTCTATTTGCATTTCTGTTGGAGCCAAACCTCTTTCGCTGCTTTGTACTTCCTACGTATCTCTTTCTTAAAGTGTCTGTATTGTGCTTTTCCATTTTCATCTCTTGCATTTTTATATTTATAGCTTTCATCAATCATTTTGATTATTTCTTGTGTTATCCATGCTTTCTTATTGGTTTGAGCTATTTTTCCAACTTTTTTGTTGGCTGCTCTAGTAATTTCTTCCCTCAAGAGTGCCCAATTCTCTTCTATACTGTTTCTTTCTCCTTTCTCTACTCTTGATATCTTCTTTGAAACTCTGAAGAACCTCATGTTGTTGCAGTTTTTCTAATTCTCATAGTTTTGTTCTAATTCCTTTCTTGAGTTTCTTCATTTTCAGCAGATTGTGCTCAGAGTTTATGTCTGCTCCTGGGTATGTTTCGCAGTCCAGCACCTGATTCCAATATCTCTGTCTTGCCATTCTCTCTTTCTTTTGTCACTACAGCCCTTTGTGAGCCATGGCCTCCTCTACAATCAGCCTCCAATCTCTTTAATCATGAGCTCTTCTCTTCCATCCTCTTCCTTTCTCAAGTCTTATCCATCCACCTATATCTTGGTCTTCCCTTGCATTAATTTCACTATTCTCTTTGTTATTTGTTCTTCTGCCATTCTCTCCACATGACCCATCCAATCGATCCTCTGCGCCTTCCCAAATCTAACCATATCCTTTCCTTGATTCAGCTCATCTAACTCTGCATTATACTTTGTTCTCCATCCTTCATCAGTCTTAACTGGTCTGAATATCTTCCTTAATATGCGTCATTCAAACACTCTGAGGGTATTTACATCTGAATTCTTTAGGGTCCAAGTTTCTGATCCATGTTTTTCTTGTGATGAATCGATTAGTAAATAACTGTTTATTTGCTTAATATGCTTAATTACCCTAATCTCTATATTCATGGAGTTGTTATTGTAAAGCATTACCTGATACTCCTTCAAATTTCATATTCCCAATTACTAACTCTTGAGGACTTTTTATGCTCTCTGTCCTAGACATTCTCATATACTCAGTCTTTTTCTCATTTACTGCAAGTACTATTTTGAAGGTTTCTCTCTCCATTTCACTATACATTAATTTAAGAAAGCTTATAATTTCCACATTATTTGCATAAACACAGATTTTGCTTGATTTTACAAATATTGTCCCTTTTTGGTAATTTAAGTTTATCACCTTATGTAGCAATAGATTAAATTACACTACTGAAAGTCCATCTCCTTGTTTTACTCCTGCATTAAATTCAAATTCGGCACTAAGCTTGTTACCCAATTTCAACCTTACTTTAGTTTCCCTCATAGTCATTTTTATTAATTTTGTGGGAATATTGTACGCTTTAAGTATCTTTTCAAGTGCCATCTGGAAATGTCTGCCTGAAGTCAATAAAAATAAAATGCAAGTATATGTCATGTTTGTAAAATTTATCCATGAACTGTCTAATAGTAAATATCTTATCAGTAGTGCTTCTGCCAGACCAGAATCTGCACTGATACTCTCCAAGTATCTCTTCTGCATGGACTTTTAGCCTCTTACTAATCAACCCAGATAATATTTTATATGCCCCTATAGTTTTCACATTTAAACTTATCCCCTTTCTTGTAAATTGGCCAAATTATTCCAGACTTCCAATTATGAGGCATTGTTTCATATTTCCATATCCTTACTATCAGTATCATAATAGCTTTTCCTCCCTCCTTAATAAGCTCTACAGTTATATCGTCATCTCCTGGAGCTTTATTTTTATTCATTTTCTTTACAACACATTCAACTTCTTCTAATGTTGTTTCCTATACTGCTCCATCATCTTCTCTATCTTATATATTTAAGTTATACTGTTCTTCTTCCCTTTCTATATTCAATATTTCCTTAAAATGTTCAACCCATCTATTCCCATATTTCTGTCTCACCATTATATAGTCTAATTGGTACCTGCCCGCATGTACCCTGGCTTCTTCCACGATTCTTGAACCAGGTATTTGTCACAATTAGTTTGTGCTCAATGCAAAATTCTACTAGCCTATTTCCCCTTTGATTCTTTTCACTAAGTCCACAGTCCCCAATTACATAACTTTCTCTTCCTATAACCATCCTTTAAAATCTATATTTCAAAGCCCCCCCCCCCCCTAGACCAATGTTAAAGACACTATGCAATTAATAATATTATTAATTTCTGAAAGTTTTAAATTGCTCAATAATTACCAAATTATATCATTCTGACGAATTCGTTTCAATATTTCATTGTATGATAGAAAAATGAAATCTATGCATGCATCAAAATACACACACCACTTACAAATGTAATATTCTGTAAAATAAATGTTTTTCATAATAGTATGACAAAAATCTGGGCTTTGCATTTGTATGATTGAAAAAATGTTATTAAAAATCATACATAGCATGTTGGACTTATATGATTAGCAAACTGAAAATATTGAGTGCATATAGCCAATAAAATGTAAAATTTATCCATGAACTGTCTAATAGTAAATATCTTATCAGTAGTGCTTCTGCCAGACCAGAATGTATTGAACAAAGATTATTATACACAACCAGTCATTTTGACTTTTCATTGGTTGCTACATATGTCAGGCAACATATGGGTTAGCCAAAATTCCATTTATTCGTATGAAAAGTGAACAATCTTTTCTATGTCTGGAATGGGCCATGATGTGTGTTGGTGCAATGGATATAGAATAGGGAAATAGTTATGATGCATATTGTAAAAAAAATGATACTTAAAAACTGCAACTTAAGCTTGCTTGAAGCATGAAACGGTATATGGATAGATCAACTGAAAGAATTGCTCATAATAAACATTATATAACATAACCATTATATAACATCAGTACATATAAAGAGACACACAAGATGAAGGAAGACTATTTTACACTAGAATGGTATTAATACCTTACTATATTGTATGACAAACTAATTATTATAAAGGATTTGTTTGAATAATTTTTTATACAAAAAATACCATAAATTAATATTTCAATTATGTCTATAATTAGGTTTTAACTTTTTTTTTTTTACATATTTACGGTATTCTTGAATATTGTTCAATATTTTTCTTGCATTTTCCTTATTGTATAATCCATCCCAATGTAGAGACTGAAATTTATTTTGCACTCAGTCAGCTATTTTATGAAATACTGTATGTATATATATTTGTGCAAGCCAAAATGAAATAATTCTTATGCAAAAGGTTCCTTGCAACATATGTTATCTCATTTACTCCTCATCACTTATAAAGATATCAAAGAACCAGATCGGATAAAATTTTAACATTTCATTTACACTAGTTATTTTCCTTCATCCTTTCACTCAATACCTCACATCTTTTTCAAATGTTCATTAGAAGCAGGTATGACCACCAACTAGAAATGGATCAAAATATTATTCTTCAATCTTCTTTATAACAGTGATACACAATTTTTCAAAATGTTCTCAATTTGGTCTTCCTTGTCATTCCTCCTCTTAATTCACAGGAATTGTGCAGTAACCACTTGATATTCTACTTCTTTTTCTTTCCTCTATTCTTTTGGAAAAACACAGAATTCAAATTCAGGCTCAGAATTTGATAAGTCATTATTAGACAAAATCATGTTTTATTTCATTCTTTCAGTTGCTCTTTTATATGGTATAACAACTTATCTTTCTGAAATGTGTTTCTGTACATGCTTTCTTAGATAATTCCCTAAACATTGTAATTTAAAGCATGAACTCTTGAAAATTTTGTTAAACAATTTAAATGCCCAAAATAAATACTTAAAAATGAGTGTATAGCTCAACATTCTACTTCAATAAGGACCTTTTACGATTTCAATTCTTGAAGATTTTCTAGTGTTTTAAAATAGACGGCTATTAAATAATGACAAAACTAATGTTTTGAGGAAGAATACAGAATCTATATTATCAATGAAAAATAAAAATCTCAAAAAATGCATCCCTAAAACATCTATGGTCACAATTCTAATTTTCAAGGGAAAAGATTGTAACCCGAACCATTCTCCAAGGAAAATGTAAACATGAGCATTCACAATGTTGAATAAGATTACTTATAATTCATTGTTTACAATTTTATTATTAGTCAGTCTATATAACAAAATCTACAAGTTTGGGATAAAAAAAACTTAGCTTACTTGTCATGCTTCTCAAAACTAACTTGTATACTAAAGTTTAAATTATGAAGCAGACACTTTACTGTATTTTCTTGTAGAAATATTACATTCATAAAATTTTGCTTGGTCATACTTATATTTACAATGTAAAATTTACATCTGCCCAAGTTTCAAAAATATTTATACAAAAAGCACTTTTTAAATTCCAACCAGTATTTACAATATATAAGTTAACAAAGTGTTCCTTGTTTTGTGTTGCCTACTTTCTACAAAACATCACAAGACTTTGTACATATTGCACTTTCCAGTATTGGTTCATAAAATGAACAGTCAATAATGCAGATTCTTAAACGATAGCAATAGAACATTTTTCTCAGATTACATCATCACTATAAAAAAAATATTATTTTTATGTTCTTAATAGGAATAAGAACACCTTTTCCTGTATTCATGTAATATAAACAGTAAGTTTATATTAATTACCATTTCTTATATATTAATCAAACATGCATTACATTCACACACTTAATATTAATTCATTCATAAATCATCAAGTCTCAAACCTGTTGAGATGAGCGTAACTATTTTACTTCTAGTCATTTAGGAAATAACTCTCAAACAATGGCTTTGCTTTATTTTACATAAAGCTTTATACAAAATTCAAAATTAAAGTGGCTGTAAAATTTAGAAATAAGGAATTCTCTATCACATTTAAATACATCAACTTAACTGGTATAATGGCACTCTTCTAACAGTTATCACAGCAGATAAAAATCACGAAAGTAATAATAAATAATTGAATTTCAATATTTCCTCTTGCATTTATTTTATTGAGGAACAAAACTAAACCTCAGCCAGCAACACACAATAGAAATAAGGAAGCATTATTACTATAATGGAGGTGTGAAAGACTTAAGACCTTGCCTATTCCCGAAGTCTTGTTCCATATACCGTGCCTGCTGAGATCTAAGACCACCTCTCCAATTCGTTCTTTGAGCTTGATGCATATTCCAAGAGTTCTGATATATAGCACTATCATCAGACTCCTCTTCAAAACGTGGTGTAGATGGGCAGAATCCTGCTGGAGCTGCTCCTAATAAACCTGGGCTATTATTTCTTGTGTTACCTCGTAAAATTCGAGGGTCCATATTAGGTAACATATTAGGTGTAGGCAGAAGAGGGCCTGTATGTAAAGGTATTTCTGGTTGATGTGGAAAAGGAAGTGTTTCTGGATTAATTGTTTGAGGAGTTTGTGTTATTATAGGAGTAGGGATTGGAGTAGATACTGAAGAAGTAGTTGCATGTGTCCTTCCTCTAGCTGATAAACGCCGAGGATCAGTTCTTGGAGCTATTGAAGTGGCTGGCGATACAGTGGTTGATGTAGGTTTAGATGTGGAAGCATTTGTGGTTGTGGCAGTTGTTGTTGGAAGCTTGAAGATTTTCCGGAGTCGAGGATCATTCTCAACCTATGGATGAATTCAGCAATTAAAATTTCTTCGAGTTTGTTTATAAAGCAACTAAAGTTTCTTCACAAACACAGAAGTTATATAAAATTAACAATTAATATTTCTAAAATACATACAAGTGATGGGACAACCATCAAACTCTAATACAGTTCCAATTTGTTTACAGGTTTTGGCCTCTTAATTCCAGTGGTGACTTGTGAGTTTTTTAAGTTATATGCTAATCACCGCAAGGAACAATTTTTACAGAAATAATTATGTAAGACATTAATAATCCTACAACAGCTACAGTGTTGACAATACTCCACAGTCCATAATATTTCATCTACATAATGCGTAATAGAGGTGAATTTTTGAAAGTGTAAAATATAAAATCAAATTGGCACAAATTCATAATGTGAAAGTACTTTTACTTCATTCATATTTTTAATAAAGAAGGTTTATTTTAGGGAAGAAGCACATATTATGGCAATATTGTGAGTTATGAAAGTCTTCTTCAAATAACCTTTGATTAATTCAAATAAACCACAAGTCTTATTTTTTATTAATTCATTAAACACATTTTAAACTGCATCCTGATGAGGTCACCTCTGTGTTAGCATATATAGCCTGGTGCTGTTTTCTTTGTAACTCATAGAATTGTTATTTCTTGGATAGACATGGGAGTGAAATGAAATACTGCACATGTGCATTTATCCATTTCATCATAGCCAGGTATCTTGCACATCAGAGCAGAGCAGAATAGCACAAAGTCTTTTGAGGCAATCAGTCTTGAGCCAATTTTCGATATCTGCAAAATAAGTGAACTGATGACCTCCCAAAATGTGCTGCATCCATCAGAACTAGTTACCAGAAGGAGCAATGTCCGTAGAATACAGCGGGTTTCGTATAGCAACTCACTCGAGTGTTTCTAAATGTTTTTATAACTCTTGAGACATGTCGCCAAACATTGTAATGAAGAATAACTTTGTCATGTCTACTTGTATTCTGGCTGTTGTTCTCATAATGTACAGTTAAATTGAATTAGTAGTAGCCTATACTGCTCAACCATAATCAATTCACCAGGTTGTAGTAACTCGTAACACACAACACCCTTTTGATCCCACTAGATACTCAGCATGACCGTCAAACCATGAATATTCAGCTTTGGTGTCCATTTTGAGGTAAATGGCAGAAACTGACTGGGTATAGTGTAGTTTAGTATTTTTTCTTCTAGGTGTTATCACAGAATATCCATTTTCATCTTGTCATCACTATCTGGTGCAAAAAACACTTTCCTTTTGATTTTCAGTCAACTATTTGCAAGAAAAAACAGTCTATCAACATTTCTCAATTTCAGTTTACAAGCTACCCAATAACCTTGCTTTTGGATCATTCCTATGGATTTCAATCATACAAAAACTGCTTGTTGAATCACCATCAATGTATCTATCATCAAGTAATACCTCCAATTCATTGTCTTCAAATTTTTTTGGCAGTTCAGAGTAAGGCTCATCTTTAATGCTGAAATCACCATTCTTGAAATGACTAAATCATTACATACATGATTTATCAGTTAGAGCATTGTCACTGTAAACTTCCACAAGCATTTTATTCCAATTAAACCATATAACTGAAACCTCCAACAAATGCTGCTTAGTTAACACAAAATTTGACATATTTAACACAGTAAAAAACAAGGTCTTTTATAGAACTAAAATAAATATAAACTGAATTTGATTGATAGATGTAAACCTCTTTGAAACCATCCAAATCGGCGGTTACTATAAAACATTCATAACAGCCAGATCCATCTGGTAATTTGCACTCCCATTATATTCAGTGCTAGACCAATGCTGGTTGGTACATGGGCTAATGTCTCTAAAAATTTGAAGAACTTCTTTCTGTCCTGAATGGCAACACACAAACAGTTCTCTGCCAACTATAACCTTTCTATCACATCCAAAATAGATCAGTTTTTTGGCACACAAACTGCTTAAAAACCCATGCTTTTCTCCCACCAAATTCTTCACACTAAAAACCAATATCTCCCACTTTTAGCTGCTATTATAAATCCATAAAACTGCTCTCCTGGGTTGCCTTCCTTCATCCTTAGCAAAAACAATTTTGTCTCCAGAAAAACTCTAAACCACTTCTAATGAATACTAAACTGGTATTGTTTAATTATACATTAACTTCCTCATGCTCGCTAACTTGACACATCTTGTCTGCTAAATCACCAAATTCCTTCCCTAAACACAAAGTTCCAGATTGCCTTCAGTCAATGTCACTGGGAATTACTTCTCATTCAATTCTACCTTCAGATAAGTGACTAGGACATGGAGACCCAAATGATTCATTTCTATGTCAAGCTGTTCATGTGACAACTTTACCGCAATTGCCTAAATTCTCACATTAAAAACTGTTTGCAGTTTATTGAAGATATTTCCATACTATGGAACAATGGGACACAATCCAGGTAATAATTATTTCAAAACCTCAACACACAGTATTCCACTGGCTTTCATGAAAGAGTTACTCAGAAAAAACATTCACTACCTCTTTGGCCAATATAGCCATTCAAAGTAAATATAAATAATAGAACTTTGAAATGGAATTGAGCATTTAATGAAAGAAACCAAAATGTACCTTAAGACACAACATACAAAATATTTCAGGAATGAATAATTAATATTGTAATGCACAGGCATATTATGTAAAACTTACTACAAAAATTGTTACCTCACCTGAGGATCAGATGTATTCAATTTGAGATTTGTATAATCTGGCCTCGGAATTGTTACTTCCACAACTTTATATGGAATTGGTGGATGAGAAGTCAATGAAGCATCTATTTCAGTTGCTGGAGTATGCATTGGCACAGGTTTAAATGGTAATTCCAGCATGCGTCTTAAATCTACATCACCAATGTGACCAGAATTATCTGCTTCTGAGAGAATATCATCTAGTAATTTTGGTCTGAGATCTGTGTCTTTAGCTGCATAGTTAATTCTAAAGTCAGTATCGTGTATATGTCGCAAATCTACATCTGCTGTTCTAGATTCTTGTTGAGGTACTAAATTCCTCAAATCTATATCACCAGGGGTAGTTATTGCATTACTATAAATACTTGTAAAACTACCCCTACGAGAAGCACCAACACTTGCACGAGCCTCTTCTCCAGGGCTTGCATTAGATTTTCGAGGGTCCATTCTATTGCTACGTGGATCTTGCCGTCGTGCACTTGGTGTGCTCACTTCTGAAGTTGATGTAGGGGAAGCTAAGCCTTGGCAGGAACCCACTGCTCCTGTACTCCTATTTCTTGGATCTCGTGATAGACGAGGGTCCCGAGCAACTGGTGTCGGAGACTGGAGTTGACTTGGGAGTCTAAAACACATTACCATTATTGATTAAATTAATGCATTATACAATAATCTCAAAATGATAAAAGTTACTCATCATAAATGTATGACAAATGATCTCTCAGGTTTGAGTGAGCTAATGCAGTACAGAATTATCCATTGAAAAGAATATTTTCACATGTAACATGGTAACTTGTTTCCCTACATCAATTCTGTTTAATATTGAATATGAATATGTGTAATATGGCAAGTAAAAAGAATTTGTCTCTATATTTGACAGAGCATGCAGACAAGGCATTGGATTGATTAAGGTTTTAAAGTTAGGGTCAATGCCTAGCAGTGCTGTTACACAATGGACTCAATTTACATTCAAAGTTGACAGCTTCAAAAATAGGAAAGTCATTAGTCTTACACATGTTTTGAGTGAAGAAGATTACCTGCAAGACTACCAGATAAAGAGTAGCCTGGAAGAACTAAAGGATTGAGAGGGGTGACTCCATGTTACTACCACGAAAAATTCTTTCTTTAATTAGAAACCAACCAAACGAATGGTTGGGTTGACAAGGTGACTTAGGCAACCAGGATGTGAAGTATGAACAATTGCCGATGAAGGAAATCTTCAAGAATCAGCTCCATAGTACCAGTACCCGTAGCAATGAGTGTGTCTCTGGTTGTCACCCATAATGGTACTGCTCCAACTCTATCAATTGAACACCATTCTTGTCCAAGCATATTTACTTAAATTCGCATTTGTTTACATTTCACTCATAATTTTATGAGTAGCCATTGCATGCTATAAAGTATGTTCTTCATGCTCCCCAGAGTAAAACTAGGATATTAAATGTTACATTCAATTGATATTGTTTAAAAATTTTATTTAAATTGTATTGAAAAAAAAATCACTAGAAAGAATTAATATTCTATGGCTTCATGAAATCAATTGAAGTTGTGAAAAAATTAAATCTGTTGAGTAATATAAATACATTAAAATCTACTAAAAATGGCTCACATAATTAAGAGGCAGGCAAACATCACCAATCTATATAAATAAAGGGAAAGTGTGCACTTGACTTTATATACTATGGTTAAACATCTGCACTGCAACTTCTAATGTATGTTTGTGTGTTCCTATACCATTCATCCAATTGCCATGAAAATTTAATGTACTGTAGTTCTCAGCCCAGAGAAGGTTTAGGTTCTTTTCTTCCCCCTCCCCCTTTTTAAGGCCAAAAAAAGGTCCCACCCTAAGAACATATAGAACATGCAACAGGATACATTATGACATACAAAGTCTGTCAAGCGATATGATTATATATGATCTGTTAAGCATGAAATAATACTTAAATTTAACTAATATTTTATTGAAGTAATGATAAGTTTTAATCAGTTAATAAATATGCAAAATGTTTTAGTAGCCATAGTGCAAATGATAGATGTATATTATATAAACACCTGGGCCACACACTATCAATTTTATTTTTTGTAGATATATTTTTTATTTATTTTAGCTTCAAGAAATTACATTATCAGGTTAATTGAAACAATTAATAAGGGCAGGAAGGAGATAGAAAGTAGGTGACTTACCTGAGGTTCACAGATGGCAGTCACCTTGTAAGGTTTGGTGTTCTTTTAAACTTTCGGAAAGAAAGTTAGGAAGAGAGTTCCAGTGATTGGCTAACTGACCCGTGGAAATGTTTTCCTAACTTTCCAATGAAGGGAGCGGTGCCACTGAAAATTTAAAGAACTCCAAACCTTACAAGGTGCCTGCCATCTGTGAACCTCGTTTAGATACAATTTATTTGAGTGGAATGATATAAAGTAAGGTAAACTGTTGGACAAGTCGATAAGCAGCGGAGAAGGGTAGTATGTTTTGATGTGGACAGTGCAGCGTGAGATATTGAAGTCGAGTAAGCAGTGGAAGAGTATGGTGTGAGAGATTGACAGTCGAGGAGGCAGAGGTATGTTGTAAGAAGTTGAAAGTAGTGTAATACGAAGTTGAGTAGCAGATTCATCTAAAAAGCTAGGCGGCGAAAGGAGTAAGGTGTTAACAACGAGAGAAGGAGGAGGAAAAGGCTAGAGTTTTCCTCAATTCTGGCAGCATGACTTCATGCCATTATTACCGGCAATGCCAGGCTCAACCCAAACAATGAGAGAAGAAGGAAGTCCAGTTGCATGTTAATCTGCACCGAGACACAGGGGCAAACAAAACAGGTTCGTCCAGTGAATGGAAACTGCTGCATGTGGTTACCTAAATAATAATTTAACCCTGGGAACTTTAAAATCATCCCCTTTAATTATTTGTTTTGTATTTGAAATCTTCGTGCGGGATCCCATTAAAAAAAATAAAATAAATGTATATATTAAATCCTAAACATAAATTCATTAAATAATTAATATAATCCCCCTAATCATTTACAAAAAAACTGTGCCACAAAAAAAAATGAAAGTGAAAAGGATTGGTGGGTACTACAACAGAGATCATAGATGATTTAAGGCAATTATTTAATTATTTGCATACATTGATAATTAACTGTGTAAATATAAATTAATGTAAATTTATAGTTTTCAAGTAAATATTCTATGTATTAGAAAAAATTTCCTATTTCAAACATCCTGAATAAAATAAAAAAATACAGCAAAATAAATATTTACAAATACTGAGTAAACTAAAAGGTTACATACAAACACTAACTGACTCAAAAATTTTGTTACATCAAACAATGTTTATATGTCCTGAATAAAATCAACCAAGATTTCAGCAAACTAAATATTTGCAAATACTGATTAAACCCAAAAAATAGGCTTGAACTGAAAAAACTTTGTACAGATTTTACAGCAAACATTGTTACCCACTAAAAATTAATACTGTTTGAAAACTCATTTCATTAACTTATTGCATCAAAATAAAGAATTCAATTTATATTAATATTGACCAACCATTGTTTCAATTTCCAAACTATAATGTAACAGTTATACAACAGATTCCAAACCGATTAAAATGCAAATGAATGACAAACGCATGATTCGATTGTAGTATAATTTTCTAATATTCTTCTGATAAAACAAGTAAAAAAAATTAAGAATTTTATGTAGAGATTTTCAAGAATGTGAATATGTGAAGAAGGAAAAAATATTTTTTGGTGTATGGAAAATAAAAAACATACTTCTCTGTTTGTGCTGTATCAGTGGTATCTAATGTTGCTGAAGAGATAGAAGCACTTGGAGAAACAGCTATTGGTGTTATTGCTTGGTGACGAATACTTGACAAAATCTTCGTCACTGACTCTGAAATTTTTATCTGAGAAAGATCTGGAAATCCTACACCTGCAACACATGATGCTATAGTATCCTTTATGGAAGAAAGTTCAGATTGTTTAGGTTCTTTTTGTTTCTCCCCCAAATGATGATGTTCCTGTTTTTGCTGCTGTTCCTATAACAAATATAAATCATAATAATAAAACAGAAATGTATAACTGCCAAAGGTTGACATTAATTGAAAAAATAGTAATTCTGTTACACATTACCAACAATTGCTGCTTCTTCTACAATATAATATTATCTGGCAACTGCATTGATATGTATTTGAAGTAATACTTTTGTGATGAATAAACTTATGATAATTAGAGTATTTACAATTTGAAGTTTCAATAGAAATACAATACAAATATGGTAATAATTCCTGATCTTTACTGCCATCCTTATTTGTCTGTGAATGGAATAATAAGCACGGATATCGATTCTGGATAAATGATTCACCCATAGCTTTAAGAAATGTTGCATATTGAATGGCAACAAAACAATAAAAGAGATCATTTCTTTCAATGATAATAAATGACATACACATTATTTATTATATGCTACTCTTTATGCAATTTGGAGAAAGAGCACAATATGAAGACTAATAGAGGGAAAACCAAGGTAATTGAGTTTATTATGGGAAACAGTGGAATAACAAAGGGTGTTAGATTGGGAAGGGATATTTTGAAGGACGTTGAGGAATTCTGCTACTTGGGGAGTGTAATAACTAGAGTAGGATAGCACAGGCAAGGAAAGTTTTTGCGAAAAAATGGAATTTACTTACAAGGAATGTAAGATTGAATACTAGGAAATCATTGCTGAAAATATTCGAATGGAGTGTGGCTCAACATGGGTGCGAAACATGGTGGTAGTTGAAGAAAGGAAAATAATAGAAGCCTTTGAAATGCTGAAAATCAGATGGGTGGAAAGCGTAACTAACGAGCAAGTTCTAAACAGAATAGGGAAAGAGCGCACAATATGGAGGATGCTGATCAAGAGAAGGGATTGATTAATAGGCCACGTTTTAAGACATGAAGGTCTTGTAAAATTAGCATTAGAGGGAAGTGTGTGGGGTATGAACAGAAGAGGGAGGCCAGGATTATGGAGGATGTGGGATGTGCTAGTTACACAGAAATTAAAAGGCTTACACAAGATATGTTACCACTGAGAGTTGCATCAGACCAGTCTTAGTACTGAATACCACCACACGTGCAATCCCCTATTCATATTTGAAAACAAAAATATTTATATATCCTTACTCAACAATAACTAAGTTATATGCCATCTTAAATATATTTCCAACATACCCTTTTGAAATTCATTAAAGGGCTGTGTGTTACTTTTATACAATTATGATAGTCTATTGTTTGGAATTCAGATTGAAGGGAAAATACTTTAACATCTTCGTGTTTAAGAAAATACTAAGACTGTACTAGATTAAAAATTTATTAATATTTCAGAGGAAATTTAAATGTAATAAGTCATAACATCATATTTTTCTACGTGTAGGACTTACTTAGTTTTAATTTCCATTTCCTTTCATCTGTTATTCACACTACAGTGACAATGTTTGGTCACCAATAATTACTCAGATGGCAATAATCAACCTGTGCTGTGCTATAGTAAGTAGGACTCAAACTCGTGTGCCTATGTTACAAGGTGATACTCCTCAATCAAATGAATATGAGCAAAGTTATTCACTGGTTTAAATGCCAATTTGTCACTTCTTTGAATTTTCCTCCATTAACTAATTCTAATTTTCTCTTTCACTACTATTAGTGTGTGTTCTGAATCAATGAACACACAAAAAATATTAACCCAGAATTGAATTTGATTGTAGAGTTGAAATTATACTTCAATACACAGGATATGGAATGTTACCAAAGGTTTAAGTTGTGTGATACAACAATTAATATTGGAACCTTTCTGAATAATTGAAATTAGTCACAATGTTTGACAAAGGAAACTTCATCATAAAAGCAAGAATGTACATAAATTTTGGTAAATACTTCCTGACATAGTACACCCAGCAACTTGGATAAAAATTACATTTTATTGAATAATGGTAGCTGCAATGACATTAGTATATAAAAATATAAAGTATATATTTAAAGCTATTAAAGAAAGACACGTTTAACATTATGTTATGTACAGACATACTTGTTGTGTAAGGTTCTTCAGAACATCTGTTAAAGGAACTTCCTCATCATCACTAGAATACCAATTTTCATCTCTACAGTTGTCCTCATCATCTTCATTTTCTCCAGTTGTATCCTAAAATTGTAAAGTAGATTATTCTTACAACATTAAGTTAGTCAATGAATTAATTTAAAATATAGAAAATTTTTTTACATAAACTGAGGCTAATCAGAAATTAAATGCATAATAGGTAAAACTTAGATCAGTTGTAAAAGCAATATTTTTCATAACTTATAAGTCTAAGCTATTATGCTGAATAATTACTTTGCTATTGTCAGCTTCTCTTTGTTGTTGTTGGATTCTTAGAAATAACTCCCTTTGCTTTTTTGGTAGATGTAAGGGGATATTTGCTCCATCATTACTGTCAGTTCCACTCTCCCCACCTGCATTCATCAATTAATGATTAGGCAAGAAAGGTTCATTAATGTCGTAAATTGAAATACATTTGGGAAAAGTGATTAGAATTTGCTCAATTTTACCTGTTTCAGGTTGAGACTCTCGTGTGTCAGATACCAATTCTGCCTGATCTAGCTTATCACGTTTTCCATCTATTCCTGTACTAATCATTGTTTTACTATCAAAATTATCATTAGCCTTAGTTATCCCTAATGAATTTTCTTTCAATTTTTGACTATCTTCAGCATCTGACAATGATTTAGGAGAATATCTGAAAATAATTGCCAAATGTAGTAAAAACTTACAATGAAAAGTAAAAGGTTTACCCTCACCACTTTAAGTGCTTACCCAGCCAATCTATGCAAATTTAATTCACGTTTAATTTTAGACTCTCCAAAAGTCTTTTCACAGGATTCCTTGTCATCCATTTCATCAGAACCAAGTGTTTCCTGATAGAAGCGAAGAATGGGTTTCTCACCAAGGTCTTCAATTTCATCACGGTTATATTTGCTTTTCCTATCAGGTGTTCTTTCAGAATTGCCATCCCTTGAATTACTATATGTTGGGGAATCTTCTTTGTTCCATCTGCTACTTTTTGTTCGAGATGAAGACCGTCGTTCTGTTTTTGGTGAAGAAGAAACTGAAGTTTGTTGACCTTCTTGATCTGTACAAAGCAATTTTACTTAAATTGAAGTAAAGTACATGGACTATATACAGTATATACATTATATAAACACATTGAGGGCAAGAAATAGTTATTCAAATTATCGGAGGCATCAGTCTCCTTCTGGTAGTTCAGCTTTATGTAATTTGAAATAAGTATTTACTATTAATTACACAATAGCAAAACATACTGAACAGGTCTTTCATCAATTTTACTTTTACAAACTTTGTGGGAATTGTGTTCTTCACATCAAAACAAAACAAAAAATAGTTCAATATTGATTATCAAATTATTATTGAAATAACATTATATTCTTCTAGCATGGATTACTTTAATCAGATCACTTTTCCACACCAGTTACAATATGAACCCTTGTATGATGGGGTGCTGTTGCACATTTTAACACATTATTTGAGAAACAGAGGCTAATTTCAAAGTGTCTTGTAAATCTAAGAAACTGCTCAACTCAAAGTGTGTAAATTTGAAAGGGTGTGATAGTATGTTACAGTGATTGGTTAAACATTTATTATGAGTGTGAGTTGCTTACATTGCAACTTTTCTGAATAAAGCAGATTAATGTGTCCATATGTTTATCACTACTTAAAAACAAAGGAGTAACAGACATGTTTACTTGACATGCTTCTTTATTTTGATGTGAAGAATGTACCCCAAAAGTTTGTTATAGTATTATAGAAACAGAGTATTTAGCACATATTAACCATAAGTCAGATTAACAAATAATTTTATGAAAAGTCAAAACCAATAACATTGTAAGAAATATTTATAAAAAAATAATTAAAGTTTTCTTTCACAAGCAAGTCATCAAACTTAATTTGAAAACATAGTAACATGTGCAAGTCATTTTTAATAAAAGTGTTTCCCCTTCCTCTGCAAAGTTGCCGAGAAAAGTGTTAAAGAAGTGGTTGATTTTGCTAGCCATTATGTTGAACAAACAAATTATCATAACTTGGAACTTTCTCAGAAAGATATAATAGCATTAGTATAAAGCCATATCATATTTGAAACTATTTTCAAATAACATAAAATAGTTAACACAATGTCACACCTTGTTACAAATACACAAGAAAAAATTCAAAATTTAGCCAAGAATATATACTTTGTAGGAAAAAAATATGTGCCCATATGTTCATGCTGACATTTTATAAGTTTTTAAAACAAATTTCTCTACTAGTTGTGAATATTTAGAGCGAAATCCTTGAAAATATTTCCTTTTTCATTGTTGAAGAACGACTATTCCTTATTCCATGGACTTTTCGATATTTTGATATAACATGCATTTACATTCAGTTGTAGAGTTCCATTTTTGATAATACACAAACATTCTACAACAGTGAAGAATTTATACTTTTTTACTCACAGTTGCAAAGATGTTAGAAGTGGCACTGAATGATGTCCAGGAAATGCTTGAAAGCCACTGACCTGCACTTTGCAAAGTCCTTTCACCCAAGTTTGTCTGATGAACCAAACTAAGAGATCCAAAGTCAATGTTCTTCACTCTACATTATCAAATTCCTTCACATTTTGAGGAAATACTCAGCACATGCTCAAGTAGAAAATGCATTGACTATTTATATATTTATTTCCAGTAGTGTTTTTATGTTAATTTTTAATGTAAAAAAGGAGATTTTAAAACAGGGGCAATATTGCATTCTATGGGTTATGTAATGTCACACAAATGTAGTATGTTGAAACCCTTAAATCTAGTATTGTTGCTTTCAATCACAAAGTTTCTTTTCCAAATACCTTTTTAAGAAATTTTGCATCTAAAATACAGAGTTTTTGAGGTTTTTACTTTAGGTTATATACAGAAACAATTATTTAAAAGTGAAGCCTGTTTCTGGAAGAACAGATATTAATGCACATGCTCAGTATTTTCTACTCATTAGTTGAAATATTTTAAGTTTTTAAATCAACAAATTGTGTGACAGACTTAAAGTCAGAGAAAAATTAATATAAACTTTATTAACAGTAGTTTGTACAAAAGGATTTGGTCCTGAATTTGGAACCTTGTCTCTAAAAATACAAAATAAATTTTTACAATACGATATGTATAATAGAATTGTCGTATAAAATGAAAAATTATTTACAGAATGGAGAAATTAAGAAGGATGAAAAATTAGATATGCAAGTCGGACAAGCACAGAGGCTGAAATAACAGTAGCACATAAGTAAATAACAATAACACACAGGTGTGTTCAGAATAACAATGGAAAAATTTAACATTGAGCAAAACCAAGTTTATAATAGTAGATAATCATAAAGTTTCATAACACTAGAACACTCTTGTTTCAATTTACTTGAATGGCTTTTCTTAACTATAAACATTCCCAAGTGCGCATTCTTTTCTATCTTCAAAGAGTTCATGGTTTCCTATGCAGACAATGGAGTAAATTTGGACCACAGAATTTCTATTATTCTGACGCACTGTTTTAGTCTCTCTTTTGTGGATTGATAAGACAATAATAAATCTGATATATTACTATAGACAATTGCATATTTGAAGAGAATAAACTTCTTTTTATTAATAAGAAGTCTTCTATATTTGAAACTTCTTCTCTGTTGGAATTATCAAAATAAATATTCTGTAACTCTGCAATTATAGCTTCAGGCTGCAAAATGCACTTCCTTGATAGTCTTTAGTCAGTTTGCTTTGAATACCACTAAAGAACAAACCAAAAAGAAAGCAACAGAGTCTTCCGAAAATTAGGGAATGTTACTCTAGTATCAGGAAATTACTGTGGCAATTGTTATGCCACATATGGTGAATACTGAGGAAATAAGACAATTCAAATGAAAAAGGAACGTGGGTTCAAATTGACTCAGTGAGTATTGTAGGTATATTCTATATTTACTTCCATATTTAAAAATATATATTCATGTTACTTCTAAGACAGATTAAGTAAATGTCACAAAGTGATATCACTAACAACAAAAGAAGTTAAAAATAGAATTGTATTGCTCAGGGGAAACTAGGCATTCTAGTTTTAAATTACTTTTTTAATTTTTAGATTAATAACCAAATTGTGAGAACTGACATGAAGCGGCCCACTCATCAGTCTAGAATGAAGATTATATTCAAAATTAAAATTTTAATATGTTGACAATTTATTTTTACCCTCTTTGCATGTGTGACATACATGTCTAAATTTTCATCCTTCTTAATTTCTTGATTCTATAAATAATTTTTCATTTTATAAGATAATTGTATTATACATATTGTATTATACATATTATATTGTAAAGATTTCTTTTGTATTTTTAGAGGTTAAATCACACCAGGTGAGGTTTCAAATTTAGGAATGAAACAATGTGTATTAACTACTCTTAATTAAGTTTATATTACTTTTTTTTTCTGGCATATAAGCTGTTTTACTACTTATTGATTTCTACTCATTATTACTTTAAGGAAACCGTTAATTTATACTATTTAACTTTTGTTGGTGTATTTTTACCAAAAAGGAAAACTAAATACCTTTCAATTCTAAAGTCACAACATCAGCTGACTATTTTTTCCACAACATCTCCAGTCTTGTTCAGGTATATTATTTATTATTATTTGGCTATATTACCATATTAAATATATAAAAAATAAGTATATGATAATATAAAATCATACATATAGCCAAACTCCTTATATTAAGTAAAAATCATATTATTTTAAATACGTACCGAATATTGAAACACATTACTAAAGGCAACTAATGAAGTTTTAAATGATAAAATGGATCAATCCAATTAGTACAAACAAAATGCAGTTATTGGAAGCAATGAGCTAGTGATAGAAATTTAAATGAATAACCTTGTAGAAATTAAACATAAACATGAAATATTTTTCACTTCTATGTTAGGATAGTATATTAGTTTCTCAATAAGGTACCAGCCCAGCACATTACTTCAATTTGGACTTAATACTCAATTCATATACATGTAATAGTACACTTTGTCCTAAGTAGGAATATTTGACTAATCAGTTATGCCACCAGTAATTGAACAGGTCAGTGTTGTAAATTGAATAAATGATTTAAGAGTCAATGTGAACAATAAAATTAAAATAATATGAAAAAGTAGTTCACTAAACTGCCTGGCGTACATTGGACAGCAATACACAAAGCATGTCCAAAAAATAAGTACGGTTTTGTTCTACTTCTTCCACTACACTAGTGCCACACTTACAGACACGTACATCTCTCTCTCTCTCTCTGGTTCATTGTCTTTCCACTTACTCCAATACAGTTGTTTGTTTACATTTGATAGTGATCATTCAAATTTTTGAAGAAAATTTATTATCCCGCCAACTGTGAAGTGAGCTCTTTAATATACTTTTTGAATGCAAACAATGTTAACTCAGCTGAAAATCATCGCCAATCACTTGTAGAAATTTATGGTGAAAATATGACAGAATGGTGAGAAAGTGAGTTAGGCAATTCAATAATGGACAAACCTATGTTCATGATGAAGCACAGAATGGATAGCCTTCTGTTGTCAAGAATGATTTCCTTGAAAAAGTGAAAACAGATAGTTCACAATAAGAATGCTTTGTGATAAGTTACTGCAAATTTCAAAATCTGTTTAGTATGAGATTATAAGAAATCATTTAAATTATCAAAAATTATGTTCCCATTGAGTTCCAAAAATGCCTACAGATTTCAACAAAATGAAGGAACTTGACTGTGCCTTGACATTTATAACCCAATACAGTTATGAGGGAGATTAATTCTTAAACAGTATTGTGAGGAGTGATGAAAATGGGCTTATAGTGTCACTCCAGAATCAAAACTACTTTCGATGGAGTAGAACCACTCAGGACTCCCCCCCCAAAAAAAAAATTCAAAACAATACTGTCAGCACAAAAAAAACATGTTCATTCTGTTCTGGGAAAGACAGAGCATTCTGTTTGTTGACTTCCTTCATAGATTTGGTACAATACTATGAAACATTGAAAAACCTTCAGTGTGCAATTCAAAATAAATGTTCAGTCAAAATGATGTGTTGCTTCACATCCCTATTCTACTGGTCTCATTCAAAATCTTATTCTTCAATTAGTAGAGAGCAATTCGATCACCCTCATACAGCCCCAATCTCGCACCTTTCGACTACCAATTGTTCTTGCACAATAAGTGTGATTTTGGAGGAATGCACATTACTGTGATTACAACACTAATAACAGTGTTTAACAGTGGCTGTCTTCACTGGCAGCATGTTTCTGTGAAGAGGGTATATAAAAGTTGGTTTCCCACTATGACAAACATGTAGAAAAATAGTTTAAGAAATGCTCTTTCATGTAAGAATAAGTTTTGTTTTGAAAAGTTTTTCTCAGCTTTTTTCAAAAACAGTACTTACTTTCCTGACATGCCTCATATAAAAACATCATACAGACAATGCCCGCCATCTGCATGTAGGTTGCCTTCACAACATACACATCCACCCTTGCTGTTCCCACCTTCACACTCCTCTACAAAGCCAGGTTGCCAGCCTTACAGCAGGAATGGGTGCAATATTTACCCTATCCTTCAATCCACTAGGATCCTACAAAATAGCCACCTACAAAAGAAAAACATTACCTGTCTCTCCTCCATATTTCCTTGCGTTCTAAATCGGCCAACAAAACAACCTCTTTCCAAATACATTGCTAACCACTGCAGTACTGTCAAACTGTCTCAAACACAATTCCCAATAGCTGCTCATGCCCAAAACAACAACATCGAATATTTTCAACTCACTTAAGCCATATCCACCAATGCATCAAATGCCAAACTACATCTATCTCGAAAACATCCTAAATTTCAGCCAAAGTCCTGGACTGTACTTCCTCTCACAACTGCCCTAACACTTGCTCACTTTACTATTTATCTTCCTCTTCTATTTCCCCAAGTTTGTGTGCTATCCATTCACAACTGTGATAGTCATATCAAGTACCAGTACTTTAAAATAACATTCATTTTCGAATTAAATTGGACTCTAGGATTACCCTTAATTCAAAGAACCCTATAACAGTTGAAATATTATTATCAATTATACTGAAAAACTGTTTTACCTTATACATTGGCCACACATCAATGGATTGGATGTTTCAGGCGCAAAATATATCTTAAATCATTAACACATACCTTCAACATCAGATTCAGGCATTGGAGTAGTGCGCCGTGGAGGGGACTGCTCATCGGAATCAACATCTTTTTTTTCTGCCATTCTCTGAACATAGACTGGTACTTCAATATCAAAGAGTGAAGGAATTTTCTTACTAGATGGTTTATTTGGCCTACTGGCACTCTTTTTACTGTAATTCATTCCTGTAGATCCCTCCCGGTTCACTCGTGGAAAATCTCCTACACAATCCTTGGGAGAAGTTTCCAAGTGCTGACGTGGATTAGTCAGAACCATGAAAAAAAAAATTGAAATCTCATACCCGTTTAATTAAATTTTATGAATAATTAACTAGAATAGTTGTATATGATATTAAAATTCAAATATAATTAAGACTGGTTCACAATAATAGCATTGTTCAGGTAGTACTTATAAAGCCTAAACCATATAGTAACTCACCTTGAGTAAAATACTTTTCATTTGATCTGTTAGTTTGCCATGGCTGAATTTACACCTTGAACCAGAATAGCACTTCATCCCAGTATGGTAGAATTTACAGGGAAAACTTTGGTGCATATAAAGACATTTGTCCTTTTTAGCACAGCAGTCCATTAGATAAAATTTGCATAGTTCCAATTTCTTCTGAGGCATGGCATCATGAGAGTAGGGACAGTCATTTCCCTAAAATTCACAGTAGTTTATTAAATTTACAATATTATTAAAAAGTTGGTTACTTCATTAAAAATTAATTATGATTATGACCAAATATTTACTTGGGTGAAAATCAATCAATTATTCAATTTGTGATTATGAAGATTAATTATAGAAACATACATACAGCTCCAAAGAGAATGTTTAAAATTGAGCAATCAGAGACTAATAAATAACAAACTTAGTTCAAACCAAGAAAAACTGACTCTAGACTGTTTTACAACAATTTGATAAAATTGTTTAATAAAGTAAAAAGCCCAAGAGTGAAGACTGTCCTGGTTAATTTGTTTCAAATACAATTCTCGGGTTTCAACCTGGGTCAAAGTTTGTTTAAACAACGTTTTGACAGCAAGCTCTGTCATTGTCGTCAGGCAGACAGTGGTGCCGAGACTGTGACACTTGAAATTTATTGATAAGGTACATTAGTTCTGCAAACTTTAGAACTACGTCTTGGCCTGGCAATGAAGAAGAAAGTTAAGTCCACTCATTAACTTGTCTTTCTTGACACAAAGTTTCTCGAAAAGAGCTCATTTGGTTAAAGCAGCTTACCAAATCCTCTGTAGCCAAACACACACTATTAACCAGACACAAAATTGATTTTGAAGAAACAAAAATCTTGGACCAAACTAAGGGATGGAGGGATTCCATAATCTCCAAAGCAATTGAGATCAGGACTACAGACAATTTGCAGAACCCCAACAGCGGATTTCAGCTGAGAAAAGCTTGGGGCCCTCTATTTAAAACCATAAAATGCTAAAAGAAAAGAAACCCCAACCTAATGACAAACACATTTCAGGACAAATGATAAAGTCGACTAATGAGAACCACGCACAGCTTCTGGGAGAGGGTAGCGCAGGGCCATGTGTGCAAGTACAGGTATCACGGTCTTGGCACCACACTCTGCCCGACGACAATGGCAGAGCTTGCTGTCAAAATGTTGTATTAACAGACTTTGAGCTGGGTTGAAATCCGAGAATTGTGTTTGAAAGTAAAAGTAGATCAGACAAATTTATGTAAACATAAACAATAATTCATCAAAATAGTACATAAACTTTCCTGAAAGCATTTTATACTTACCCGATGACATTTTCCCTGCATGAAAAATAAGCATACTGAATCCCTGTCTTGCGGACCATGTGAATTAGATCTCTTTCCACCTCGAGGCTTAACTACACCATCCCTTCTACTCGACAGTCTTTTAGTTAGGTGCATTCTGTCACTACCACCTCGCACAATACTTGATCCCCTTGTCCGCCGTTTGAGACCACGATTTAAATGTCTGTCTTCATCTTCATCATCTCGGGGACCCCGCCTTGAGAAACTGCCTCGTATGTCAAAGTCATTGTCATCATCATCATCATCATCTTTATGTTCACCATAACTTCCATAGCTTTCATCGTACATTTCTCCTAGAGAAAAATATGATTTTATGCAATTATTACAATCCACAAAAATTTATAGGAAAGTGTGCATTAAAATATTTTCACAGAGTTACTATAATTACAAAATTTTAAAACACAAAATTGCAACTATTTCAGAGCATGTCTTTGTTACACATAGTTAGGAAGGGATGATAAAAAAATTTTAATTTATTGAAGTTGAAAAGGATAAATATTAATACGGAATTTTATTCAAGGAATTAATTTTACACAAAATATAGATTTTAATCATTTCTTTAATTTGAATTCAATTTTTTTTTGTCATTTTCAGTTCAGAAAAAGCTCATTAGGTACTGTGGTAAAGTATTAAATCCTAACAAAGTAAAAAGTATGTTAAATCTGATCAATACAGAGTCTAGAAATGTTAATACAAACTAAATTGAGTGATGAATGACAAATTTCAGGGCATTCATAAAGCTCCATCAAATAAATTCTGCATCAGAATGTGTTGCACAATTAAGTCAACATTAATTAGTATCGGACAGTATTGTATAAATTCTTATCTCCTCAATGCAGATACAATCCAGATTTCAGAAGCATTAAAATATTGCTCTCACATATAAATTAAGACTACCTTGGTCTGAGTACGAGTAGGAGTCTTCTTGAAAATTTTGTGGAGAGTCGTCATCGTCATCATGATAAACATTTCTCACAGTCGGTGACGCTCCTCGGACAAACAGCATTTCATCTTCATCTCCATCCTCGTCTTCATCCTCATCTTTACACTCCCAAGACATATCTGTTCTTTTGTGATGAGACTTACGTCGTCTCTGAATAAGAAGAAATGATGTAATGTTTAATAATTAATATTTTTTCAATTTAATCATAATTTATAAAGTAAATGATCAGAAAAAAATTATATACTATTTAAAGTACACTTGATGGATTTTAATCCCATGTATTTGAGTGCTAAATTATTCATAGACATACAGCCTTCATAAAGAAATGACAGATACTACAATAAAACCACTGAAGATGGTAAATTCAGATTAACGTCTAAAGAAAGTCGACTAAGAATCATGACCCGAGGGAAAAGAAAAGCTGACGATGAATCAATTTATTTTAATATATTAAGTTGTTCTGGTTTCAAGTGCAGAAAAATGTTTGGGAATTGAATTTAAAGGTGCTATAAAAGGAACCAATGAATTCAAATATGCCAAATGGTTACATGATTATTCTTTACCTTTAAACTAATATAGGCATGGATGATTTAAAACAATACCTTTGAATCTTTCGGTTCACCATCATTCTCTTCGTCATCTTTGAATTTTTTTTTGCGTTTTTTCCTTCGCAACTTTTTATCATCATCCTCGTCGTCAACGTTATCTTCATGGGAATTTCTACAGTCTTCATTTATTTCGGGTGTTAAGTGTTTAATTTTTGCATTGGCGTTTTCAGAAGCTAACGCAGCTTTTTGAGCTAATGCACGTTCTAACGAGCTAGCCCAATCATCATCTTCGGGCTCGTCTTCCTTTATATGACGGCTATTGTAATTTCTCTGAGGTGGAGGTCTTCGTTTAATAGTTGAATTAGGATGGCGCGTCGGCAGAGGCAGCAGGGGGGTACGCGGTTCTAACTTAGAGACCGGAGACGCAGTTTGTTGCAACTTTTGTTCAATTTTTACAGGTACCGTAGTCTCTTGATGATCGAAAGTGCGAGTTTCGCCTTCCTCGGGTAACTCTCCGTCCTCAATTTCACCCTCTTCCAAATCAATTTCATTTTCACTGAAATAGGATTCAGAAAAAATTAAACAAATGCGGTAATATTACTAATTTTTTACTCAAATGCACACATACTATAACTGTATTAATATTTTTATATGATTTATAGTTGAGAAATATCAATCTGTCCCAGTATTTAAATTCCGTCATATATAAACTTAACATTGATTAGTTACGTGAACGATAGCTGAATTTTTCTTAAAGAAATTTCATGGAATTCAGGCGCAATAGGGTGTCGGTAAGCAAACCGCAGAAAGATGAAATCGAGCTTTTGTAAATGAAAATCGTCTTCACTCTGCCCTGCTTACACCGGGCGCTTCGAAATTTTAACTACAGACCTCACTGACAGAAATATTGTATGAAATACCTACACACAAGGGTTCATCGAAATCCTTCAAGCTTGAATAACTCGGGGTTTTACTCAGGTTCAACGAATAACATAAATAGGAAGTTTGAAAGCATTCCTCTATTCGGATACACGGGAAAAATAATCGAGCGTATTACTTTGTTTCCTTTGGGAATGCCCTGTGCATAAGCCATGGCCAGCTAACTGTACTTGTGACGTTTTCCCCCCACCACTTTGCGGAATTGCCGCCAAACAAATACAGAACATAAGGATTTTTATTCCCAAACAATTAACGTATACTGTATAGGAGAATAGTGGGCTCAAAGATTCACGTGCAGAAATATTACACAAAGTGGGTACGTCCCAACAGTTTTGAAGAAGCAAACGTTTTACAAAGACTGGCAGATTGAAGTACACATTAAAATTGCCGGCATTGAAATATACAATATAAATTATTTCTAACTCAATGTAAACTACAAATTAATTGCGATCATACATCGATGTCCTTTAAGAATACAATTATATATTTTTCATTTAAGAATGATATTTAACTAATCATTATGTTATTGCCTGATACAGGAAACCAATTGCCCATTTTAGTAATATAATTTTTTTTTAAATTGTGTTCGTTATTCTTCGAATATGCTTCGAATAACTGTCATACAAATTATTAGTTACATTTAAAAATTTTGTAAAAATAATAAATGGTATTAATTAATCTATCTTCAATAGTGTCTATTCAGGTAGAACTATAACAGTTACTCTCTTAATGAAGAATAATTTACAAGTCATTACGATTAATAATTTAAATATAATTGTAAAGCAGCAATGTTGAGGTTTCTTTTTCTATAAAGTCGATGCGTACTGCAGGGTAACGGTAACTGCTGAACCGAATAGGTCCACGAACTCCATTGTCTACACTCGAAACTGATACTCCTAATTCCCTTAGGTCCAAGAGATTATTACTGTTCCATAAATACGGTTTTCACCCCTTCAAATTCATCTAAATTTCCTCCTATATTCTCTCAAAATTAGACAAACTCGATAAACACAAACCAAATATTAAACTAGCATTGTCATAAATTTTCATATCCAAGTACGTTCTTACTCAGAATATATATCGTTAACTCGTAAAACGTAACAGCATCGCGGGTTATACAATCGAAAGCTTACTTGCCTCTTAATTAAAGTTTATTACTCTTCCAATCGTTTAGCAAAACTGACTATAGAACGAACGATTAATTACAATACAGGCACTAAATTATCGAAAGCGGATACTAGGTTGACTTAATAATCAGATTAGCGATTGAGAACAAAATAGGCTGAAAATCTGCGGACTTATTACGGAATCGGGGTCACCTGCGTTCCAATATATTGCTTTGCATTGATTTTATTAGTCTTCTCACATTAGGAATTGGACACTAGATTCCTCAAAGTAGGTCTTCACAAGCGAAATAACATTTCTCCGGCTAAGGTAAAACGAGTATTTTCTTCTTACTCGTCAACTGCCATCTAAAAATACAACTTTGTGGATTTGCGAATTTCATGTCTTTACGTCGAGTGTTATATACAAATGAATAGCACCGGACAACGCTCTACTTCTGCTGTTACATTCACAACGAACATATACGCAAGAAACAATCTACGTGCATCCCAGTGCAATTTAATAAGGCTTTAATGGACTTGAACCAAACGCAGTACAATACATAGCGAATGGAGTCAAACGAAAAATGCGCTTTAATAGCGTTTTTGAAAATATCCATACTGAAAGCGAGGTTTGAACGAGCGGAACAATGACATAGATTAGCCAGGCAGGCGCAGGCAGGGCAGCGCAGAGGCACCTTCTGGGTGCACGGACAACTCAACAAGCATTCTAATCGGGACACTCACTATACGAAAATATCAACAGGCTTATCAAATAAGTCAAGGACATTACTTACAACTTCTTTTGTCATTGGAATATTGAATTGGTAACAAAACTTAGTGACGTGAACAGATTCAATACTTGACAAATAATTTCCAGTCGTTAAAAGCTTCAATACTAGACAACATATAGTCGATTCAGTATATTCAACGAATAAAATCGGAAGTATGAGCCCATTTTGAAATCGTAGTTCTTAGACAGCGACTGAATTGAGTATAAAAAACATTTAAAGTGATATTATCTGAATTTACGATGTATTGAAGAGCCACTAATGTTTGGATTACGACAAAGGGAGAAACGAAAATGTGAAGGGGGAGGGACGGGGAATTGTCTCACGTCGCACCTGTAAAGATGATACATGTACTGTACTGTCCAATTGCTGTGCACTGGTACCACCAACACTTGTAATTCGAACAACCGTCAACTAGTGGTTATCTCCAGTAAATATGAGGATAACTTTTATCGGCTGCGATAACACTCAACCGTGCAGGTTCTTATGCACATGAAAATCTGTTTAATAAACTTCAACCAAATTTTTAAATGACTGATTTTTATATTTAATGATAACGGTGAAATACTTAGGTTTTATCAGTCCCACCATTTAATTGACCAAAATTATAGATTAATTTCAAATTCATTCAATTTTGTAGGAACTTTCGGCATTACCACAGTACTCTACAAATTTAAAAATACAAATTATTTTGAAACATTACAAAAAATGTTATGGGTTTTTAAATATAAAAACAATATTTTTAACATGATTTAATCTTTAATCTATTGTACATACCCTCAGTTGTCAAATAATTTTGTATTTCCTCGTGGAATGTACATGATTACAGATTTTTCTGGTTTACACAGGGCATTTATCGAACTTCGGAGTTAGTGAAGTTCAATAAATGTGTCGCTCCTGTGTTAACTAAACACACTCGGCAATATACATCCACGAGTTTTCGAAATTTATATTGAAAAAACTTTCAATGGGTCCAGAACTTGTTTCTGTATCTACAATAGATTTTAGATTAAATCATGTTGAAAAACAAATTTGTTTTTATATAGTAAAAATTACACAAAACATTTTTGTAATGTTTCTAATAATTAGTATTTTTAAATGTGTAGATGACTACGGCAATACAGAAAGCTCCTGCAAAACTGAATAAATTTGAAATCAAAATTGATCTATTCTTTTAGTTAATTAAATGGTGTGACTGATAAAACTTAGGGATTTCACCATTATCGTATGTTTAGTAAATCTGTTAAATGTTAAACATTAAAATGAGCTTACACATAATGATTTACATGAACAAATTTACTGAAGAGCAGACTTCGCGATAGTTCCGAATTATCACACAATGTTGTGACATTGGACGAAACTGGCTCATAAATATGACCAAGAAGGTCGAAAGCTGCTGTTTGTAATGACGAGACCTTTTGCTCAATGAAGGAAATAAATCGTGAGGACTGAATTATGGTTTTATATGTATATATTATTCTTAAGAAATGTATTTCCGTTATGTGTGTACAAGTTAATCGATCGATTTTATTTTTTAAATTTATACTATACTGCACAATTCAAGGTTTCTCAAAGTTGTAGACAAGTGCAAAATGGAACCCGTTATCTTCAGTTTTTTGACACAAATGTACATCATGCATACGCACTTACGGTAAACGAAAAATCAACGTTGATAATCATCAAACAAGATATACGTTTCTTTATATTTGAAGGAAATATAATTAAAGAGCAAACGAATTTCGATGGAAAGGACAGGCGCGGTTATTTGGGAAAACCATTTTCGAATGGTAGCAATCGAAAATTTTCAAATCTTTTGTCTCAACCCAAGAACAGGAAACAAAAGACAATACTTAATAATAAATTTGATTTCTCTTAGAAAGTGCTGGCTGAACGTCCCCTCATTTAACTTGTTTTATGACCTGTTTTACATACTAAAATTTTAAATTTAGGGGAAAAAAATTATCATTGGTGTTTCCATAAAATAAAGTTAATACGGTTTCAATAATATGCGGAGAGTAAAGAATTCACATTTTCTAAAATCTTATTTATGAATCGATCTTCTAATACTATAGATGCGATTACGACGGAAGTAATGCGCCATATTTATTGTTTTTCGCTTTAATAACATTATGCAAATCCTAAATTAGCGGTAAACAGTGTAGAAAACTTGGTTCACTCAAAGAATTGTAAGTAGTGAATAGGTAGAAACTTTCCCCAAGCAAGCAGGAAGAGAGATGTGGCAACGCCGCGCTACCTGCTGGCTGCATTCATCGGACCCGACAAACATTCCAAAGTACAAACTTTACTACTTATTCCAGTCGGCAAGCTATGTCACGAAATACGGAACATCTCACTTATCAAATAATATTTAATCGTGCATGTATTCTACATTACTGGTAAATATTCTGAAAGTATCGTGCAATGGCAACGGATGATAATCCTAATTAAATGTATTCTGTATGGTTGCATTCCGAGGTCTAAAAAGCTCTCGACTACTGACTAACAGACATTTATGTCCTGAACTGTAGGACCTGACAACTAATCATAAAAAAATGACTCAAACGGTACCTTTATACAAATCAATTTTTGTATCTAACTGCCGTTTGCTGTGCAATGAATTTGTGTATCCCGCAGCCTAGCCACTATCGACACTTCCGTATTGTACGTTGTGTCATATTGGGAAAGAATGATGTAACGACAAACAATGCGAGAGGAAATCGTTTGGCTTTAGAATAAGGGACAAGAGAAGCAGTATTGACTTTGCGTCTAATTTTACAAGACAGAATAAGAAAAAATGGGGCTACGTTCATGGCATTTCTATATATGGAAAAGGCCTTTGATAATCTAAACTGGAATACACTGCTAAAGATTTAGCAGAGGACTAAAATATTGAGAAAGAACAGAAGGCAGTCAGCTGTAATTAAAATGAAAGCCAAGAAAGGAAAGAAATCAAGAATGGAGTTAGACAAGGATGCAGTCTGTCGCCTATGCTGTATATGTAGAACAGGCGTTGAAGAAAGCTAAGACGGAATATGGAAAATGAATCATACTGGCCGATGATACGGTAGTATTAGGGGAGTCAGAAGAAGACTTGGAAACCATAATAAATGGCTAGAAAGAGTTCAATATGAGGATTCATAGAGGGAAAACCAAGGCAATGGAGTGTAGTATTGGGAAGGGATAGTTTTATGGAAGTTAAGGAATTATGCTACTTGGGCAGCATAATATCTAGAGTAGGATATCACAGGCAAGGAAAGCTTTCGCAAAAGAGAGAAATTTACTTACGGGTAATAAGTGTGAATAATAGGAAATCATTAATAAAAATGTTGGCATGGAGTGTGGTGTTATATGGGCGCGAAACGTGTACGGTAGGAGTTGCAAATAGGAAAAGAAATTGAAGTTTTTGAAATGTGGTACTATAGAAGATGATTGAATAGAGTTACTGACCAGGAAGTTCTAAGCAGAATGGGAAGGAAAGATTGATAGGCCACGTTTTCGGACATGCAAAATTAGCATTACAGGGAAGTGTGTGGCGTAAGAATAGAAGAGAGGCCAAGGACGGAATACGGTAAAAAGATTAGGAAGGATGTGGTAGATATGATAAAATGAAATGGCTTGCGCAATAAGGTTTAGCATAGAGGGTTGCGTCAGACCAGTCCTAGGACTGAATACCACAACATAAGGGGACCTTTGCAGCATACTGATGAATGTAATCCTTTGGATAAAATGTCTGGAACAAATGCGGACTCCGGAATACTGAATAATACTGTAAGGATTAGTTTTTCAAGTGCGGCTTTTCAAGGTCGGAAGCAGTGTTTTGAATCCTGAAGGATGATGTACCACTGACACGAAGAAACAAGAAGCATTTCCGGGGCGGAAAACGGTACAATGCGCAATTTAGAAGATTACAAATATTCAATTCGTAGAGCTGACCGCCAAAATTTTAATAGTACAAGAATTTTAAAAGCACTTTGAGAAGGCGTATTAACGTTGCTTTAGAAACATCGTGAGTACGAACTAAGAGCAAGCAGCTATAAAAGAAGACGCAGCAACTGGATCCTCTGCATAGCTAGTATTTTACTTTATGGCACCTAGCTCTCGTCATTTCTCATCTGACGAAAAGTGACGAGGAAATTTCTGAGACGAATAACTGGTATATATAGACATTCATCCGACTACGGGTGGCCGTCACTGGAATTTTTTTCCCCTAGCCTTCTGATAGAAAATACGAGAATTTCAAACCCTGTCATCTGTGAACTTCAGAGAAGTCGCCAACTTTCTCTCTCTCTCTCTTTCCTGTTATATACAAATATATGGGCCAGGAATCAAATAATTACTGAAGGAGAGGCGCTGCGGGAGTTTCTCGCAGACGCTTCAGCCCAGAGTGACTGCGGGGCTTACCTGATCATGTCGGGGATGCCTCGCACTCTCTCTGGGTATTTTTTATCAAAGTTCTTATATGCCGAGACACCTTCACCTATTTTAGGAGGTATATGTACTGGGGTCAAAGACCTTGGACATATGGCAAGAGTTGTCCGCTGATCCCATTGGATCAGTCGGCCAATTGTCTCCTGAAATTGGTGGAGACACGGAGAAGGGAATGCTGCGTCCCCACAGCAAACTCGTCTCCCGTCATTCGGAAGGGCGTGAGAATAGTACCCAATGCCCGACCTACCTGATGCAGGTTTTCTAGGGTTTTCCCTGCATCTCTTTAGGTGAAACACCGGGTAGGATCCTTAAACCATAGCCCGGGGGCCCTAGTTAACCCTTGGCTATCTTGCTCTACCTTCCGCATCCCCCCTTTTCAATTCCCTTCCTATGCTATTAAAGGGGAGTTGCCTGTTTCAGGATCACCCTCAAGTAGCCTATTAACCAAAAAAAAAAGATTACTGAAAAGCTCCTAAAAGTTGATAAATATTTCTTTAGTATAAACTAAACATTTTGTAATAAATTCATTACAATTTAGGATATACGAGAAAGTTTTATCCAAGTCTGCGTACTCGCACAGATCTAAAACTTGTTCACAGCTTTTCGTCAATTTATTTTTGTTACTAAGACATTTATCAAAGTTCCATTGCAAATGTTTTTGAGTATCTTTCCTACTGAAAGTTGAAGACTGTCATGCATTCGCGATGTTACATAGACCTTAGAGTCCAACTTGTACATTACTCGTCTCTCCATTCTAAAGAATGAATTCAAATGCAAAAGGGTGTATGAGATGCAGAACAAGAATTAAAGCAAATACAATTCTTGGGATTTAGCCAATGTTTGTCTCAACAACGTTCCGAAGGCAAGTTTCACAATCGTCGTGAGGTTGACTAGAATTAATCCCTTGGATACGATACTCATCTTTTCTATTCTTCGTTTAAATCAAATTAAGTTATGCCGGAATTCTAACATCATCATATCAAAATTCTTTAATAAATTAATATGACTGAAATATATTGGATATTTTGAAATATTAGAGGGATGCCGAAGAAATAATTACCACTTTTCAAATTTTTCGTATAGGATCCCCTTACTATATATCAATAGAAATTCCAATAATCTGACAATCTTCAATTATAAATAATATCCAGCCTATTTGTCAGAAAACAATATTGACATTAAAATTGAATTCTACGACGTTTCGTCAACATTTGTGGACTTCATCAGGTAAATAGACCAATTTTTTTAAATTTCATTTTAATATACAATATTTCGTTAAAAATATATAGCGTTCAATTTACACAAAATTAAATTTTTGTAGTTTCCTGATAAAAGTCCACAAATATGGACGAAACGTTGTAGAAAACCTGTAAATATCTACATAGTTTGCTGAAAAATTGGCTGAATTTTTATTTAATTAATGCCTCCCGAGTTTACACACAACAATGTTTAACAGCAGCCACTAATCAATTCAATGAAACAAAGGGAGAGTATAGATTATTTCATCAAGCTTCCAAATTCAAACAAGTTTGAATATTACTTGACCATGTGTACAACGTGCATCCCAACACTCCCAATCATTTTGTACGTTGACATTTACAATTGAGTGTACACATTCAATAAGAAATAAATAACTTGAAAGTAGCAACTGAAATTATTTACGCCCTGCAGCTTCGAGAAGATCGAGAACAGAGCATGCACACAATTGTTGACGGAAATCCTTTCTATGCAACACGTAGGTACATTCGAGGAAATATTCAGAAAGGAAATTTAAACCACTGTCTAAACTAGAATCTAGTGATTTTAGAATAGAATCCCATGGCTACTACCCCTTAAAACGGGATTCTACTCTTTTGAGCAAGCCAAAAGGGAACAAAGACAATTTGTTGGAACGAGAATATTGTTAGTTATTTTATCAACTATGCGCGAATGCGTTTAAAGGAAATGGGGAAGGGATGATTTTAGGGCATCTCAATTCCAATTATTGAAAGTGCAAATGGCACGCCTTCTTTCTTTCAGTTTAGTGCAAGATTTCCCTACCTTTTCCTGTTTCAACTGTGAGGCTGTTGATACAAACCTGAACATTTAAACAATTTTAAAAAGTATCGTACTCCACATACGTGTCTAATAATGCCCTTATAAGTAAAAATATGCACAAAGTTTACTCATTTTGAACTTTAATTCCCACGTAGTTAGAACTTCGAAATTTTAAAATAAACAACAACAAATACCAAACTGGGCAAGAAATTATAATCAAAGAGAGAACTTTAATAGTTATTTGCAAACGCAAATGTACAACACTATTACTCATTTGCGTTTTTAGATGTGTGAAAACCTAAAATTAGATAATTGCAACATTTTGACTCCAGTGTTCAAGTAATACTGCACAAATCAAAAAAGGCACAGCTTAAAATACAATTATTCCGAGACGCTAATTGATTTTTACTATAATATAATTTTCGAATAAAACAATTACTCGCAACGTAATTCGTTAGGACATCGTAATGTATCCGGTTTAGCAGAAAGTGAAATCGTAGTAATTAATACGAAAGAATTACTTCCAAACAAACAGCTTCGCGAACGAATTTATACTTTTTGAGTCGGTATTTGAATCAGAATAAACGTCAATTATTTATACGAGTAAATGTTTGCTTTCAGTATTTAAATATTAAGAATCAACGGCTTAAATCGGAATTTGGCAATTAAAACCCAAAATATTTAAAGGATGTTTTAAGAGGTTAACAAGTTTTCAGCCCAATTCTGTAAAAATAAATGCATTTCCTGTGTTGTATATTGTGCTCAAGAACAGAAATTATTCCTAACAGCTTAAAACTATTAAGCAAGCGTAGCTGACGTTAAGCTAGAGGCCTCTGAAGCAGCTGATTCTAGTATTTCTATTTATTGATTACAATATCTGAATTTTAGGTATCAATAAATAGTGAAACATCCTATAAGAAAAAAAAACATTAAAAGTACTTGGTATACGACGTTTCGTTCCTAATTTAGAACCTCATCTGGTGTGATACAAGGAAACCAGAAATAATGATGAAAATTTTGACGTGCATGTCGCACAACCCTCTTTCATCCTTAGTTATTTGTTTCCTTTTCCAGGAAAGGTTCTAATTTAGGAACGAAACGTCGTATACGAACGACCGTTCATACATTTTGTATTAAATTTTTTCTGCCTTATGGTGTTTTACTATTTATTTTTATTTAATTATATCACATCCGGATTTGAAGAATATTGACAATGATTTGAGACAGTTTGTAAATACGTTTTCAGGTATTTCATTGTGTATAATAGATGTACTTAAGAGTGCAGGAAATACTACAAGATTTCGAACAGTAAAATATCCATCGTCTGAAGGAAAATGTCAATTTGATCCGGGCACATGTGTCCGAACGTTCGTAATAGAACCCAATTCAATCAACCCTATATGTTCTGCTATACAGGCTTTCGATTATTAATACTGTGGCAGAAATTGTAGCCAATCGTCCGCAGAAACGACCCTTTCAATCCGAATCAATTAATTAAAAAATGGATGTGGTTCAATTAGATCAGCAGATTAAGTTGTACAGAAAGCATAAACGATTACCCAATTTTCTTAGTTTTTCTTGCTAAAATCTTTAAGATCCTAGACTCAAAATCAATAACTTACTTTTGAATACCACTTAATATTTATTAAGTTCTACTACTCGAGACAATTAAATATTACAAACAAATTTACGCGCATCTGGGAAAACAATGCTTAATATATTTAAATTCTCTACTTTTAATCCGCTAACATCTATGGTTTGAGCTTATAATTTTAATTACCAACTAATGCAAAGAAACGGGCAATCGGGTTACTGCGTAAATTTGGCATCCGTCGGTCGTGCGTCACTAGATCGATACGTGACCCAAATCACAGCAATCAGCTGTCTACAGTGAACTGAAATTCCTTTTGCAACGGAGTTGCGCCATACAAACGTAGTTTGCTTCTTTTCATAAGAATAAATATCGCTCCCAAATATTTCGAAAACCAATAAAATTTAGAATTTGTGCGTAGAGAACTTACCAAATTACAGCAGCTTAATTAATTCAACCGACTACTAAACCGACTAATCTCCGTGAAGACACCCTCACTCCAAACAGAATGTGCAAATTTAATACAAATTTTCTCTTTAATCTTAAAATAGATGCCTTACTCTAGACACAAGAAATTCGGATGGGTTTAATATGGTATACGTACAGCTCGACTATTAATTTTACTAACTTAATTGCAGATGAAAAGAAATTTTATTGGAAATCTTACTTTACCGGATTTATCAAACAAACCTAAAATTTCATATTTACATAAATACTAATTTCTTTAATTTGCAGCCCAGCTTCACTATCGAATTTCATTTAACTATAGGAAAGCCACTATATTATTGACAATACCAAACCATTTATTTAGTCAGCACACGTATTCTACATATTAGGAACGCGTCAATTTTCAAAGTTTACTACTTGTTAACGTTACAGAAAAAACATTTGATGTTAAGGAAAATGTCACTCCACTTCGCGAAGGCTATACTTAAACGGCTTTTAAATGTGGATACCTCATGCCGTAACGCCTTATTTTTCCCTCCAAACGTTCGGGTGGATGTGAGTCTAACGAATAACAGCTATGGCGTACATGAAACAAAACAGGTTTGTAGCCATATTGGCTTGATGACGTCATTGACGTATGCAAGCTCAAGATGGCCATGAGAAAATCACTAAATACACAACCCGTACGAGTTATCTCTCGAATTCATTAAAAGTTTCCGAAATTCCAGAATAGAAAGCATGCATTTAAAAGCCTCGCCGATTACTTCCCTGCACCATCTAAGCATTCCTACATTAAACAAAGTTGCTTACTGTGAATAATTTCGAAACTATATTAACCTACAAATAGCCATGAACCAATCATGCAAAGAGTAGAATATCAACAATTTGTTACCCCACACTTTTTAAATTTCTTATTTCCACCGAATACGTAACTTTGTTCAGCACTAAACATATCAAGATTATGGACTTTTTATTGTTTGGAAATTAGAAATTAAGTGGAAGGAAATTCATATTCTTTTTAAACGTCCCAAGAAATGGGGTACGTAGTATGCAAACCTTTCATCTCCATCCTTTACATTTGATGACGGGACTATCGCACTCTCGTGAGCCATTTGCAACACAAAGTTTTTGTGAAGGGTGTCTGGACTGTTAGTTAAGTACATAAATAATATATATATCACTGTCTGTGAGCTAAAATCACTAGATTAAGGAAGAAATATATATATATATATAAAGATTTTTAAATAAGACTCCGCATTATTATCGTGGCAATCTTCCTTTCAATGGCTTCTTTTGCGAGTAAGCAGGTAACTGGTACACGTCTTGCACACGAATGGCTGCATGGAATAGGGGTCCACACTGTTATGTACGAAGCCGAGCTTTCTCGCTTCCTATTGGTCCCCCTCCGCCGGCGTGAGTAAAACCTGAAAACAACTCTATGTCTAAACGGAAAACGCGAGATTGTACTAGCTTCAACCCGTGTAGCTTGTTAATACTATACTTCAAAACAACTGCCTGATTTTGTAGGAGATACAATGTAATTGACGTCCTGAAACACCAAATGTTTTCCAATTATTTGCTGCATAAAACACCAATGAGTTCTTTTGTCTCTATTTCACATACATATCTCTGTTACTCATTAAATACAGAATAATAGAGCTGGCAAAAAATATCAGGATTTCGTTCGCTCCAATTTTCGTTTCCAAGACACCGTGCATTCGGGTTTTAACGCATTATGTATTCCCTATAGTCATAAATCTTTAAACGCGTTAATTTGACAACTGAGCGTGAGAAATAAATTTTAAACGGATATTTTTATTTACTATGAAATACATTCGATATCACATATTAAATAACTATAACTCTTTAAGAATTGCGTATCGCAATTTATTTCGGATTTAATAATAGTATTTGTCTGACTGTATAATGGGAAAGCCAATATGCGGCTTAAATTCAATATTTCCTATCTTAATTACGTAAAAATATTTGTCAAGTAAATTTAACGCTGAATTAACAGAAATTTTATCTATTGCTTTAATGAAATAGAATTTTTGTCTAAGATTTACTATTTGATCAAATAAAATTGTGAAACGTACTCCTTGCCTATAAGGTTACGTCGAATAAAGTCACAATTTCCTGTAAATGCGTGTTTCAATAATGTTGACCATTTTATTTATATGATGTTGACTTAATAAAGTGGTTATGATTGGAGAGAGAAATTCCTTAGCTGCACTGTCCGTTGGCACATGGTTGTCTCCAAAGATGGATGGATGTACATGCCCGCTGATTCAGACTCGATGACCTGTTACAATTTTACAATAAATAAAAAAACTGCCATTAAGTCATCACTATTTACTCAAGAACGACGTTTCCTCGCCTTTTAGATACTGAGGAGGTTTCAAAAAGAAGACGAAACGGCGTTATTGAATAAATAGTGATTAATTTATATGCTGACTTATTGGCCGTTTTTTATGTATTGTAAATTTTCAAGTAGAAAACTATGTTACTGTTACAATTTTGCGATAAACAAAAGAAATTCTACTTTATTTATTTTGTGATGGAGTAGACAAACAATAAAGTGAAATATCTAATTAATTTTATACAGAGATCGTCCTATTTTGTGGGACTGTCGTTTGACAGTTAAAATTATATAGTGCAGGAATGAATGAACTGACGCTTTATTCGAAATCGAAAGTTAATTTTGGAATATAGAAAAGAAAAGATTGTGAAGAAAATCAAGAATTTGGAAAACTATTTTTTGTACTAATTAAATAAAGAAAAAGAAAGTAGCAAAGTCGGTGCGGGAAATGATGGTATTCACAGAAGTAAATGTCTTATTTCTCAAGGATCGTAATCTACAAAGAGGAATGACGGATACGCACTCTTAGATTAAACAAATAATATTTGTTATATATTGAAGCGAAATATGTAATTACAGTATAAATTATATTATACAATCATGAAATGTTCAAATACTTGAATTTTAGGAAAAGTAAATGCAGATGTGATTAATGAATATAATATTTGAAATATTGTGTTGTTAATATTTTTTCCACAATTCAAAACGCAACCATTTCCGATGTTCGCGCTCGGATTGTTCCTCGAATCAGGACGCTTAACATGAAATGACTCTAATTATAACAGCCAAGAATCAATGCAATAAACAATACACGGTACATTGATGTTAATATAGATAATGTCTGTTTAAGGAGAAAAAGATTTATAAATAACTAATTTATCTAGCATGTAAATAAATATTAAATGACCAATAAATTAATAAAAATTAAAAGACGGCCAAGCACGTCAGCATAATTATTACTATTTAATCGAATACGACATTTCGTCTCAATTTTCAGACTTCCTCAGGCATAAAATTTAGCAGTTTCGGAACATACATCAAGAATATAGGCAACCCGTATTCACTTTTGGAGATTCAATCGCACGTATGCAAGAAACCTTTCCGTACAATTAATATTTATATTATACTAATATCATTATCGAAATGAAGTATGCACGAATATTTAAGTTAAATTTTCTGTTTTTAACCCCTCAAATTTTCATTAAAATCCGATGAGCCGTTTCGGAGCCTATTCGAGACAAACATACGTACAATCAGATAGATAGACAAATAGACGCTTCAATTTTAGTTATTGGTATAGATTACAAAAGTAATGTTGCATTATGGGGCAGTAGTGATAAAAATTATATAAATCAGATCTCGTCCAAATATTCCCACGTAACGAAGAAAATTGAGGAAAGTGATACAGCTGATGTACGTAACTGTGTTGTAATGGACATTAAATACGCGAGTGGAAAGCTAAAATAAAGTTCATCTGTTTCTTGCCCGTTTCTGAATATGGGAGGTCGCAGGACGCATTCCATGAACAATAGACCTTCCCTTGCCTTTCTAACAAGAGCAGCCCATTGAGAAGCATCGGCCATCCATAGAAAATTGGGAATGAACGGCTACCGGAAGTGGCCGTAAATAATTAGAAGAACGGCTGGAAAAACGGAAGATTCATGATAAATTGGAGTGTTACGGCATGATACGTAATATATGATGCTGTATTTACGCCCTCCAAGATGAAGATTTTCTTATTGGCTGTAATTGTCAAACTGTAAGCCAATGGAAGACTTTGGTGGACAACATCTGATTGGTGGCTGAAGATGGTGCAGTGTCCGACCGAAGTGACGAGGAAGGAAATTTTGGAAGGAAGAATTACTAGATTGGGAGAACAGAGAAGAAGTCGTTGGGAGGTCGGAATTAGATAATCGTTGGGAGATCGGAAGCAGAAGTCGTTGGGAGATGATGCCTGGAAAGAGAATCGATGGGAGAAACCAGTCAACCAGCATAAACCAGCTTAAAGAAGCAGATGCATTTTCTCGGTATCGTACCTATATTTTTTATTTCAGAGTTCGTATTTGCCAGGCCTATTACCAAACGGGAACATACAAATACTTTTCGTCCACCCGACAGTGAATACGCTGGGATAAAGTTAAACGCTAATGAATTGTCGTTTTCCTTTTTTATATGATCTAAAACTTGTAAATAACTTTGATGTTCATTAAGATTAAAACTTAGAACCAAAATTAAGCTTTTATTTCTTTTTTTAATATTCCCCATCAGTATCATATTATATATAATTTAATTAAATTAACACCACCCAAAAATAAGCATTACAGTATATTAGTCAGTTCGTCTCAAAATTTTTGAATAATTTAAGTATTTATAATCACATTTTTATACACATAATCCTTTAGCCCTGCCATTATGGCATTTAATACCTGTAGCAACAGGGTAGAAATAAACTTAATATTCTAAAGGTTTAAATTCAACGTCTGTTGCATATAATTAAACAATATACAAAAAAACAATAAACAAAAAATATAAATTTATTACTATTTGATTAACATAAGGCCCATAAAACCGCGCTAGTGATAGGCAGCATGTGTATTGTGTACGGTGTACGCTCCCATTTAACAGAACATATGTCGAGTCATGCTGTCACTAGCGCCACCATGTGTACGGGGCGGGGCTTTAGACAACAATAGGCTAATTACGGCGCAAAACCTGCTGCAACAATTGATTGAGTGAGAAAACTTAAAACTCACACTTCGATTTCGCGCGGGAATTCAATGGATTTATAAATATTTACCTTAATATCTTCTGAACTCTGCAAGATATCGAAACGAAGCATACACTAAAATTTAAGATAAAATTCCTGTTTCAATTCCTGAAATTTTTATTGAAATCCGTTAAGCTGTTTCGGAGCATAAAGAAATCAAATGTATAGGTAACCCATATTAAATTTTTGGAGATTCGAATGCACGTAGACGAAGTAACCTTCCCGTAATGTTTTATATTAATATCTTCTGTAATATATCGAAATAAAATATTCGCGAATATTTAAGTTAAATCTCCTGTTTTTACCTTCAAATTTTCATTGAAATCCGTTGAGCCGTTTAGGATCCTATTCGAGACAAACATACAAACAGTCAGGCACTTCAACTTTATTGATTGGTATGGATTAGACTTTTTTGTTTGGTTAACAGGCTACATGAGGGTGATCCTGAAACAGGCAATTCCCCTTTAATAGCATAGGAAGGGAATTGAAAAGGGGGGATTTACGGATGAGTTTCTTAACGTACAGCAAGTTTTAAGAATTGCCTTGTACAGTAGAACAACGAAGAAAGAAAACAAAGTGTCTCGAAATCGGCGCTTCGTTCTACTGTAGCAGCGCTGCTCGCTCTTGCATCTCTGCTATACGCGCCACTATGAGCCTTCTAATAAGTAAACATGGCTTGTTTTCGCCGAGCGCTTTGCTCTCTCTCAGCCTTAGCCGATTTGCGATATTTTCATGCATTTCGGTCGAAGGAGTCCATCAACAGCTACATTTTATAGGTTTAAAACCTTATTAATATTTTTTGGTAACGTATTACCTCATGTAATCCACTGTAATTTTCATTTTAGTATACCTCAAGAAGTCTCAAGTGAGAGACGAAACTTAGTATAGTTAATTAGTTAAATAAAATAAAAACTGACAAAGAGGCTGTTATAACTAATTTAAAAATATTTATGTTTCTAATTCTTTATATCAATTGAAACGCATGGAGAAATTGGTATAAAACTTGGTACATACAATCTTAAACGTCTGAAGAAAAACTGGGGAAATGAGACATCCTTAGCAAAACGTGGAAAGAATTATTGTTAAAAATACATGTATGTATGTGTAGGAAATCAGAAGACTGTAACGTAACCGAGAATTGCATGAAATACTAGGAAATATGCCATACGGCACTACGCACAATATGGCTGATATCTTTACTTTATGCTACTGTCAGATTTATTTAATTAATTATATCCTGGTATACATACACATGACGATAGAACAAAACAGCAAATTCAGTCAAATTCAGAGCTACAAATCTAGCGAAAGTTTTTGAGGCTCCCGAATTTGATCACATAATAGAACTTCGTCAGGCGACACCATGATCAAAGTAATAATTTTGTTCTCTATAAAGGACGATTCAGGAATATAAAACTTGATGTATAAATATTCTTATATAACATAAGTGCGGACGCACCAAGATAGAGCATTTCTACTAAATAGGTGTAGAATTTTTTTACTAGAAATCACCATCTCATAACCTTTGACGGTCGGAAGACGTAAGTCATTAAAACAACATTAAATGGAATTTAATATAACTCGGTGGGCGTGGCAAGGCTACCACGTGACGAAATCATCAACGATTACACTGCTGCACTGTCCCGTATGGCGAAATTGCCATTCTACCGTTCATCTGTCGGCCAGTTTGGACGAGGTTACCACTACTAGGATGTCTGCCATCCCTCAGGAGCGTGACATATCGGTCACAAGGTCGGCGTGCCCGACGACGGTGCATCATGGTCAAGGCCACCATGCTAGGAGGGTGTCTGCCATCTTTCAGGGGCGTGCCACAACGGTTCTCGTCCACCCTCAGGTAGACATTTCGGTGGACGTGGCAAATCTGCCACACGACTGTTGAATGCTATTCTTCAGGTTCTAATAACGTTTCCACACTTTTAAAGTCAGAACTTACTTCCCTTTCTAATCGCTTTGCTTTGTCGTTCACCCGATTCTTCCTATTAAACGTTTCAATTTCAATTAAATCAACTTGATTCGACGAATGTTCAGCGTTGCTACTTACATCGTTCTGATTTACTACCTCAATTTCCTCAACTGCTAACACATCGTAACTATTTATCATCTCCTCCGTTCGTCTGTCTTGTGTCGCTTGAGTTTCTAGCTGCACGGCCCGTACCTCTTCCCTAATTGTAGTTTCTATTGCAGTGCATGTACTATCCATTATGCTTATAATCTCTTTTCTGCCATCTTCAATTATTTCTAATAGTTCCCTCTTATTGGAATCCAATTTTTCTAATATTTCCCTTTTATTGGAATCCATCGTTTCTTCAATTTTTACTAATAGTTCCCTTTTATTGGAATCTGACTTTTTGTTCAATTGATTTAGAAGCCAAATCATCCACGTATGACCTTCGGTATTCGAACTATTTTCCCTATCAAATTTGGCGGACTCTGACATGCTTAATTCGGGTCTCTCCACGATATTACTACCCATTTCCGAACATCTCCGCTATCATGCCCTTTAAATAGTTTTGGGCAGTCGCGCTTCTTAACGGCACAAAAACTCCACAACTTTCCATCGCAGGGCATCTCCATCAGGGGTAAGTGTCACATTATGCACATTCGTCACCCTCGTGCGTCCGAAGATTTTGAAGAGGCCCGTCGCAATAGGGGGTCCGCTCCTTTACTCTTTCATTGGCGATTCTACAGGCCTGTCACTCATTTCCTCCAGATGTTCAACCCCGGGGATCTGGACGTTCCTTACATTCCACATGGCAGTACTCAACAACTCATCATTACTCACGCGATTCACTGTCTAAATCGCAGTTTAAATTAATTGCGCCTATACTTAATAGCGCGCTACATATAAGTGTTGGATGAATTAGCCACATGCATAATTGTAATTCTCAGATTTCTTAAACGTCATATAATGTTTTATTTGAAACGAATTTATATCAAACAAAATATTTTTATATGTCCAATAATTGATAAGTGACACGTAGATAACAGAATTAGACAAGCGAGTAACGAGCGATTCCTACATTAATTTACATGTCATGAAAGTTTTCGTTGCAGCTGCATCAAATCTATGATCGTTTTATCCGGGCTGAAACATGCCGCTGTTAAATTATTTTAATTAAAACTTATTTTATATTTATTATAAAATGCTATATTTAAACGTGATTCGTAATTGTTTTTTTTAATTGAGTGTTAATTTTTATTCTTAGTTATTATATGTTGAGTAGTTCTAATAGGTTAGTATTCAATTTGACTATATTGTTCCGCCAATATGAATGTGTAGAGCGGAAAAATAATTAAAATATCATGTAATTATTCATAGAGTAATTATAAGGCTAAGCTCAGTCCTCAGGTTTGTGTCTGGTTTGCGGCCAGTAGTAAACGGATTTAAATTTAAGGGTTTAAAAATATACATGCATGTTTCATTTCGGTAATATAAATAATAACTCTACGGGAAGGTTTCTTGGTTTACGTACGTCCAAGTCTGCAAAAAGTGGAATGGATTGCCTATACTTTTGAGCTGATTATGCTCCGAAACGGCCAAACGGATTTCAATGAAAATTTCAGGGTTTGAAACATGATTTTTAACGGAAAGTTTCGTGTATGTTTCACATATATATTTTATAGATATTAGTGTAAATATTTATAAATCCATCGAATTGTATTTTATTCGAGACTAACTATGACCGCGACTTCGTTCGCTCAGAAATAGTTCTTTTTTATTTTGCCCTAAAAACGAAAGTACGCTATCATTATTTATGATCTCTTCACCGCGAACCTTATAACTCACAGTTGGTTCTGAACAGGTACCTCTTACACACGTTTGCAACAATAGATGGAGTGAGAATGCATGCCCTTCTCTCTCATGCTGCCCAAATTACGCTTATAACAACACAGTAAGTGGGATGAATGGTATAGGAACGCTTAACAAGACTCCAATTGGTTTTTATGACACTTTTCGCGGGGAAATTCGATGGATTTATAAATATTTACACTAATATCTATAAAAGATATCGATGTGAAACATACACGAAACTTTCCGTTAAAAATCATGTTTCAAACCCTGAAATTTTCATTGAAATCCGTTTGGCCGTTTCGGAGCATAACCAGATCAAAAGTATAGGCAATCCATTCCACTTTTTGCAGACTTCGACGTACGTAAACCAAGAAACCTTCCCGTAGAGTTATTATTTATATTACCGAAATGAAACATGCACGAATATTTTTAAACCCTTAAATTTAAATCCGTTTACTACTGGCCGCAAACCAGACACAAACCTGAGGACTGAGCTTAGTTTATAATTACTCTATGAATAATTACATGATATTTTAATTATTTTTCCGCTCTACACATTCATATTGGCGGAACAATATAGTCAGATTGAATACTAACCTATCAGAACTACTCAACATATAATAACTAAGAATAAAAATTAACACGCCTCAATAAAAAAAACAATTACGTATCACGTTTAAATGTTTTGGTATTCATTTCTGCCTTAATCAGGTTGTAATTCTTGAAAGAATTTACATATTATTTAATAAGTACTAAAATTTTTTGAAATAACCCACGCTGAAATTAGTAAATCAGTATTATCAAATTGTAATGAACATGTTTAGTTTACCAATGATGCTAGTTTATTACTTGATTTAGATTATAAAATTGATAATGTTCCAATAGTAAGTGTTGCGTTTTCCCTGTAGCATTGTGCGGCTACTGCGGGACGGGAAACGCCGCCGCCCTGCAACCACCCAAGTGTGACAGGTCACATTTAAATACATGTGTTGTCTCACCGCACCGCAAACCGTCCAAGTGTGACACTAGTAATACACATACTAACGTTCGTAGTACTTGCAAGAATGCTTTGTCGTCACAGACTCGAAGTAGACTTTCCGCTTATTTATAGCTAGCGGAAAGAGCTCTTTTTATTTTGCCCAAAAACGAAAGTACGATATAATTTCTTCATGATCGCTTCACGGCAATTGCAGTTGGTTTTGAACACGTCCCGCTTTCACACGTATGCAACAATAGATAGAGTGAGAATGCTCGCCCCCTCATGATGTCAAAATTACGTTCATAATAACACAGTAAGTGGAATGAATGGTATAGGAACGCCTAAAAGAACTTTTAAGTCACAGTTGGTTTTTACGCCGCGGCAATTAAATGGATTTATAAATAATTACATTAATATCCTCAGAACTCTACAACACATAAAAATGAAACATACACAAAAATTTCAGTTAAAATTACTGTTTCAAACCCTGAAATTTTCAATGAATTCCGTTGAACCGTTTCGGATTAGACCGGACCGTAACCGAACCGACTTATCAAACAAATTTTCTTTGTATATATTAGTGTAGCCTAAAGGTAGAGAGACACGGCAAGCCGTCACGTTACCTGAGTTACCAGGTATAAAATCCTTGCTGACACGTCTCGTCGTCACGGCCATAAATCTCTAGCAGGTAGTCGCACTCTGACGTCACTGTACGTCAAGTAACGTATCCCTGTGTCTTAGGTACAACATTAAATATCTTGCAATTTAGCTAATATATTTAAATCATTTCCAATTTCCTCCCAGGCTGTTTGGCAAATGTGTTGATCACGATACTGAAATTATTTAATTTTGTAAAAAAAACTCGTGGTTTCTCACTTTTTCAATCGATAACTCCTCAATTTGTGAAAAAAAAAGTAATTTCAACCCTGCAGTATTCGCGTTTAGGGTCCGCAGAGTGTTTCTAAACCGCACTGAAGGAAATATTCTAGTCTGTATCTGTGTGCCTATCAGCCGTTCATTATTCCTCCTTTCTAGGAAAAGTAAACCTAATACCGTTACGGAAATACCAAATATTGCTTCTGTTAGGATCAGCCATAACTAGAGACACTGTAAACATATAATATAAAATATTTTACAGATTCCGTTTGATTTATAAGAATAATACTGTATTGTACTATTGAAGATCGCTTTATATTACAATAATATGTATTTACACACTTGCGTGTTTTTTTTAATTCGTTCCTTATGAAAGAGTTTCAGGTTCGTATACTTATGCACGCGCGATTCAACAATAATAAAAGGACCTAACTAAGAAAGTCCGGTACATACATTTTTAATTTAATCGAATAATTAATCATGAAAATAAAAGTAATTTGAAAAGTTTGAAAGAAATATTTATTATACTGCATTTTGTCCTTTTCTCATTTAATTTAGGTGTATTTTCGGAAATAATCGACGATCTTGTGAAACCAGATAGTGCATTAAAAAGAGAATCAAATTCTAAACAACTTTTCTTCTGAGAGAAATGAGTGTACGAGAGCGATCATTTTGTAGATATCGGCAGTTATAAGTTGTAAAATGTAGAAACGTGACCCGACGTGAGATGAGATGACAGGAACTGCATCCGTGCATCGTGCGGCTGTTGCCCATAAGACAGCATCACGTGACGTGGCGGCTTGCAGTCTGTTCCAGGCCTGGCCTGGCAGGTATTTGCTGACGGGACGGTCTGTCCAGGGCACGGGATTACCAAACTGGTTTCTTCTGCAGGCGGCACACCGCGGTAATTCTTAGTTTGCCTTTGTGAGAATCGGTGCGCCTGTTAGCATTTAAAACCTTTTAAAAATGGAGGTTGAGATACTAATAGAATGTGTACGTAGTTATGAAGTCATATTCAATTTGCAACACCAAGAACAACATTTGCTGACAATTTATAATAATTTCATTACTTTTTTGTATTACTTGTTTTTAAATACATTTCAATAAAGAGCAATGTATCGGCAATTGATTATTAGTTATGATTTAAAATTTTGCCTTACGTACATTTCTTTTTTCGTGTTCCGGTCCCTCCCCTCTGGGCGGGACAGGGCTTTCGCTAAGTATTACAAAATTTCCAGTTGTTTACAAAAATGTTTGACACACGTGTCTCCTTATGGTAAAATGATGGTAAAATACCTGGGTTCAATTATATCAGAAAGTAGTTCAATAGGGGAAACATTAGAGAACGCTTACAAATGGGAAACAGGTGTTACTGGGCCCTACTTCCTCTTCTGAAATCACAACACCTTTGAAAAAAGGGAAAGGAAAAGATATATAAAACTGTAATTACACCAGTAGTGCCCTATGCAGCAGAAACCTGGTGTATGTTAAGGAGCACGGGAAAGGAAAATTCTACGAAGAATTTATGGACCTAAGTATGAAAACGAAGAATGGAGAATTAGAAACAACAATGAACGTTATGTGCTTTATGGTGGCCTGCAAATTGTAAGCTCTTTTAAGAGCTACGAGACTTAGATGGGCAGGACATGTGGAAAGGAGTGAAGAGGGAACCCTACTGCAAAGAATATGACAAGGGAAACCAGGAGGAAGAAGATGTGTGGGCAGACCTAGAATTAAATGGGCGGAAAATATAGAAGAGGATGTGAAGGAATTGGGAATAAGAGGATGGAGGAGGAAGGTGAAAGATAGAAGAGATTGGGCTTCTACTGTGAGGCAGGCTCTAGCCCTACATGGTCTGTAACGCATGGAGTAGTAGTAGTAGTAGCGTCTCACAGAAACTATCGTTTTCCTTTTCCTCGTCCAAAATAACGGCAATCATTGCCAATAGGAAGGGACCACCAGGTGTAGAAGACAGTTGACCGACTGATCCTATGGGATCATCGGAAAACTCTTACCGTATGCCCAAGGCCTTCGACCCTAGTACATTTTTTTATTACACTAATAGCCTGTTTTCTTGAATATCTATAACAGGCCTTATTTTTAATTCTTACAATATTTGTGTTACAGATTTATTCTATTTTATTTTATAAATATTTATTTTTTAACAATAATAAAACTAATAAACTAAAACTAAAGACAGAAGGGTATAGGGTGAAGGGTGAATGGGAGTAGGAGGCTTGAAGGGAAAGTGCTGTGAGATCACAGCTGGCGGAATATGGAAGGGAAGAAAGAGCGGGCGCTCTAATTTGAAGGGAGAGGAAAACTATGTTAAGTCATATCTGCTTCCATCTTCTTTTACATTACATTACAGACTGAGATTTTTAACATTTTTTTTATAATACTTATATGTATATATATACATCAAATATGGAAGTATATTTTTTGCAGGGGGTCTGTAGAGCAGACTGTGTATTATGCAGACACTCTCCCTGCATAAGTTCTACCAGTAAAGATGCGTGGAGGCGCAGGAGGTCAGCCATTGCTCTATTCTTGTCTCCTGGGCATCCTTTTGGAGGCAGGAGACAGTCTCTCAATATTTTCGCTTCCTCCTCCCTTCCTGCGTCTCCACTTCTCTAGCACAGGTTGTACTTCCAGCTCCGGAATTCCGATTTCCCTCATTTTCCGGCGTCCAGGATATGAGGGTTTAAGCTGGCTTCGTCAAGTGTGTTTTTTTTTTCATTTCTACCGCCAAATTGATACGAAAATGTCGGGAGTGTATATCCTTGTCTGTTCATATCTGTTTTACTCTCCGGTTCCTGGGATTACCGGTCCAGGAGAGTGGTGTTGTCAGTCACAACATCTTTGAGGGACCCAAAGAAGTGTCGAATTGTTTGAAGCAGTTACAACCGTCTTCCTCTCTACCCGCTTTTCAGAGAAAATCGATTTTTTTTCTCTTAATGACCATGGAGCTTTCATCTAAGGTTGTGTGAGATTCTACAGAGATTGTTTGCAATTATATCTTCCTAGCTCAATCCGGGATATCTGGTTTGTTATATTTTCGAGCACTGTTATTAAATACGGATCCCTGATTACAACTTTTAGATCCATGTCCTTTAAGGCATTCCGGTCATCTTGATTTATGTCATATCCAGGGCAATCAAACACTAGAGGCTGGCTCTTCGCACTTGCACAGGGTGTCCTTGTTTGGAAGTGCATCAACCCTTTTATTGGTTGGAGGTGGCACATGGCTAGTCGTTCTCTAACATCTGGTAGAAGGCCATGGACTCTTTTGCCAGTGCTAGATTCATCCCATCGTTTTTGCCAAATATCAAGGATAATTTCAACAATATCTCTCTTGCATCTAGCTTCTCTGCCTAATATATCTTTTATTTTTCCTTGATTGTTCCTTTTCAGCCAAAATTGAGCACCTCTCTTTCTCACCTCTAGGTCAGGAGGGACTATACCCAGCAGAACTGTTAGTCCGTCTGTCGATGTAGTACTGTATGCCCCAGATATTCTGATCAAGGTTCTTCTTTGAATTTGGAGGATTTTCCTACTTGGGTTTGCCAGTTTCAATCTGTGTGCCCATGAGCTAGCAGCATATCCCGTTATCGCTACTAGAATGGTCTCATGATATAGTTTGAATATGAACATAGGAAGTTGAAATTTGGCTGTTGCTATGCTTGTGATTTTGTTCATTATTTTTGAACTTTTCATCTTAACTTCTTCTATGTGTTGGTGAAAGTTTCTGCCCTCATCCAACCACACCCCGAGGTATCTTAGGGTCTTAGATCTCTTAATCGAGTCGTTGTCAATTTTTATAACGGGATTCCGCTTGAGTGTACCTTTCAATACCAGATATCTCGTTTTGGGCCTGGAGATTTCAAGCTTATTTTGGTTACACCATGAGTTAACTTTCTGCAAGCAAAGCATTGACTTAGTTTCGATCTCCGTTCTTGAGTCGCCTTCAACAACTATCATAATATCGTCAGTATAAGCCACTACCTCCGCGTTCTCGGTCATTTGTGAAAGACTTGTTAGCAGGTTCTCCATACACAAGTCCCAAAATATGGGACCGCACACGGATCCCTGCGGGCAACCTTTGGTGGTTGTTTTTTCGATCGAGTTACTCGGGCAGCTTAGAAAGACTCGCCTATCATTGCAATAACTTTTGACAAGATTTATCAGTATGTTGAGGCAGTTCAAGTACTTTAATCTAGTTATTAGGGCGGGCCATCACAAATTGTCAAAAGCACCAGCAATGTCAATTGAGATGGCAAGTACGTATTTTTTATTAGAGATATCTGTCGTCTCTAATACCTTGTTAATGGCATCCTCCGTTGATCTACCCTTCCGAAAGCCGTACTGATGTTCGCAAATTCCTTTTAGAAGTCTAAATTCCGTAATTCTTTTGCATATTAGTTTTTCGTATATTTTTCCTACGGTATTTATAAGACAAATGGGTCTATAAGATTTAGGATCAGATTTATCTTTGTCCTCGTCCTTCAGCAACACTATGAGTTTTGATTCCTTCCATGTAGCAGGAAACCTGGCTTGGGCTAAACAAACATTGGCTAGCATAGTAAGGTATGGAACCAGTTTGTCCGAGATGGCTTGTAGCATCTCATTGTAGATGCCATCTGGGCCAGGTGCTTTGCCATTTTTGAGATTTTTGATTATAGCTTTTACCTCGGAATCACTAAAAGGTTCTACTGGAAAGTTGTTTGCACCTTCTTTTTCGCTATCTTCCCTGATCCTTTTCTGATCATTTTCTAGATCAGGATTATCATCTGGGAGTAGTCTCCGCATCAATAGCATTGCTGAGGACCGCCAGTCTATGGTCATCTGACCCTCTTCGTCCATCATGGTTGAAAGGTTTCTCGGGTTACCTATTTTCTTGGAAATAATCCTGTACGGCTTCCCCCAAGGGTCTATCGTCAGGATGTCACGCACGTACCGTTCCCAATTTTCCTGTTTCAGTTGTTCTATTCTTGCTTTGTATATTTCTTTCTTTAATCTGTACTTTTCTAGAAGCCATTGCCTGTCCCCGTTTGGCTGCGAACGCTGATATTCTGTCCTTGCTTTCCTTACTTCTTTCCTCTTGACTTGGAGTTCATCGCACCAGAAGCCTAAGCTAGACCTCCCGTTCCCACTTTTGATCATTATTGCCCTTTTCGCGGCATCGTGAATTGCTTTTTCTAATAGCATAGCCGAATTATCCACGTCGCTAAATTCCGTTACCACTTCCGGAGGAGTGAATTTATCTTTAAACAAGGTCCAATTTGCGTGTTTGACATTGTATTTTGTGTTCTCCGTTTCTAGATTTAGGTTTATACGAGCTTGCTTTTCGAACCTGAAGCTTATGATGTTATGGTCACTGGTAGTCAAGTTCTGCTCCACCTCTCAGTTGCAGCAGTACTCTACCGCATGTCTATTTGCCACCGTGACGTCAATGTTCGATTTTGCTCCTGCTCTGTTCTCGAAATTGTGGGGCCTACCAGGTCTGTTACAATTTCCAATTTTAGTTCTTGAAGGAGATCTACTAAGTCTTCTCCTTTGTCATCAGTTATGTTGCTATGCCACAGTTCAGATTTGGCATTGGCATATATCGTGTACACCACTGGCACATTTTTATAGCAGTCGTTGACACGCCTAATTCTGTCTAGGTATGGCTCAATATCATGACTAAATTGAAAATAGATACTAACTAGAATAAACCTCCGTTGGGCGACCCTAGTACATACACCTCCTAAAAGAGATTAAGGTGCCTCGGCCTGTGAGAACCTTGAAATTAGAGGCACCCCCAAAGGTAAGCCCATCCTCCCGCTGTAGAAAAATACCTGCGAAAGAAAGCTCCCACAGCTATTTCTTTCTCACAATGTACGTTAATCCTACACACAAGAAGAACAATGTAATAAATGAGTTGTATGAAACTTCCTACAAGTATACGAATCAGTTATATAAGCCAACAGATTCGCAAACTACTCTCGCAGGGTATTTGAGGAAAAGTGTATTTAAAAGCTTAAGAAAACTCTCATGTAGCCTGTTACCCCCCCAAAAAAAAAAAAAAAAAAATTGCTCTACCTTCCGCATCCCCCCTTTTCAATTCCCTTCCTATGCTATTAAAGGGGAGTTGCCTGTTTCAGGATCACCCTCATGTAGCCTGTTAACCAAAAAAAAAACTGGGGTCTAAGACCTTGGGCATATGGCAAGAGTTGTCCGCTGATCCCATTGGATCAGTCGGCCAATTGCCTCCTGAAATTGGTGGAGACACGGAGAAGGGAATGCTGCGTCCCCACAGCAAACTCGTCTCCCGTCATTCGGAAGGGCGTGAGAATAGTACCCAATGCCCGACCTACCTGATGCAGGTTTTCTAGGGTTTTCCCTGCATCTCTTTAGGTGAAACACCGGGTAGGATCCTTAAACCATAGCCCGGGGGCCCTAGTTAACCCTTGGCTACCTTGCTCTACCTTCCGTATCCCCCCCTTTTCAATTCCCTTCCTATGCTATTAAAGGGGAGTTGCCTGTTTCAGGATCACCCTCATGTAGCCTGTTAACCAAAAAAAAAAAACTGAGCTAATTCGTGTTACAAAAAATTAGGAAACCTAAAGCCTTGATCTGTGATGTGGAAGCAATTGTGTATTTTTGCGTAAGCACTAAGCATTAGGATGAAGAGGAATGGCTTCAGATTTGGATTCTCTTGTGAGACAGAATCTCTCGGAAGGGAATGGACGCGATAATTAATTACTTGTTTATAAAGCCATTTTTGTTGTGTCGCATGGACTTAGGTTACAGGTGTATACAATTTGATGGTGAACGGATTCGTACACTCGGCGTTCGAGTGAATGACATTTTCTCCGACTCTGTCAAAAATACATTAGAAGACCAACAGGGAAATGTGATTATCCCTCTAATGTTCTTAACATTCGTAAATGATCTAACATTAAGTATAGATTCACATATTAAAATGTTTGATAATGATTGTATGGTGTATACAGAAAATATAAGCGTCGAGAACGTAGGGATTCAGACTGAATTAGACATAATTTACCGACGGAGAGTTAAAATAAACTATGATTAAAATCGGCGAAGAGTAATGAGATAGTCTTTACAGAAATAAAACGATTCTTCAGATAATGAGGAACGCAGTAGTGATGGGTCTTGGGATCTCGATTACTAAAAATAAAAACTACTTTATGAATTGTTGTTGTGGTATTCAGTCCTAAGACTGGTCTGATGCAACCCTCCATGCGAACATATCTTACGCAAACCTTTTGATTTCCGCATAACTACCAAATCCCACATCCTCCCTTCTTGATTAGCCTCCCTCTTCTGTTCTTCACTACACAACCCCTCTAACGCTAATTATACAAGACACTCATGTTTTAAAAATTGGAATATTTATCAATCCCTTCTCTAGGTCAACATCTTCTACATTGTTCCCTCTTCCCCAATTCTCTTTAGAACATCTACCTTTGTGATTCTATCTATCCATCTGATTTTCAGCATTCTTTTATGACAGCATATTTCAAAGGCATCTATTTTATTCCTTTCTGCTACTCCTACCGTCCACGTTTCGCACCCATATAAAGTCACGCTCCATAGCATTAGATTTCCTAATATTTACACAAATATTACTCATAAGTAAATTCCTCTTTTTTGCGAAAGTCTTTCTTGCCCGTGCATCCTATTTTTTATGTCTACTATACTTCTACAATCCCTAGTTATTACGCTTCCTAAGTAGCAGAATTCCTTAACCTCCTTGAAATATCTCTTCCCAATCTAACAACCTTTGTTATTCCAATGTTTCCCATACTACACTCCATTATCTTCGTTTTCCCTCTATTAAACCTCATGTTGTGCTCTTCCTCCAGGATCACGTTTATATCATTTAGTATGTTTTCTTCTGACTATCCTAATACTACGATACAACCGGAAAACCGCAGGACTTGTATTTCTTCTCCTTGCAATATGTTTCCTTTTCCATATCCCGTTTTAACTTACTTCAATGCCTGTTCAATATATAAGCGTGTTCCAGTTCACATTATCAAACTTTTGTTTTCTTAATCTATAAATTCCATGAATGTAGGCCTGTTTTTTTCTTATCCTGTCTTCTAAAGTTTGATGCAAAGCCAATATTGCTTCTTCTCATCCCTACATTCTTCCTAAAATCAAACTGATCTTCTCCTAACTCGAATTCTCTGTGTCATTCCATCCCCCTAAATACTGTTTTCGTTAATATTTTGCATGTATAAGTTACTAAGTTAATTGTCCTGTGCTGTTCGCATCTATTAGCCTCAATTTTTACCAAGAGCTTCTGGTATTCTTCCTGTATCATAGATTTCGCAAACTATCCTGAACATCCATGGTATTGCTTCTTCGCCCTTTGATCTCTCAACTCCTCTGGAATGTTATCAATTAATTTTCAATTGCTCAGATCTGTCAGCGCCCTATCAAACTTCGAGCTTAAAATTTATCTTCTTCTATTACTAACTGATCAAAATTTTCACCGTGATACTTCCATCTTTCTGCCCTTTCTTCTTCATCTAGAATTAGCTTCACATCGGCCCTCCTGATGTTCTTGATAATATATTTCCTCTTGTCAAATGTTTCTTTGATGTTCCTATAAGCTGCCTCTATTTTCCCTTTCACCATGATATCTTGTTATAAGACTTTTGATACAAGTATTATTATTAACGATAACAAAAGAATTATGTATATATTTTATTTATTTAAAATTTAATTAGGTATTTTCCTTTTTTAAATAATTTGCATAAAAATCTGTGCCTGAGAGGCCTCTACAAACAGGGTATGATTCTACGTTCTGCTCTGCCCCGTATATATAAAGTAATGCACAAAGTTCATTTACCGGTTACAGCGGTGTCTGTAGCCAGGACGGCAATTTCTGATTTCTCCAAATATCAGCTGTTCCAGCCCGTCGTCATGCCATCCTTCAGAAATCGTCAGATTTTTAAGCTCAAAAATTTTTCTCAACCACCTCCATCCAATTTCCACCAAATCTCACTCAGAACAAGTCCCAGCGCAATTTCCTGGCGCACTTTTAAAGAGGCCTTCTGTCTCCATTCGGAAACTTTCCGAAATTCCTTATCGTCCATCTGGTCAGTCTCTTTATTTATGCCTGACTACGCGTGGGAAAGGCAAAGACCCAAAACACGACACAACATCTGCCATTTTTGAGTTGCGTCCCTTACGCAAACTGCAGACAGCCGAAATTATATAAGAAAAACTCTCCGTTAATATGAGATAGCAATTATTATAATTACTACAGTACAATATGCCCGAACGTAAGATTGAGCATTCGTATTAGAACTTCTACGAAAAAAGATACGAATCAGGATCTCAAAAATTTAGAATACGCGGGAAAATCGTGGATACATCCATATGCAGGTAGCAGAGACCTGGAACACGCCAGAATTATGTGACCCTCGAATAAATCTGGTTGGTAAATAGACAGTCATTTTATAAAAGATAAATGCAGACATAGACTTTGCATTTAGTATAGACATGTATTCATCTTTTTTTTTACAGAATCTTCCTTAACGATCTTTAAACTTGAAAATATTAATGTCTTAAAAGTTCAACGACACTTAGAACTTTTAAATATGGAAGGTAAATCGGTAACGAGTGTTTTACTGCAATACATAATAATAAATCTATGTTATACATACAACTATTAATTAATACATTCACTTATCTTTACACACAATAAAATTACAGTTCAGTGAGAGTTCTAAAGATATATACGAACGTATTCAAATAAGGGAACGTTATATTATCGTACTGATATATGTTATACCGACTAAAAACACACATACATAATACGAATATGTGATCAAAACACAATTCAATCTACGACCAATCAATCCTTTGCGGTCGTCTTGAAATACATGATACATAAAAATTTATAATGCATTTTGAATTATAGAATTAAAATATTAGGCGTCGTCGTATTGATGGATATAATAAAATATAATGATAAATAAGAACACAAATAAAATTATAAAATTAGCCAGAGGTTCAAAATTATTACAAAACTATATATACACACATAGTTATAATATATACAGTAGTGTTTGAACCCATTCATATAATCATTTTCTTTTTTTGTTGAAAAAAGTGATAAATAAAACAATTTAATCATACATATAAACACAAATATTATATTATATTACAACAGTATCAATTACAGTTTGAACTAGTTATAAAACAATGCATACATTACTGGTACTCAACGATGTTTTCGTTTTTCTTTTGAGCCATATATTTTTATTTAATTTATTTATTTTCCCATGGTCACAGATCCTACTCCAATTCTTTATGACGACCTCCATGTGTGAGTGTGTGTGAGATTAAGGCTAACATCTGCCATGGAATCAATGTCTTCTTGTAAATTAACGGCAAGCTCTTCATGAAGGAATTCGATCTCATTTTGCTCTTTAAATTGATTTTTTATATTTTCCTCAGTTACTAAGCTAATTTCATGAGGAAATTTCTCCGTAATTTTTCTGCTCGTAGCTTCAAATTGTGCAGCAAGTTGCTCGTTCTCGGTCCTAGTAATACCAGAGCTTTCACCAAACGAATTACAGAAGCTTTCCTCCGCCTTTTCTATTACTCTACTTTCCATCTCGTTCAATTTCCCTAACATCTGCTGCAACAAACATTTGTTGCGAATTATCGCAGCCTTCGCCCGTGCGACTTTTCTCCACATTGTATGAATTTACTGTCTCTTCCTTCGAACGCTTACATTATCCGTCTGAAAAGTTACGTTGCCAGTGGCATCGAACATCTATAGTGCCAATTTCGATACTGGATTGATACTACCAGATTCAGTATTATTTATAATTTTTATTCTACCATAATGACGTAATAATGTTGCGAATCGAATACAGAAAATAATTAGATATGAATATATACCGATGCAAATATAAAATTTGGAAATAAAATATTCAAAATAATTCTTACGCAGCCATTAAAACACACATACACACAATGTATATAATTAGCGTCATATAAAAATCACACCTAATTCAAAAACTAAAATTCACACGCGGGATCAGAAAAGTTTAGTTTAAATTATTAATAAAATCGGCCAAAACAATGAGCGCCATTTATTTAATAGGACATTGGTTACAATGATTGTAATTAATAAGGTGAAATTAAATGTATATAAATTTATTTTAAATTTAATTAGCTATTTAAAATTTTTAATAATTTACATATAAATGTGTGTCTGAAGGGCCTCTGCAAACAGTGTATGGTAGGCCATTATGAAGTTCTAAGCTCTGCTCTGTCCCGTATATATTGAGTAGTGCACGAACTTCATTTACTGGTTACAGAGGTGTCTGCAGTCAGAGCGGCAAAGTCTCAGACTCGTGCCTCATTTCTCCCAATATCAGCTGTTTTAGCCCGTGGTCATGCAATACTTCACAAATCCTCAGATTTTGAAGCTCAAAAATCTTTCCCAATCACCTCCACTACATAATATTACAAGACATTAAATATGCGTTCTATTTTACAATTTTTTAATTTACATATAAAAAACATGAGTAGCTTAATTTGTAAGTTTTTTGTAACCATGTTTTTCCCCTCGATTGTGATTCTATCTATCTATCTATCTTTCTGATTTTCAACATTCGCCTATAGCACCACATTTCAAAGGCTTCTATTCTTCTCCTTTCCCCAACTCCTATCGTCCACGTTTCGCACCCATATAACGCCAAAATTTTTAGCAACAATTTCCTAATATTTTTACTTATATAACCCGTAACTAAATTCCTCTTTTTCGCGAAAGCCTTCCTTGCCTGTGCTAGCCTACTCTTTATATCTACTATACTTCTAACATCCCTAGTTATTACGCTTCCCAAGTAGCAGAATTCCTTAACTTTCGTCAAAATATCCCTTCCCAATCTAACACCATTTGTTATTCCACTGTTTCCACAATCTACACTCCATTACCTTGGTTTCCCTTTGTTAATGCTCATATTGAACTCTTTCTCCAGCACTCCGTTCGTGCTATTTATTATGATTTCCAAGTCTTCTTGTGACTCCCCTAATACTACAATATCGTCGGCAAAGCGTAAGGTTTTTATTTCTTCCTTTGCAGTATAATTCCTTTTCTATGTTCTGTTTTAACCTCCTTAAACACTTGTTCTATATATAAGTTAAACAGCTTATTCCTTTCTTGTGTAACGCATACTTTCAAGGCTGGTCAGAAAGTGAAATCTATAGTTCTTCAGGTGAAGAGGGGGCGAGTGTTTTTGTAGGACGAGGCACTGTCCAGGACAGTTGGGGGAGTGGATGGAGAATGGAGTGGACGTCCGCGAGCTGCACAAGACTTTCTTCAATCGAAATTCATAGTCTGATCAGCCTCTGCTACAAGGCCCAGATCCCCTGTGAGGCAGTCCGTGCGAAATTATAAATTTGTTTATTTGCTTCTTTTTAAAAGTATGGTAATAAATTATTTGTTTAATTGTGGAATCATGATTTTTTTATATAGACAAAATTATCAACAATAAACCAATTGTTATTACAAGTGGCGACCAACGTATGAGCGAGATTTCTTGTAGCAGAGACTCTAGGAAAGTTAATGTTATTTTAAATATCTGGCAAATTATGGTCATGGTTGAAATGCGGATTATTGTTGAGTAGAGAGATTACGTAAATTTCATTATTAGAATAAGCTGTGATTCAAATTTGTTTCCAATATTTAATCTGTTGCATGCCTTTTAATTTTTTTCCAGATCTTGTATAACTTGCTTTTATCTTCCATAGATATTATAATTCTCAAGTCATTATATTAATTTTATGGCATTGCTGTATTTAATCTGTTGCATGCGAATAATATTTTGGGGGCCTTATATAAATTGTTTTTATCTTCCGTACCTATTGTCGTGATGTTAATTTTTGTGGCATATCTAGAATACCCATGAATAATACATTTCGCGTTTTGTTTGGTTTTACGATCCTTCTATTGGGTACGATAGAAATGGATCACGTATCACGTGAATGAGCAAATTGTCGTAGTCGCAGCCTCATTAAACATAAACATAAACAACGCCAAAGAAATTGAATCACAAGAATCTATTATCTCCAAAATGGAGTGTGACGATAAAATTATAAATGGGGGAATAAAAAGAATGATGTTATAACTGATGGTAGAATTTAGGAAAACGCAACAGGAAAGTCGGAAATCAAAATAAGAAATTTCGAATGCGGGTGTTGAGCTTAAAAATGAAAAAAGGGAGGAGTCGGATAAGAGGAGAAAAGAAAATCAAGAAATACTTAACAGACTTGATAGATACGATGTGGAATTAGAGAAAGGACGCCAAAAGTATGACACGAAATTAGAAGCAGTGAAGAAAAAATACAAGAAACAACGGAAAGAAGTAAAACATTTAAACCTAATCTGGAAAAGAAATATTGGAAGGTGTAGGGCATGTTAAGGAGGAAGTACTGGGCATTACTGAGAAGATAAATGAAGTCACTAAGGATATAACGTTAAGAACGCGAATAATACATGAGAAACAGATCAATTTAGACTGGAAATTGCAGGAGAAGTAAAGAATCAAGTACATAATGCTCTGGAACAAAATACTGGGTAGTGTAAAGTTCTTGGAAGGAACCCTCCGCCATCTTGGATTTTATGACGTCACTGCTTATGATACGGCGTGAACCCGTGATGTCATGACGTCAAGGCTACGTCATACGCCTGAATCTGTGACGTCATTACGACACTTCACGTATTACCGCCATTGTGTGACGTCATAAAGGAACCAAGTGGCGAACGAAAACAAAGCATACACAGAAAAGTAAAACCACGTCACTTACCTCCGAAGCACATGGAAAGCAGCTAAATGAAAATCCGAGAATGTAATTCCAGTGATATCACTATAGTATCGCGCCATACGCACATTTACATTAAACACACGTCGTGAACGCAGTACACGTACGTTTTCACTGAACACGCACCACTCTGCCTACGAATATCATGCAACCCGCACTGATCCGTCTGCCCAACTTGAGAAAACACGCATAATTAAGTCTGTCAATTTTTACACTGGACCAGTCCAAACGTGTAATTACTGAATTTGTACTAATGACAAAAGTACGTAAAATTTTTTTAACAAATCTTGAAAAATAGCCTTAAATTTATCACGACACGCGCACTAAACGGCTGTAAAGTAGAAGTAATCACAATGGAATAAACATGTGAGAACGCCACGGCGAGAATATTATTGCAACGTATCCCTCCTACTCGTGTACTGGGAATATTTGGCGGTATTTTCTCTTTCTATTGACCTAAATCCCGAGATTAAAGCTAAATGTTATGCGTTAAATAATAAAATTGACAAAGTTAGTCAGAAATTAGAAATAATGGAAGACAGACAAAAAGGGGTAAGCTGTGGTTCAGGCGTTGGGGTAGAAATAAATTTACCAACTTATAAGACTTATAAGATTTTATCAGAAAACTAGAGACCTATTTCGAGGTGAAACGTGCGCCCAGGGCACATAGGCTTCTCATAATGCATCAATGTTTGGACGAAAAAATAGTACAGTGGATTGAAACTACGCTAGGTTATGAAGCAAGCTACGAAGAGATAATAGCAGTATTTCTCAATAAATACTGGGACAACGCCAAGCAAGCGGACATGGTCAAGAATATATACGAAGGACGGTACCGTGGCATGAGTTCCAGACTAACTATGGAGCAGTATTTCGTGCACATGGTTGCTCAGAATAAACATTTGGACAAATTAATTAGCGAAGAATCTCTAATTAGAATTTTAAGCTCCCATTTTTATTATGATATAGTGAGGCATTTATGTACTCCTCAGATAAACACAATTCAAGAAGCAACCCAATTCCACAGCTCATGCGAACGCATTGAGCGAAGAAGAAGTGGAAGACTAGATGGGAATTACAATAACTTCACGCAGTCATCAAAAGGACAGAACCATAGATACCCGGGGGCCCGAGATAACCAAGAATACCAAAATTCTCAGAATGGTCCGTCCAGGCAATTTTACAGAACACCTCACAACGCAACAAACGTATTCCGAGACAGAATTGGATTTCCCCCTCACACAGAAGACAGGACTTACGCACTCCAGGTAGAAATACACAGCCAGCCCCAGATAGCACCAATAGTCCATCCGCGAGGAATGAATCTTTAAACTAGTCCCGGCTACACCCGAAATTCGTGCCTGGAGGGCAAACATATTGCCATATTTGAAATTCTAGCAAATCAAAACGATTTATTGGAGGAAGATTACGATGACGGTTTACAAGGGCATAACAGAAAAGAACATTTGATTCAAGTGAGATTAGAAACAGTAAGTGGACAAGAATTGGACATAATAGTCGACACGGGCGCGTCTCAAAGTGCTGTAGATAACGGCAGCTATGAAGCACTAAAATGTAGTGGAGTCGTCATTGCGGAATTGCCAATAACACACCTGAGAGTGTATGGAGCTATCGGAAGATCGGAGAGGATTCATAGGCAGGTGCTGATAAAATTCGAAGTGGGTGATGATTTCGGTACCATTAAATGTTTGGTAATTAAAAGTTTGTTTGTGAAATTCGTCGTCGGAATAATCTTTTAAGGGAATCCAAGGCAAGCATCGATTTACGAAACTGATATTGAAGGTGGACGAAGACAGTGCTTAATGTGGAATATAGTCGATACCAAGGAAAAAGAAAGCGGTATTAATAATTTGCGGATAGGGTAAACGGAGGAAGAAGATAGTGAGGATGATATGGATGATGGCGACAGTATTGAGGAGAAAAAGAATTGTGATTTGAACGAATTGGAGGAAATAGTCAATGATCGTATCGACCAGGATTAAAAAATCGCCTTGCTGGAGGTAAGAAAAACCTAGCAGTATTCAGTAAAGAACCGGGAAAATTAAAAGGTTACCAACACAGAATTTTAACAAAAGATTATCCGCCATTTAAATGCAAACCCTATCCGACCCTTTTCTCGCTTCGCGTGAAGGTGAGAACTGGAAAGAAGTGACATAATAGAAAGGACAAAACCAGCCAATATAACCAACCTTTGGTTATAGTAAAGAAAAAGGACGGCACTGTTAGACTATGTCTCGACGCAAGACGATTAAACGAACAAATTATAACGTCGCATGAGAGGCCCACATTAATAGAAGAAGCTAACAGACGCTTTTACAAGATGCTGTGGATCACCGGAACCGATTTAAACAAAAGCTTTATGCAAATTGAACTGGAACCTTCTTCAAGGAAACTAACTGCTTTTACAGTCGATGGTAGACAGTGGTGTTTCAAAAGGCTACCGTTTGGTCTTGGCAATAGTTGCCAGGTCTTCATACAAAGGTTAGATTTCATCGTGCCAGACGATATTAGGGACAACGTAACCTGACACATAGATGACCTGGTTATCGCTTCAGAAACATATAATGAGCATGTTAGGCACCTGGATTAATTATTTTCTTGTCTCGTGGCTGCTAATCTTACCATAAATCTTCAAAAGACGACATTTTGCAATAAGGAGACCAGATTCCTGGGGCATCTAATATCAGAAAATGGAGTGAAACCCATTCCCGAATGTTTGAACCAGATCGACGCAATTCAGAGACCTGTGAATGTGAAGTAATTGCGTCAAATTATCGGGTTTTGCACCTTCTATAGAAAGTATATTCACGGATACTCGGACAAAATAACACCATTTAACGAATTTTTAAAGAAAAACCAGAGGTGGAGATCGGAGTCTAATCATGAAGAAGCGTTTAAAGAACACGTAATTTTGAAACATCCCTTACAGGGGAGGCCATATATCATAAAGACCGATGGTTCTGCGAATACTGTGGCTGCAATTTTGACACAAATAGAACATAAGGGCGAAGAAGATTTCATATCTTTAGCAAGTCGTAGTCTCACAGCATACGATAAAAATTACTGCACGACGGAGCAAGAACTTTTCGCCATAGTCTTTGTTCAGAACCTATATTCTTGGCCTGGAAGTTCAGTTATATACAGACCACCAGGCACTTACATTCCTTAACAAGTGCGAGCACACTAATTTAAGACCGAAACCGTAGATACTAGCACTGCAGCAATATAACCTGGTCATTAAGCACATAAAAGGGACAGATAACAGAGTTGCAGATTTTCTAAGTCGACACTGCCGAACTGGAACGTTAGCAAGTGTTTTCACGATGTCTACAGTCGTTATATCATCAATAGTTGCAACAGGATGCGGCGAGAACATAAAACTAAAGAAACACATCGTTAGAGAGACGGAAAAGGACACCATATTAGGACCAATTTACCATATTCTGAAGACTCCTCATCATCGTAGTCAAGATGGAGAGGAAACGAAAATTAGAAAAAGGTTCCGGAATCACAAGGGAGTTATTTTTAAAAGAAACCCGAAAGCGAGGCATGAATGGGTGGTTTGTGAGTTAAGTTTCCGTCAGCTCCTTCTATAAGTTTAAAAGGATCAGGAATTACAGTCCTCAGGTTCGGACCGTATACTGTACCAAGCGTCGTGAAATAATTGAAGACTTTTAACAGTAAGTATTTATTGTCGTCTATTGCTATACAGACTCTGGTTACTTGAAAGATCTTGAGTAGAGTGAACCGCCGAGTATGGGCGACCATCCCTTTTATACGTTGGAGGGGAGACAGGGTTGGATACAAAGTTCCCCACTGTTTACAAAAATAGGTTAAAATATGACTAGCGAGCCAGCTCCTTCTCATGAGAAAAACTGGTCGCTCCCTCTTAATGAGGAACATAAGTTATGGTGAGTTGGGGTTGAACTTGTAACCCTCTCTTGACAAATACATAAGTTTTCAGAAGTCATGGGAACGTTTGGGGGACCAAGGCGGGGTCATAGGTTATGGGTAATATACATAAAGTCTTAGGAGTGATAGACTCTTTGGGGGGAAACAGAGACAGGGTCACAGGGTATGGGCAATGTACATAACTCCTCCCCATATGGCCTGTCGTCACTGTCCTCAGTAGACACAAGAGTCTTTCTTTTACCACATGAGTACAATTTTAACAATTTTTTTCTTATTACAAATAGCAAACCACATAATATAAACATTAATAAAACAATTACATTGGTGATACAATTTTTTTGTCTATTCTATAATTATTGTCAAAAGGTTGCATATCTAATTTAAGTTGATTAACGTCTACATGTGAATACAGAAAACTTATTCTATGATTTACCTTGGGCTGTTCAATGATTTTTATTATTGGAAATGTGTGGATATATGGAGTAGGTTTTGGTTCTAGGGTTATTCCCATAGAGGAGAGGGGACAGAATTCATTGGTATATATAATATTTGTTCCCGAGACATACATGGTTGATTGTGAATTAATACATGTTTGAGATATTATTTCTTTTCTAACACTAGAGAACAAAACATGTTCATTATTTAACAACTGGAAGAGACTCATTTCGTTATTGACAATAGCAAATTCACATCCAGCAGGGTTGGTCAAGTTACAAGAGGTAATTCTTATATTATAGTTTGTACATATAAATAATTTTGCACCTTTGTTACATGGTCGGTTGGACCATTTTGGTGTTGACCCTTGCAAGTAATATCTTTCTGAAGGGATTAGTACATTTTTATTATGCGTAGGTACAGGATAAATAGTATACAATTGGTAGTTATTTACTTCAATCAATGGGACTGAAAGGACCACAATCATCTCTGAGTTTAACATGATCACTTGCGTTTTTGTAAATTTTAGAATTTCGTACACCTGATAAGGATCCGTGTGTATCATAGTTTTGGCTGAGTAAATAGAATGTAAGTGGGTGTTGATATTGTTTAGGTCTTCGCGTGAGAACAATTTAACATTAGTGGTGTCACTGAAGGAGAGGTTAATGGTTTCCTCTAATGTTTTAACCATCCTTGAAAGTCTATTTATGCACATCACAATATATTGGTAGTGTTCTAAAAGACCTATTTCAAAGCTCCTTTTTTCTAACAAATTTTTAAGAATGTCCATGTTTAGGTTAACTAGGTTCAATTCTTCATAAAATTTCTTAGAGACCATGTTGCTAAAGGATACTAGCTTATTAATTTTTTGAGTTTCCTTTGTTTGTATATTCTTTATGGAATTTAATTCGTTCTGTATATGGTCTAAATCATTTTGATCGAGGTTACCCGAGATGAATTTGATAATACTCCCCAGTCCGTTTATTAATCCTCTTTTATTTTTTGTTCTGCGCGGCATGAGTTTCTTCAAACTTTCGTCAGTATATCCCAATACTTCGGATAGTTCGAAGAACAAATGTGGAAAGGTATTATTGCTATGTTCAATTAGAGAAACACTTGCCTTATGGATGTTATTGTATGATTCTGTTAACCGTGATAGATTGAAATGAAATATGAATTTGTGGTAATTGTCAATTATCACTGCTGGACCTAAAACCTCAGCGTAGAACCCGTGGGTCGTAACAGGTTCTATGTTGATTGAAGCGAATCCTGGGAGGAATCTGCAAAAGGGGTAAATTTTCTTTTAGGTTTTACGTCCCTTAGATTTCTCACATGAGTTTTCCCATTTTTCATTTTACAATGTATTCTATTGCTCTCTATTTTAGTAATGACGCCTTCATTATATATGTTTTTGGACTTTTTATTTCTCGTGAGGGGATTCAAAGAATAAACAGTTTCGCCAATCCTGTAGGTGTGTTTGAAGGAAGAGGTGTTTGGTTCCGGATTTTTTTGTTGTAGGACACGGATCTGTTCATGCTGTCTTTGGATGTATTCGTTGATCTGCGGAGAAGGAGAGAAAATATGGTCTAACGCGTCGTAGTACGGACCGTAAATTATGTTGAAGGGTGGCTTTTTTGTTGTGGAATGTATTGAAGAGTTATAGTTAGTAATAGCAATTACTAATTGTTGTGGTAAGGGTGTAAATTTATCCTTGTCTGTTAAAATACGTAATTTTTCAAGTAAGGTGGAATTGAACCTTTCTGCAGGCGAATTAGATGAGGAATTTAATGGAGTGGTTGCGTGATACTCTATGTTTGAAGCTTTGCAAAATTCTTTTATTAAATTATTTTCAAATTCTCCTCCTTGGTCATGAGTGATTTTCTTAGGCAGACCATGGTGGGAAAAGTAAAATTGTAAATGGGTCAATACTGCTAGTGCTGTGCCATTTGGCAATATGTAAGCTTGTCCGTATTTAGAGAATACGTCAATTAATGTTAAAATACGATTTTGTTCGAAATGGAACGTGTCGACATGAACTTGTGCAAAAGGGTGCTTTGCTGTGATAGGGCCCTGATTATCAACATTATTTGGATGTCTTTCATATTTATTTCTTTGGCAAAGATTACACTGATTAATTAAACTTCGAACTTGTTCTCTCAAATGCGGCCAGTAATATTTAGTTAGTAAATGGTCTATTGTTTCGAGTATTCCATTGTGGTTAATGGAATGGTATTGTAAAATTAACTCTTTCTGTTTCACGGAGTCTTCAACATCTTCTAAGAATTTTTGCGTTCTAATAATTATTAGTTCGGAAGTAAATAAATTTTGACAGGTTCGGATGAATGGAATTTCTATGGTGTCGTCGACAAAGTGGACTGCATATTTGTTCGATGTAACAATAATTTTTAGAAGGTAATTTTTCAAATCTTGGAAAAAGTTTTCTTTAGTGACAATTATAATATGACGAGTATTTTTCTTAAATAATTTTTGTTCTAACAGTTTTGGAATTTTTCCATATTTAACTATGATTTGGTTTCTATTCATATTTAGATTTCTTTCTGATGCCTTTAAAGTAAAAATTGGATCTTCGTGGTTTGAGTGTATAGTCTCGTTATCTATTTCCTTTTGATAATCATCATTACCAATGTCAGCTACATTAGACTGGGCGTCTTCATTATTATTTATTTCGATACGAGAAAGAGCGTCTGCCACATAATTAGTTTTGCCTTTAACATATTTTATATTAAAGTCAAACTCTCCTAGTTTTATTTTCCATCTGTATAATCGGGAGCTGGGGTCTTTCAAAGTGAAAAGCCATTGTAGTGGTCTATGATCGCATTCTATTTGAAAATGACGTCCCCATAAGTAGGGTTTAAAATGCTTGCAACTGTCAACTATTGCTAGTAATTCTCGTTCTATTGTAGAATATTTCCTCTCGGCTGGATTCAAAGTACGAGAGTAATATGCAATGGGGTGTCCCTTTTGCGAAATAACGCTACCGATTGCAAAATTTGAACCATCAGTAGTTAAGGTAAATGGTTCATCGAAATTTGGATAGGCCAAAACAGGGGCATTAATTAACACGGTTTTGAGAGTTTCAAAAGCGTTCTTATAATCATGGTTTTCTATATCAATTTTTGATCCTTTTTTCAGGCAACGAGACATAGGGAAAGCTATTTTTGCGAAATCTTTTATGAACTTCCGATAATATCCTGACAAGCCGAGAAATTGCTTAATTTCTTTGGCTGTTTTCGGGATTGGATATTCTTTTACGGTTCTGATTTTCTCAGGATTCGGCTTTATTCCGTTTTGTGACACTACATGTCCGAGAAAGGCAACCTCTTTGTGGAGAAACTCTGTTTTATCTAACTGAATTTTGAGATTCACCTCCCTAAGTTTTTGAAAAACTAAAGCTAGATGTTGTATGTGTTCGTCCAAAGACTTGCTGTAGACAATTATGTCATCAATGTATACAAAACAGAATTTATACAGAAATGGGCGCAGGACATTATCCATTACGCGCTGGAAAGTAGCAGGCGCGTTACGTAGACCAAATGGCATTCGTTTGAACATTAAGTGTCTATTATGGACTGTAAAAGCGGTTTTTTCGACAGATCTTTGGTCCATTTCTATGTGATGGAAACCTTGAGCCAAATCTAGAGTGCTGAAATATTGGCATTTTCCTAAATTGTCAAGGATTTTCTCTATCTTTGGGAGAGGGTATTTGTCCTCGACAGTCTTATTATTTAACTGTCTAAAATCAATAACCAACCTCCATTTCTTTTGGCCTGAAGCATCGGATTTCTTTGGAACAATCCAAACTGGGTTGCAATAAGGTGATTCGCTTTGGGTTATTATGCCCTGATCTAAGAGTTTTTCAACTTCGCTATTAATTATTTCTTTTAAGTGAGGTGGATAGCGATAGTTATTATGGTAAACTGGTTCTTCATCGGTAGTGCGGATGTAATGTTTTACCGCATTTGAGAATGACAAGTCGCACCCCGGATAGTAGAATATATCAGAATAGTGAGAGCAAAGCTTAAAAATAGCTGTACGCTCAAGGTCGTTCGCATGTTGGGTACGTAAATATTCGTATATGTCATTCTCCGCGACAGAATTGATTTCTATCGGTTGCACATTTATGCCATCAAGTGGTTCCACAAATATAGGTTTATTAGGGTTCCAATCAAACCGCGTTTCGGTTGGGCAAAGTACCTGATAATTTTGCGCGTGTAAAATCGCATCGGCGAAGTGGTGTCCGTTGATTTCAAAGTTTGGGACATAAACATCGCCTTCCTTAATATTAACTGGGACTGAAGTGAATGACGAATTATGAGTGGCTTGAAAATATTTTTGCTTATAAGGAGAGTGCAGATAGAACATTATATCCTTGTTACCTAAAGTTATAGTATTTCTTGCGTAATCAATTTTTGCACCTAATTTAACAAAATCAGCAGTGCCGATTAGAGCATCAAAATACTTATGCCACTGCATTACTCTAAAATTAATAGTTGAATTGATACCATACTCATTAAAGATAGGAAAACTAACATTATCGTTACCTATCGTTTCGGCATGTACAGATTGTATACAAAATTTTTCTTTAAAGATATATTCTGGGAATAGAGAATATGCTATGTTCGGATTCATTATCGAATTGCATGCACCGCTACCTATTAATATTTTTAGACCATGCAATGTGATGAAAGGTAATTCTGGCGCATTATATATATTATTTAAGTCTTCGGAGGTAATGGCCGGACCATGTGAAAATCCTGATTATCAAATTCGTCCTCTAATGTAAAAGCTTCTGTAGGGGAGTAGGGTGTATTAATGCTATCATCGAACTCTTGTTCAACTTGATAATTCTGTTCGGTTTCTTCGGGATGAAAATTATAATTTAGAGAACTATCTACAAAGTCTTCGTGAGTATTCATGTCTCCTCGAATAGTGGATACACCGGACATAGGTTTTGGAGCATTACTGTGATGTTGTGGGGAATATCGTCTCCCAATATTGCTTGGAGTGGGATATGGGCGATTAAAAGGTTTCTGAAATGTGTTTGGACGTACAGAATATTGTGGATTATGTCTGACTTCGGTAGTTGGCATTATTCTTGGCTGGTTAATAACTTGAGGCTGTACAGGTGAGGGTGAGTGGTTAAAAGGTTTAGATCTAGTGTTAGAGTTTAACACGGGGTTAGGAAAAAGTCCTCCGAAATTGTTGTGTGGAGGTCGGTAATAAGTAGGTTCGAAAGGTTTATTTAACTTCGGATGAGCCTGTTTCTGTGAACCCCTCAACTGATCCATATAGTTTTCATACGCCCTGTCATTGTCGTACGATCGGCAAATCCTAAGGGCTTGACCGAGGTCTGGGATCTGAGCATACCTTAGATACGACCGATAGGGCTCCAGGATTCCAGCCTTGAATAAATACTTTCAAGCTTAGTGCTTCTATCTCATTCAATTTCATGGTTAAAATTGGATCCGAATAATTTATTTTACAGAGATTCTTATATCGCACGGTTAACGAATCCAGACGTTCGTGATATTGCGTATAAGACTCATTATGTTTTTGGAAGCAGTTGGAAACTTCTTTGAGCAAAATTTGCTCATTCTTAACGTCTCCGTATTTTCGTACGAGTTTTTCCTTAAATTTATCATAGCTATTGTTAGCTTCGATATCCAAAATGCAACGTGCTTCTCCCTTTACTTTCGACTTGACAACGTTAAATAAGAATTCGTTAATTAACTGGGCATGAGGTGCCGCAGCTTGACGATTAAAATTTGTTATGAACGAATCGCATCTAGCGAGGAAATAATCCAGACTACAGGAGTTAGAGCCATCGAATTCGGGTAACAACTGGATATGCGCATATTCAAATTTTGAGAGTATCTCCGTTTCCATACTGAATAATAAAGTTTAAAACAAAGAGAAGAGAAAAATTGAACCAGATAATCTGAACTTGGATTCACAATGTTGGAGTGAAATAGGCGAAAATCTATTTAGACTGCACCTCTACACTGAATTTGCAAAGACCACAATAAATTTGTTAAAATTGACTCACAGACACGAAAAGATGATCAGCGATGTCAGCATCCTCGTCTGGCGGTGAGTCGTGGACGTCTTCGTTGAGCTGTGTACAGTGAAGACGGATAGGCAGCAGGCTGGCTGGCAGGTAGGCCAAAGGCTTCTTAATTGTTGAAGAAGTTGTCGCTCACCTCCAGCAGCTCGAAAGTCGATCTGGCTACGATAGACAGCTTGCCTATCCCGGCTGAGCCCCCAGTTAAGTTTCCGTCAGCTCCTTCTATAAGTTTAAAAGGATCAGGAATTACAGTCCTCAGGTTCGGACCGTATACTGTACCAAGCGTCGTGAAATAATTGAAGACTTTTAACAGTAAGTATTTATTGTCGTCTATTGCTATACAGACTCTGGTTACTTGAAAGATCTTGAGTAGAGTGAACCGCCGAGTATGGGCGACCATCCCTTTTATACGTTGGAGGGGAGACAGGGTTGGATACAAAGTTCCCCACTGTTTACAAAAATAGGTTAAAATATGTCTAGCGAGCCAGCTCCTTCTCATGAGAAAAACTGGTCGCTCCCTCTTAATGAGGAACATAAGTTATGGTGAGTTGGGGTTGAACTTGTAACCCTCTCTTGACAAATACATAAGTTTTCAGAAGTCATGGGAACGTTTGGGGGACCAAGGCGGGGTCATAGGTTATGGGTAATATACATAAAGTCTTAGGAGTGATAGACTCTTTGGGGGGAAACAGAGACAGGGTCACAGGGTATGGGCAATGTACATAACTTGTGTACCGACTTCAGTGCAGACTCGTATTTTAGAATATGCCCATGACCATCCTGGGACTTACAAGTGCACAAAACTACTACGAAACTTGGTGCATTGGAAGGGAATGGAACGAGACGTCAAGACATGTTACACGTGTCAAACATGCAAATTTCCAAACAAGACATTCGAAGGGCCGTTCCATGCCATACTTCCTACGAGTAAGGGTGAGATTGTCATGCTTGACATTTTCGGACCTCTAGTTAAATCTTAGTTTGGCATGACTTACGTATTAGTAGTACTTGACGAATTCACAAAATACGTTAAGTTGTATGGCTGAGACGTGTCACGACCAAATCCTGTTTACATAAACTAACGAGCGACTATTTTATTAATTTTGGCTGCCATGGGCGAATTCTAACAGATCATGGAACCCAATTCACCAGCGAAACTTTGAAGAGCACCGTAAACAAACTAGGAATAAAATTTATCTTTTGTAACATACGAAGACCACAATGTAATAAATACTACAGAACGCTACATGCGTCAATTAAGGGCATTGTTTCTCATGGCCTGCCAGAAAAAACCACAAGGTCTGCTACAAAAATTTGAAAGAAGCCAAATATGCACTGAATTACAACTTCAATTTAGAAAATGGTGATATCCCTGCGGAACTACAATTTGAGAAGAAGGTCATTCTCCCCTTGGAGAAAATGTTTGAATTTCCTGATAGAGTGGCAGAGATTGATTTGTAGAATCGTCTCCGACAAGTGACAGCAAAATTACGACACAATGCAGAGGGACGTGCGAGAAGACAGAAAGTTAGAGACATAAAATTTGAGATTGCCGATCTGGTATTTTTGCGAGCACTAAGGACTTCTGACGCAGAGGCTAAGCGATGTGCAAAACTTATGCAAATCTACGAGGGTCCATCCATAGTTAGAAACGTTCATAGCAAAAACGCATTTGTTATTCATAATTTAGAGGGAGACCAGTTAAGTGTTTTTAATACATTTCATCTATTACCATATTTCTCCACAGAGTAAAATTGTAAGAAAAAGATCGTATGCTCCGAAGTTACTAAGGAAGAAAGAAAAACGGTGCAAATACAGTGAAATAATAAACTAAATATTGTCAAGAATCAACAATGGGTCACGTATTAATATTTTCAGAAACTTTAACCATACCAGATTCGATATACATTAGTTTTGTATTAATAATTTCTTTAGTTATACTTTTAAATTCTATTATAATGTAATAAACGCATGGTTCATAATCAGTCATTTTATTGATATTTTCATAAATTTAACAATATCATACATAATCAGTAATTCATTTTTTCATCTGGTATTTTATTCAACTTTACATTATTTTGTAAATAATGGTTTTGATGGTGTATATAACAAACAATATTTTGATATTTTCAGTAACGTTAATACACCTTGATTAGTTATGTAATGATGCTTATTTGATAGATGTTTAATTTTACTTATTTACTTGTATTTTCCAATATTGTTTATCACATTAATGATTAACAAATGCCATATATATGTTACCACTTATCTACATCCACAATCGTGTTTTCATGTTTATAATGCTTCATGTTTTTATGTTTAAGATATATGGAGTCTCATTTCATAATTTATCAATACACAATTCTTTCTTTTGTAAGGCAAATGTAATAATATTGTGTATATGCGCCTATTGAGATTGGGACCTCACGGTGACCGCACCTGTCAAATGCGTTACCGTGTCGTCACAATCGGGGGCCCTTGTAGCGCATACTTTCAAGGCTGGTCAGAAAGAGAACTCTATTATCCTCCAGGTCAAGAGGGGGCGCGAATGTTTTTGTAGGACAGGACAGTTGGGGGAGTGGATGGAGAATGGAGTGGACGCCCGCGAGCTGCACAATTCTAAATTTACTAAATAGGCAAAAGTATAATTTCAAATAAAATCTACTCAAAACCGAGAATCGGAAGAAGCAGATTCCACGACGGAGCCTGGACAGTGACTCTCCTATCATATCAGCGTTGAGACAATACACTTTCTAAAATGAAAAACTTTCTTCAATCGAAATTCATAGTCTGATTCAGCCTCTGCTACAAAGCCCAGATCCCCTGTGAGACTGTCCATGCGAAATTATAAATTTGTTTATTTTGTTTCTTTTTAAAAGTATGATAATAAATTATTTGTTTAATTGTAGTACCATGATTTTTTATATAGACAAAATTATCAACAATAAACCAATTGTTATTAGACTTGATTACGGCTTTCTTTTCTTGAGCTTCTTTTCTAATTACTGCTGCCTGTCTTCTGTAGCGGTTTTCTATTAGCCTCCTTTCTCAATATTTTATTCCAGTGCTCTTCAAAATCCTTAATAGTGTGTTCCAGTTCACATTATCAAAGGCTTTTTCTAAATCTACAAATGCCATGAACGTAAGCTGGTTTTTTCTTATGCTCTGAAATTAATCGCAAAGTCAATATTGCTTCTCTTGCTCCTATATTCTTCCTAAAACCAAACTGATTTTCTCCTAACTCGAATTCTATTTGACGTTCCATTCTCCTATATTCTATTTTCTTTAATATTTTGCATGCACGGGATACTAAACTAATTGTCATGTGCTGTTCGCATCTATCAGCCCCAGCCCTCTTCGGTATGGATATAATTATGTTTTTACTAGAATCTTCTGGTATTCTTCCTGTTTCGCAAACTATTCCGAACAGCCATGATACTACTTCTTCGCCCGATGCTCTTATCAACTCTGCTGGAACGTTATCAATTCCTGGGAGTTTTTCTATTTCCCATCTTTTCCTTTCTTGAGTTTCTTCATTTTCAGCCTGCATTTCACAATCAGCAGATTATGGTCAGAGTTTATATCTGCTCCTGGGTACGTCTTGCAGTTTAGTACCTGATTTCTATTCCTCTGTCTAACCATTATATATCTAATTGGTAACTTCCCGTGTCCCTCGACTTCTTCCATGTGTAGAATCTTCTTTCATGATTTCTAAACCAGGTATTCGTCACGACTAATATGTGCTCAATGCCTATCTCCCCTTTTATTCCTTTCCCAAAGTCCATAGTCCCCAGCTACACCACTTTCTCTTCCCTTTCCTATTACTGCGTTTCAGTAACCCACTACTATTAAATTCTCGTTTCCCTTCGCATACTTCAATATTTCTTCAATTTCTTCGTAGATTTTCTCAATTCTGCTTCCTCTGCGGCACTTGTGGGTATATAAACGTGAATATTTATCGTCCGCTGCGGTTTTGTTTCTAACGTTATCGTAAATAACTTTTAATTATATTGTTTATAATAAATTATTCGTTGCCCCAGAGTTCTATTCATTACAAGATCTATCCCTGCATATCCTCTATTCACATTTGTACTAATCACCCTATATTTATCCGACCAAAAATCTAGCTCTTCCTACCATCCAACTTCACAATTCCTACTGCATCTAACTTTAACCTTTCCATTTCCCTTTTCAGATTTTCTAACCAAATAGCACGGTTTAAACTTCTGACATTCCATGCTCCAATTCGTAGAACGTCACTCTTTGTCTTTCTGATGACATCCTCCTGAGTAGTCCCCGCCCGGAGATCCAAATGGGAGACTATTTTACCTCCGAAATATTTTACCCGAGAGGCTGTCATCATATTGTAATGTATTGAGCGTTGGATGTACGCGGGAATTTAAAGACACGGCTGTAATTTCCCCTTGCTTTCAGCCGTGCAACAGTAACACAACCATTAAAGCTTTTCCAGCGTTGCTTGTGTTTGTCCAACGTTGACCCATTCCGGATCACTATCCTCGTGTCTCAAGTCGGTAATAGTGAGGCCTGTTGCACCTCACCATGCTAATATTTTTCCGCCCCAAAATATCGGCACTACTCATATCTGAGTAGTTATCTCCACTGCGCAACCTGGGGAGACGCAAGCCTTTTCATTTCTTCATAACTACTACATCCAACAAACTCCCTAATCTGCTTAGCGAATTCCATCCTTACCTCCCTCTTCTGCTCTTACCCCACACACTTCCCTCTAATGCTAATTTTACAAGACCCTCGTGTCTTAAAACGTGGTCCCTTCTCTTAGTCAACGTCCTCCATTTGTTCGCTCTTCCCCTATTCTGTTTAGAACTTCCCTCATTTATGATTCTATCCACCAATTTGATTTTCAGCATTCGCCTATAGCACCACATTTCAAAGGCTTCTATTCTTTTCCTTTCCCCATCTCCTATCGTCCACGTTTCGCACCCATATAACGCCAGCTCTATACCAATATTTTTAGCAACGATTTCCTAATATTCACTCTTAGCAAGCTGTATAACAGTAGTAAATTAAAAGCACAATCCGAATTGACCCACATACTGCTTTGAAATTGATGTTTACGTCATGGTCTGATTTCGTTTCTTCTGTGACGTGAGGCAACAGGTGACAACGTTGATTTAGGAACCGGATGTCGCAGTGCGTCTAATACAAGCTTTTGTAAGCTCAGTAGACTCGGTTGTTAAATAGCTGAAAAGAAGACTTACATACACGGTCAGCATTCACAATAATAAATAACACTGAAGTACAGATACCATAAATAAGGTAAATAAAGGTAACTAATTTAAGCGTTTGAGTGTGTAGTTCTCTTACGTAAAGCGTGAACCTGCGGCATAGCAAAAACCAGGTTGCTGGAATTTCACAGTCATCTAAAACACTAACCGACCAGGTCAATTGATTTACAAAGTTTTCTTTAGAAATGAGTACTACGATTCTGATTTCCTTTCATTCCCGTCCTGGCAGGCAATAAAGGAATCAATGTGGGACATGAATAGCCTATTCTCGAAATACAAATCCTATAACTGTAAGTGAAGTCGTTTGAAATATTTCATTATTATATGCTTATGGATCTTAAGCTGCATTATTAATTACGTAACAAATACAAACTGCTCACTAGAGCAGATAATGAAACGATATCGTCTAACAGTCTAAAAAGTATTTTTTTCTCGTATCTTTTTAGACCTTAATGTTAAACATTTACCCGAAAGAAAGGGAATGGGAACTGTTAGTAGACCGATTTAATTTGGAACTCAGGAATTCCTCCTTTACTGGCTTCATGCCAGTTTGCAGAATTCCCAGTGTAAGCTTCAACTATTTTAGGATTGTTAATTATTTTTAAGCTCCACGTTAGATTGTCAATCTGTAAGGCTTAACTCTTTACTGGGGATTAACATTTATACTAATTTCTCACAAATGATACGAAGTATCCATTCAAAAAAGTCAAATTAAGGTGGTGTAACACAGGTTGGCACATCTCAAAATAAATTAATATCTTGTTGGTGCATTCCCTTAAGTTTTGCGAGTTAAAAACTAATATTGTTTAATTTATATAGTGTGCGGTTCAAGAATGACCGCCATTTTTTATACTTGTTTGTTGTCTCATGAACAATAAATTAATTTTGCAATATAACGAATTAAAGAAGATCCCAGAGATTATCTCCCTTGAGGAATCGCAGCTGCTGATAAAGATGAATCGCAGGACATGCGTTACGGATAAGTTCTCGTTATTTTGCGTGCATTGGGGAGGCTCACGTCTAGAAAATGACGGTCATGTGATAGTCTCGCGTGTCCTGTACGGATCCTGACTTCTAATTAGATTCTTTGGGAGTAGTAATTCGTTGAGGGAGTTAATATCACTGTAAACGGGCGAGACATTTTTCTTCTGTTTAAATTCTTCGGGGCTAGTAATTCGTTTAGTGAGATGTTTGTATATTCGGTATCTGCATATCCAGTAGGTGTTGATCGTGTTGTGGTAGTCTCGTTTGGTTCTTTGCTGGTGCATATGTTGTTTGAGGTGGTTCTTAGGGGCTTCCTTCGTCGCTCTATCTACTCTTTCGTTTCCTTCAATTCCTGAGTGTGCCGGGATCAACGCGATTGTTATGCTCTGCGTTTGAGAATCTCAGTTGAGGGGGTTTTGTTTACGTAGTAGTATTCTGTCGTAGTCAGTGGCGGCTGGTGCATATGTGCTCATGAGCTACAGCACATAAATTAATTTTAAGAGGAATTATTATTTTCTTCATTTTAAGAACCTTTACAATAATTGTGTATTTAACAGTGAGAATTTCTGCTCGGAATTGTCCGGTGCGTTCGCTACCGCTCAAGCAGCCAATGGCCATGGTGAGAGCTACAGAACCCGCAGCGCACATATCTGTCCGAAACGAGAAATACGCATGCGCAGCACTCGGTTTCATATTCCAGTCCATCATCAAACTCCCGCTCAGTTGCGCTGTGTCTGAAATAGCTCACAGAAGTCCATGCTATGACCTTAAGGTGACTGCACAAAGAGCGAAAGCTAAACCATTCAGGAATTAAAAATATTATTTAAAAGTAGTTTATATTTAAGATATTCCATATGAATTTAAGTTTTAATCTTTTTAACAAAATAAAACATCATCATAGCTACCAGCGAAACATGTTAACAACTCCAGCTACGGGTCGAATAAAGTTTTTGACGGCAGATGACTAGGGCTATTTTAGCTCAAAGCTGAGTTTAAATCATATGATTTGCTGAAATGAAATACACTGCAAATATTTTAGTAACGATATTTTATTACATTAAAATTCCAACAAATTTTGTGCACAAAGTCGTAGGGGAGACACATTATAAGTTTCCTACGACAGAAATATTATTAGTATTTCCTCAATGAAGGCTGGCAGAATTTTGAAGATATATTATTCAAGTATAAAAAATGGATCGAGTTACGTAAATTGTACTCAGGTACAAGTTCCAGCATTATTTGTCCAATTATTACTACGAGAAAAGCTGCAATTTTTATCACCGTTAATATATTAGAAGTTTAACACTACAAATCAAATATGAAGTATAAACCCGAAATTAAATATATTCATTAAATATTGTAATTCATGAAAACAATAACCAGTTATTTAGAAATACTAGATAAATGTAACTTAATTTTGTAATGTTGTAACAACCTCGCCCATTTGTCAACAAGAGAACCGACTTACTGGCCACCCGACCACGATAAACTGCCAGACCTGCTAGACTTCTTCCTAGTCAATGGAATTGCCCACAACTATTTCCATGTTGATCCCAATTGGGACCTTTCATCCAACCATACTCCAATAATCCTTACCCTTAGTACTCATATAATTCTGAAAGGAAAACCACCTACACTTGTATCCCCAAAAACCGATTGGGCAAATTTTCAGCAATACATTGAGCAAAAACTAACTCGAAATATCAGACTAAACGAACCTGAAGACATCGATAGTGCAGTACAATATTTTACCAATACGAGCCAAGAGGCAGCACGGAACAGTACTCTCGATGATGATAATAACGTACCTCTACAAATCAGGCAACTCATTACAGAGAAAAGACGTGCAAGGCGCATATGGCAAAGAACTCGGAGTCCTGTCGATAAAACTACTTACAATAGGTTAATAGGATTGCTAAAATCAACACTACAGGATCTACGGAATTCAACATTTAAAAGATATACAACCACTCTTTCAAAGGACTATCACTCTGTGTGGAAAGCTACCAAAAAATTTAAAAAACCTATAAACTATATACAGCCGTTAAGGAAACAAGACGGAAACTGGGCACGGACTGATGAGGAGAAAGCAAATACTTTTGCAGAACATCTAGCAAAAACTTTCAGCTCTCCAGAACCCAACCCTAACGTTAATGATGCCAACATATACACGTTTCTGGATGCACCTTGCCCGATGACTCTTCCTATCAAACGATTCTCGTCATCAGAAGTTCGACAAGAAATTAACTCATGCAATATCCATAAATCTCCTGGGTTTGACCTCATAACAGAACACACCTTAAGCGATTACCACGGAAAGCAATAATACTATTAACCATTGTTTATAAAATAGCATATTAAGAGCACCCTACTTACTAAAATCCTGAAAATTCGCACAAATAATACTGATACCTAAACCCGGTAAACCACCAAATTCTCCCTCGTCATATCGGCCCATAAACCTACTACCACAACTATCCAAAATATTTGAAAGATTACTGCTCAAAAGACTAGAGACTGATATCAACCAAGATGAGATACTAACAACTCATCAATGTGGATTCCGCTCACACCACTCTACAATACATCAGTGCCACAGAATTGTGAATAAAATAATAAATAGCTTAGAAGAAAAAAAAGCTTTTTTGCAGCTTTCTTAGATATTGCACAAGTATTTGATCGAGTTTGGCAAGTCGGTTTATTATACAAACTTAAACTTACCATTCCCACCAACTATTATCTCATCTTAAAATCCTATTTAAGTGATCGCTTCTTTCAAACTAAGTTTAACAACGACATTTCCACAATTCATCTAATTGCCTCTGGAGTACCACAGGGTAGTGTTCTGTGACCACTTTTATATCTTATTTTTACAGCGGACATACCTGAAACAAACAACACAATACTTGCAACCTACGCTGATGACACCGCAATTTTATCTGCAGATGTTGACTCCCTTACAGCTGCTGCTACTCTACAAAATCATATAATAACCTTGAAGAATGGCTAGACTTTTGGCGTATAAATGTAAATCCTAATAAATCAGTGCAAGTAAATTTTACCACCAGGAAAACAAACTGTCCAAATGTCTCAATAAATAATACACCATTACCCATCACCAATGAAGTCAAATACCTTGGTTTACTATTGGACTCTAAACTTACGTGGAAACCGCTTTTAACATCCAAAAGGGATCATATCAAGAGTAAGCTTCGACAAATGCATTGGCTACTTTGCAGAAACTCCAAATTGAAAACAGAAAATAAAATACTCATATATATATAAATGTATTCTTAAACCCATATGGACATATGGTATCCAACTATGGGGGTGCACCAAGCCTTCAAATTAAAAAATTATTCAACGTCTTCAGTCAAAAATCCTTCGTACCATCTTAAACGCACCTTGGTTCGTCAGCAACAAAACAATACATGAAGACTTAGTCATACCTATTATAGAAGAGGAAATACACAGAATCAGCACTAACAATCGTCAAAATCTCCCAGGACACCATAACGAAGAGGTCAGCCATCTAGCAAATGAACTAACCTCTCGTCGCAGATTGAAGAGGAAGCGGCCAACAGATCTGTAAAGATTAATTTTATTGTATTCACGTATCACGGAGCGTGGTCACTGGACCACTTCTCCTCTCATGTGTCATTCATCCATCCAATATGCTAAATGTTATTTTGAACAGATTGTAAATATCTTAATAAACAAAAAGAAAAAGAATTGTAATGAATTGTAAACATCGTTGATCAATTGGAAATACATAATCACCATAAAAGTTAATATGACTTTAAATAAAAATGATTAGACAGAATCTAATATGCTTAATAAAATGTAGATATATTCTTATATTTAATGGCTGTCACCAAGTAATCTTAATTGCAACAACGCCACCCACGTCGGCGATTATTCAAGTGAAACAATACTTGAGAGTTACCTCTAATAGAAAGAACTCATAATCCCTTACAGTTTTGGGAATCGAAAAAAGAAATTGCTCCAGAACTTTACCAATTATCGAAAAAATATTTGTGTGTGCCAGCAACATCAGTGCCATCAAAACGCATGTTTTCTGAAGCCGGCAAATTAACAAAGGGCAGGAGAAGAAGAATAAGCAGTAGTAATGTAAATAAAATGTTAGTAATAATAATTTATGTAATTAAATATAAACTTAAATTCTATTGGCTTTATTCTAAATCAACCTCTAATTCATATAATATTGAAATTTGAGTATAAAAATTGTAAACATTCCATCATCGCCGTTAAATCTCCCATAATTCGGAATATATTCGAATATCACCTAAACAGCCTTTGACTAGCATCACTGTCATTAGAAAAAGCGATAAATGATGTACTTTCACCGTCTAAATTAGATTATATGAACGCATAATCGTTTACTTGCACATTTACGCCGGGCATAATCGAATGATTTGCTCATCACTCGCTCTCTAAAGCTTTCGTATGTCTCGTAATTCGAAATATAATCGTCATTCGGTTTTTGCTTGGTTATAATCCTTTCTTCACTTAATTTCGATTCGAGTTCCAAATACTTTTCCTTGTTGCCCTCTAATTTATTTTCAATTGTTATAAATACCTTAAACCGTCTGTTACCTAATCCTTTAACTTCCTTGATTTCAGTAACTACATCCTTCTTCAATTGCCCAATCGAGCTCTCCTTTTTAAGCGCCCTGACAATTAAATTTATTGCTCTTTCCATTTCGGTTGTGTGGCTTTCTAACTTATTTTCCAGCCCTATAGTTTGTCGTTGTAATTCGCTAATATCCTCCTCTACCTTGCTGCTTATCTCTGTAGTGAAATTATTAAATATTGCTTGCCATTCTGCATTTCTTTCCGTCATAACATTCGCAACTCGTTCGAACCTTTCTGTGACTTTCTACTAAATTCGCGAAAGTCCTAGGCCTGCTTTTAGCTATTAGCCTTAATTTATTTACACAAATTATTTTTAAATTCTATTAGCATTTTGTTAAGATATTGCAAAATATTAATATGCTCTGTTTTATCAAAAATTTTTGCCTAGCAAATTCCTGCATCTTCCGATTCGGTTGCCACTGCGCATTCGTTAAGCATAATATATTTGGTGCTAACTGTTGTTAGGAAATTTGGATTATCTGAAACCGAAATATTACCGCCTTATCTTGATTTGTTTCCACTTCATGAGAATCGTACTCCATTTTTAATATAATTCTACCGGACCTGAGTAGCATAGAAATTTGGATCAAACGTATTCAATCACACGCAGCATTCACAAATAAAATAAAAATATTAAAATAAGTGAGCCAATTGTAAAATACGCCAGATTGGATTAAATTAGGATTATTTGAAGAGAAACAAATTAAATATTATATTGAAGTATTACCTAATACTAATACTAAGACAATAACATGATTACAGTAGAAATGAATTTACTTTGCTGCATATTAGCAGAATGAAGATTGTTGGCCCTAGCCGCGGAATCTCATGTTGCCCGTGGGGTGATTTCATTTAGAAACCATCTGACGATTTTACAATAATTGTAAAAAATTATCCTGGGTAGGAAGGAGTGTTAATTACCGTGATGTTTTCTTCCTGGGGCAGGTTGTAACGACGGTGCGAATGACTGACGAATCTTAGACCCTTTGGCATTTATTGCGGCGAGATGAGTTCGTCGGCCATGGGCATACGACGTACAAGCCATCAGTTATGTTCTAGACACACATTGATTTCACAGATACGTTATACCTCGTGTCTCGACCCGTAGCGAGCTTCCTTGGCTTTATGTCGCTAGTATCTAGTGTGAATGTCGTTCCCAATAACTCGCTCATAAACCCATAACACCCCATGAAAAACACCGTTTTTTGAGTCCGTTAAAGTCCTTCTTAAAGCAGAAAAAGACAAATTAAAGTTAAGGACATTAACAATTACAAAATGTAATATAATCACTGAAGAAATTTCACAAATCCAAAAAAACAGAGAAGCAATTCAACACAAGAAATAACTGCAAGCAGCGTAGATCCGTCTTGATGGTAACGTGAAACCACGTTCTGCTGGCAAAAAAGTTGTACCGTGGTCGCGATTGATACCTTTTGGAGGGAGGTTCAATTTATTACCGTGGTTCTCCGTGAAAGAAAATATAGAAGACGTACGTTCACTTTAAACAATTTATTATAACACCACAAAAATACAAACGTGGTGTTGTGTACACTGATACATTCCAGCTCGGAATGTGAAAATATAACTAAATCCTTCACCAAGTGAACTCGGCTAATGATCTAGAGGGGAAATGGAGAAATCAGAATAGGAAAATAGGACAACGGTAACGTAAGGATTCGGGTTCAAACGAATGAACCTAAACTTAGTGGTTAGTGTGTCGCAGCACTCCAGTCAAATAAGAGTCGAATGAAGAATAAAGAAGGTTTAATAGAAAAGATAAAGGTTAGACAGACAGGCGGCTAGCACCAGGAACCACCGACCCGCACAGAGGGTAGCCATTCAACCCCTCCACCTGATCAGGATGTTTCCTCCAATCAGAGCTTTTGGCGAACGGAATATTTCGAGCTCCGAGCTCAGCGTCGCACAGGTTGAACGATTTTAAGCTGCTGACAGGTCAACCTGCGCAATACGGAAGATGCAATTCAGCTGAATAACTGCCTGACCACATATGGGTCTCTGAACCAAGTAGATAGTAAATTTCTTTAAGAAATTCCTGTTATTATATTACAAGACTTACACATAATGTGCATATTTGCAATAATTAACAATAGTTTGACTTCCATGCAGACAACCCAGCGTAGACAACATGCAGCATTGGACGGACTCCCCTCTCGTACCGTCGACGCCGATAGAGAGCAGGGAAACTCTCCGGCCTGTAAACCAAACTAACATAACGTCTCCTTTTTCCTCTCTCTTCTACTTCCGCCTCTTTTTGGGGGGGAGGGGGGTTAACAGGCTGCACGAGGGTGATCTTGAAACAGGCATAGGAAGGGAATTGAAAAGGAGGGATGCGGAAGGTAGAACAAGATAGCCAAGGGTTGACTATAGCTTAAGGATCCTAACCGGTGCTGTGGGGTCTCAGCATTCCCTTCTCCGTGTCTTCACCAGTTTTAGGAGGCAGTTGGCTGACTGATCCAATGGAATCAGTGGATATCTCTTGGCTTGGCCATGCGTTTATTAAGGATCCTACCCGGTGATTCACTTAGCAGATATGTAGCCAAAATCATTACTAAAAAACATGTTGGTTAGACTTTTGGTAGTACTTCCGATAACGGAAGACATCGTTTTCAGTGGGGACGCAACAAACTTGACTTCATGCCATCACCAGACTGGTACAAATCTTACCGTATGCCCAAAGTCAGTGACCCCTCATACTGCTCAAGATTTCTTGACTCTATTAAGATACTGAGTCATCGCGGTGGTTATGATGAAATTCAGTTCTTATTATTTAGGGGACTTGAAAGGGTAATTTTTCAAAAATGTGACGTTTTCGGTGATTAACAACGCGATTACTGTAGAACAAAATTTTGTAGCTAGTTTACAATAAATTGTACTTAGAAATGTGCTTACATAATGTTTCAAACATCATATTTATTGCAGTTTATTTAGATTTTTATTTTGGTGTTGAGAAAATCAAAATCGAATTTCACAGCAAACACAAAAATGTATCCCCTAATTTGGAAAACAATGGAATTACCATATAAATAAACTCTCGGGAAAACTCAGCAAAATTTGATTTACATTAAGAGTGTTGGATCGGGAAACCGACATAGCTACATCGAAAATGATGTACCACGCCTATTTTCATTCCCTCATGTGTACGGTATAGCAAACTGGGGTCATTCCCTACACGCGCTTCAAATCTAGAAACAATATCTGGTGCGGAGTTGCAATGGAAGTCTTTGGAATTCTATCCTTGCCTAGAAATTTTAAAATTTGTAAGGAGCAACATCAATCTATATCCACTAAACGGCTCAAGTCATTTATACTACACAAGAAATCGCTCTCAACTGCGTAAAGATAAACATCTTCCAAGCCTTTTGGAAACAAGCATTCGTTATACTCTTCCGGAGGAAATAAAAAATTTAAAGGCTCAAAATTTATTTATAAAGAGTTGTAAATCTCTGTTAATGAATGGAGCGTTTTATTTACGGAAAGAGTTCGTAGATAAGGAGGACTAAAACAGTTTGCTGGTGTCCTATCAAATTCTCCTATTATTTTAGTACTAGAATTTAACTGCCGACTTATTTTCTTTTTCATGTTCAACGGCAAATTTGCTGCTGTCTCCTCCGTCGACGGAAAATTGAAGATTAATATTGTTATCTTTTCTCATTTTGTCCTCAAACTTTTAATAATAAAATTTCTTGTATCATCATATTTGACGTATCCTATTTCCTGATTGAGTGATAAATATAAATCAGGGGCTAAGGCGAAGCACATTTACTTGAAATCTGCTTGATTATTTCGACGACAGGATGGCGTCCAGACAATCAGATGTGGGAAATACGCTGTGAGGAAAATCTCACCTCTTACTGCCCTTTGCCGTAAAGATTAATACTATGCTATTACTCAAAATTACATGCCTGGTTAGTTAGTTCACTTCATTGCAGCAAAGAGTAGATGGGGATGCAAATTCGGAATGTGTCACGCCAGATGACAGTCCGCAGCCGCCTCGGTAGGCCTAGGCCCTCAAGAGGACTGTCGAGACAATGGAAGAAGAAGTAGATGGGGATGGAAGTGCTTGTAGTGGAGGAACGCAAGGCATCGCTCGCCAAAGCTACGAGAATTTCTTTCGCATTACGTGCTTCTTAAAGACACCTCATACTTTATTTTCTTTTTCATTACTTGTTTCACTTCTAGACGGTGGACCCCTATCAGCATACGACTATCTGGAACGTTCAGCTTTACATACAGAGACGAATCAATACTAAAATTTCCTTTCATCTTTTCCTTCCCTCTTCCACGATTTCTAACATCCTGTCGATCCTCGTATTTAGCGATGGGCACATTGATTCTGTTTGTTGATTCGTTCAGAGTACATTCACTTATTGCCACGAGTCAATTCTTTTAAACGACCCTTAGGCTCTCTGTATCTTAATCGCCTCTATTCTCAACGTTGAACATTAATAATTTTGATATGTAAGGGGGCGGAGGAATACACTCATAAATTAGAAGCAAAATATGTAATAATTTAAAAGTAACTTATGTACGCAAAATAATTTGGATTTGTTTTAGATGATTGATAAATCTTGACGAATACTCGAGAAAAAAATTTAATTTAGGTATGATATGTACTAAAATTGCACATACAGCATATAATCTAAATATGAGATGATTAAAACGAAAATTAAATATAAAGTTTTGTTTAATAAATTTAAAGGAAAACGATAAAATCTTGATTTACAAAAATATCGGAACGCAGTATGGTTTTATAAATTTCGTTGTTCAAGCTGAAAGGTTGATTCAAAACTGAAATTCCACTTCCTGAGCTTCTATGAATTGGTGAAGAAGATGTACGGTCAATGAAGGTGAAGTCTGGAGAGATTAATCTATCGTCTTCCAAGATGTCAAGTTGTCTGGTCGAGTCGAGAACTCAATGTTTCCTCTTCAACGGTTCATGCCTCTCTAAGAAAATTCTTCAATTGTACATTCATGAAAATCCATACTGCCTGTTATAAAAAGGGCTAAGCATATCACTTCACATTCATTACGAATATTATTCTCGATTAGTTCTTAGAGACTGCCTGTCATAGTTTTTAGATTCAGAACCTGACAATCCGACTCGGGTTGGCGACTCGCTCAAGAAGCAACTTCGACTTTAATAACTCGCTCACGAATCGAACCGTGAGCCACAACTCTGTTTTTGCTGAGTCATTTTAGACAACGTTTCTTTTGTAAGAATCGACAATTTCAATCGATTCTCGGTTCTTTTGTCCATATCTGCTCGTAACTTTTAATTTTGTAGTTGGCCACGCGATTCCGCATCGTTATCAAATAGTACGCTTAACGTCACGTAAATACACAGTACAAGGATGGCACTAGGTTGAAAATAAAGAATGAGCGTTCATGAAATATATTTTATTTCGTATTATGAATGGCAGTACATGCAAGTTGTGAGCCTGCAGAGGAGTTCCTTGGTGAGGAGCTGCGTCTCCTTGCGAGTTCCTCTGAGCACGGAGCGATTCTCAGCCAGCCGCCGCGCCAGGTACGGCAGCACCTGCGCCAGAGGGCCGACGGGCACAGACTTGTACACGCTGTACCCAGCTGCCGCTAACATACCATCTTACTGTTAATTAACCAGCTCAAGCGGCTCTCGCTAATTGTGTACAGTAAAATAATAAATTAAGCTTATTGGTTGTTTTGCTACAGTAAAGCAGCATAACCGTGGGGTAAAATTATAAGGAGGAGGTTATAACAATTGGCACCAGACAAAGGAAATGTTATAACATTATGACGTATTTCACCTTACACTGTACAGAACTAGACAACAAAGTAATAAGCCTATTGATGATAAGAGAAAAAATCAGAGCCAAGTAATCAGACGTATTTTGTAAGTCATAAAATACCAACCAGAACGTATTTTCAAATTATAAATTCTTTGCTTCGAATAATAATAACGGGTCGACAGTGGCGTGTCGTTTTTCCTGCGGACGCACTACGGTTGACACCCCTTACCAAGTCCCTTACGTGCTCTTTGTGGACACAGCCACCCCCTCCCCCTTCCCCCTTCCCATTCCCTTTCCCCCATAGCCCTTTCACCGGTCGCCCCTGCTCTTTCTCTTTGCAGACACGCCACATCAATCAACTACCATATAAAGAATAATCTCTTCTTGTGCGTACATACGAATATAAACTATAGTAAGTTTTAATAATTAAAATTAACAGAATCATAATAATGTAAAAATTGTCAAAATAAACTGTCCTGTTTAACATTAAGGAAATGTACACTGTATAACATTTCAGAAACTTGTCTGGATTTGTAATACCTGTTATGTTCATTATAAATATAATTTAACTATTATTACTACGTACACTGACAATGCTAAGTAAGTTATGTACTAAATTTGATATTATTCGACTCCATTTTATAATTACCTTATTACTATTTAATATTATTACTATGATTATTAATTTTTTTCCTAAACATTGTAGTTGATAGTTTATCATTGTTACAATTATTAGGATTTGAAATGTGCAATTTTCCCTCACACTTTGGACCGGGCAATACATATTTCGGCATTGGTGGTTTAAAAATAACGGGGTTTGGTGGGATTTTATCTATATAACTTTTATTGTTTTTATTTATCTATTGTTAAATTTGCAAATGTTACATTTTATTCTGATTTGGTGACAAAAACTTATGCATTTAAGCTTTTTTAAAAAATCTTTTGTTTCTTCTATATTTTCAAGAATATTATATATTCTCTTATCCACCTCGATGTATTTTTTGCGCCTTTTACATCACGCCTCACCCATTTCTCTGGTTCTAATTTTGAAATTAGTTTCCAGAGCTATCTCTTTCAATTTGCTAATGAAATAGTAAATATTTGGCGTCGACCTCCCGACTAAGGAATTCAGCTTGAATTTCATGCTTCCGCGACTTTATTGACCTTGTTTAGTATTCCATACTTCTATGGGAATCAATGGATTTTAGAATTAATAGACGGAAAACCAAGGTAATGGAGTGTAGTATGGGAAACAGTGGAATAACAAAGGCTGTTAGATTGGGAAGGGATATTTTGAAGTAAGTTAAGTAATTCTACTACTTGGCAGCAAAATAATTAGGGATGGTAGGCATAAAGAGTAGGGGAAGGGCGAACATTATGGAGGACGTGTACCAAGAGAAGTGATAGATTAACAGGCTACTTTTTTTTGTAAAATTAGAATCAGAGGGAAGTGTGTGGGATAAGAACAGAAGGGGGATGCTAAGGATGGAAAACGCTAATCGTAGTGACGCCTCTCTGCCATATCTCTGAACAAGGTTCTCCTCAGCGTCACACCAGATTGACATACTCCTATTCCGTCTCCTTCAACTGGAGAGACCAGAATGATTTCCACTCCCGTCACCTTCAACTATCAGGACCAGAATGACGGTTCCTCAAAGCATCGTCGCTGTGAGTAATATCGAACTTTTCGGTCGATCCCTCCAGACCACGAAATGCCATTGGTTGAGGCAACCACTTGGTATTCAAACATTTCGATTTTCACACGCGAATTTGATGCTGCAAAACCCAGGGAAATCAAGTGCGTGTCAAAATATCATCCCTGTGATTAGACTGGCGCCATATCAAGACCAATCTTCGCTAACTTTATACTAAAATTTAAATAAATATGGAATACCTCGCTGAAGAGAATATTTTATCAAGTTCCTACACCGGGAAAATCTTCGTTTTCTATGCATAATCCTATTATTAAGAATGACTTGAGTGAGGAAAAATTCAGAACAACACTTCCCTATTTATTCGAAAAGTTAAGAACGTATAATCAATAAAGGAAACTTACAAATCCCTAATAAGGAGGCTAAACGAAATTGTACACACGTTATTGATGTTTCCCCGAATAATAAGCATTCAACGGCAGCATCGCACACAAGGAGGTAATGGATTCAAATAGGTAGGGAAATTTACAACCGTTGTAGGATACTGGCCTTCCTGACTAGAAGCTGGAAAAAAATTGAAAGCAGCCAAAACTATTAAGATATGCATGACGTCTTTTGCTTAATAACCACAGGGAAGAAACTGTAGTCACAGAATAACTACCCGACACACATTCGTTAATGTTATGAATTAAAAGTAGAAAATTAAAAATAAAGCGTTAAAGATACACAATCAAAACAAATAAACGAGAACAAATATATTACATACCATAAATATACATATATTGATATAAATCAATGATTATATATATATATATATATATATATATATATGTAGGCTTAATGACATGAGTAAGAAATTGAAGCTCTGCATCGCCGTTAAGGACGTTCTTCAAGTTTTTTTCAGAAAAAAGATTAAATTAGCAATCCTTTGAGCTGGCCTTCTCCTGAAGATGGAAGCTAACACCTACGAAAATTTGAAGAGCTTCCTCAACGGCAATGCAAAGCTTCAATTTCAGCAAAGCCAAACCCTTTCTCTTTCCATACTGATTGCTTTAACAATTTTGACAATGCCACATCCTTCGTTTCTTTATATATATATTGTGATAAAAAAGGCGGATTTTGTGAGGTTGTGGCGTTATGAGGCGCAGTTCGGCCAACAACAATGGCTAGTCGGCTGAAAGATGGTGGTTCCCCGCGGGAAAGTCCCGCCGAGCGTGTATAAAAATGACGATGGTGAAGCCCCGCGGGAAAACCCCGCGGAACGAGTGTAAAAAATGAGGGCGGGGAACCCCGAAATTTTGTGAGATAGGGGAATTCCCGTCGGAAGATTTAAAAGGGAAGCCGATGGGTGGCTCGACCCCAGAAGGCCGGCGAGTGGAGGAGAGGAGAGGACGTGGTCCGAACCCCAAAAGGCAGGCGAGTGGAGCAGAGAACGGACGTGGACCGAGCAGAAGTGAAACGAGTGGAAGAGAGGACAGACTTCGTCCGAGCAGATATCCAGAAGGCAGGCGAGTGGAGGAGAGGAGAGGACGTGGTCCGACCCCAGAAGGCAGGCGAGTGGAGCAGAGGAAAGACTTGGTCCGAGCAGATATCCAGAAGTGAAACGAGTGGAGGAGAGGACAGACTTCGTCCGAGCAGATATCCAGAAGGCAGGCGAGTGGAGCAGAGGACAGACTTGGTCCGAGCAGCCAGAAGCCAGATGAGAGGACGGACGTGAGCAGACGTGTCCAGACGTGATCAAATCCTGCAAGACGCCAGAGAGACGCACAAACATTCGAGAGGTGGATGTTTGTTGGCCCAGTAATTGTGGGTAAGCTATAAAAAATTTGTGAAACTTGCTCATTGCTCTGGATAAATAATATTTAATAATTTTTCTTTCTATTTTCAGCTACTGCATACTCCATCTCTTGAGAGACCCAAAATCCCCTGAGATTAAGCCCGTGTATTCACTTAAATTAATAAATGAAAAATTTTAAAATTGATCATATTTGTTCTGTGCATTAATAAATGTTTTATACCCAAAAAAGTATATTAAGCCGGTATCACTAATTAATAATAAATTTAAATGATCATATGTTTATTATAATGTTATACCCAAAAAAGTATATTACAATATATATATATATATATATATATGTGTGTGTGTGTGTGTGTGTGTGTTTGTGTTTCATTAATTTATTCGACTTAAATACTCTTACCTAGAGGAATTGAAATTTGCTCTGCCATACCATATATTTGGCCAAAGTAAATGTTTCTGCTGTCAGAGCTAATATTTAGTTCTTTCATTCTTTCAGTTGCATGGTGAATTGAAGCTTCATTATGAGTAGCAACCAAAATTAAGTTTTTATGTGAATCATTTTGAGAAATATTCTTAAGTGCAGTATCCACAACTCTGAAATACAAAATGATAAAACTTTAAATTTATTTTTAAGAAACTTGGTTACCGTACATATGTTAATTTGAGTCTACCGTCATAATTTGCTGTAGGTAAAGCATAAGACATAAATTACTTATCGTTGAGTGACTTATCAGCCAAGGACTGGAAAAAATATTACGAACTGGGCGTCCGTCGTTGCGTGGTTTTTATTTATATTAGCCTGATACAGGATTAAATCCACAATAATCTCTTGTAAACACGTGATTAAACCGGCATCGACACAGTTTTGAACTTTATTATTTCCATGGTCACTACTCTATCTAATGTGACGGAATTTTTGTTTAATTAGAACCGACTTGATGACTGAAATATGCACAGTAACTTAAAATAAGCCTAAAAACCGATACATTTCTCCGTTACGTTAAAGAAACGAAAAAATCCGAGAATGCCAAAATTATTCGCGGTAACATAACATATTCTAAAATATAGCGAAGGCCGCAATAGGAAAAAATACTCCGGGTTGCCTAAGAGAGTCAAAAATAGCCAAGTATTCTGAGATAGTGAAAATTTGTGTAGGCGCTAGAGGTGTTTCACTCATCTAATGTTTGTTTTGGATCCTAAGTAACATGTGTACGAAGCTTGAAAATTGCTACATTTGTAAGGAGGACTTCGTTACTCTTAAGGGCTGAACTACAACCCAAATTGCATGTTAGATGTCAGAAAAATTCGAAGATGATGATATGAAAATACAATCTTTGAATCAATTTATACACATTCTGGAATGTTATAAAACGAGGTACAGTCAATAATTATGGAGCCAAATTGATAAAAAAAACCTATATTTTTATAAAATGAGACTTTTACTACTTCTTCCATAATCCACACGAATATTAATGCATTTGTCCCAACGATGAACACGTCTTTTATACTTGATGCCAAGAAGACTTTGTGTTGTTGTTTGAGGCAGTTTCTCACAAATAGTTGGACTTTCGCGTTGTTGTGAACTGTGTTTGGACTCTTGTTGAAGCTGGTGAACCTCAGTTTCATCACCCGTTAAAATCTTGTTTAGAAAAGGGTCAACTTCCCTTTCATAGCGTTCTTTCAAGTCTGCACAAACTTTGAGACTTATTTTCTTCCGTTAACTCTTTCGGAACCAAACTTGTACGGCTCGCCTTCGTTAAAAGCAATTTTTAGGTTATATACAATTGTTATAATATAAACAGGACGCCGTTTATCAAAGATGATTCTTCGATCGCTGATGTTTGTTTGTCTCCTTGCAACATTCACAACGAGACAATTTTTTCATACTTCAAACCGTTATCTATTTGACTCGGTGCTACTCCCGCAGCAAGAAACACGTTTTCTGAAATGACACTAAGACACTCACGACGAGTTCCAAACTTGAACCTGACAGTGTCAGAAATACTGAAACGGTTGTCGAGAGATTTGTTAAGTTAGAACAACGTCAAACACCAGGTAGCAAAAGGACTCTATCGATAATACATTCATTTATAGTATTTGATATTTTACTTTAAATTCTGAATATATATCAATTCTACTTAAAATTACAGACAACCTACACTTTACTAAATTTGAGCGTAACATGATAGCTATGTTTGATGCACAGTTTGATATATTATATGAAAATATTATATATTTTACTAAACTTATTTACATGATTAACGTAATTTCATCTTTCATATAACCCATTTCATTAGCTTCAAGATATATAGCGAATGCAGATAATAAAATCAAAGCCACCTGGAATGTAATTAAAATGTGACCGTCAAAAGTACCAATAACTATAAAGAAATAGCGCTTGTAGAACAAAGTGAAAGTTTTTGTGGTAGAGACGCGGCATGCAAATTCGACTCGGATATCGTTAATGTTGCAAACTTTCTGTCATGATGAGGATTTCTTCAATCTATTACAAAATTCCACTCCGAAAATTACGAATACTATATTTATGCAACCAATAAATAAAGCTGAAATAATTACAGTAATTAGAAATTTGGAAGTGTTCATCAGCAGCACATATATATGGTATAACTAGTAAAATGGTAAAAGAACGTGCTGCTTCTATTACTTTACCACTTGAAGTAATATTTAATAAATGTCTTTCCGCAGGATTTTTTCCGATGCTTTGAAAATCGCAAAAAATACCCCGGTTTAAGAAAGGATTGCTATCTGAAGTATCCAATTAATCTCCTTTCTAATTTAAAAAAATATTTAATACATATTAGATTGCTTTATTTCTTCAATAAATATAAGATTTAAGAAGATCACAGCGTGTATGGCTTCCTTAAAAGAAAGTCCACAGATAGCGCAATGTACTTCATACAAAATATCTAGAATGCATTGGATAAAGGACTGTAGGTAGCTGGCATATTTACCGATCTAAGGCTTTCGACACGGTAGATCACCAAATATTAATAAAAAGATGGAATATTCTGGAATTCGGGGAAATACGTCACTTTTACTAAGATTGTATCTTATAAACCGCAAACAACAAGTAGTAGTTGAAATTAAAGACGGACAACTACACTTATCCGATTGGGAATTTATAACACGTGGAGTTCCTCAAGGATTAATTTTTGGGTCTTTACTTTTTATTCTATACATAATCTTCCACGATACGTACATCCTCTAAAATCGATTCTCTTCGCGGATGACACAAATATAGTTATTGCAGATAAAAAGTTCGATAATCTGATTAAGAAAGTAGATAGCACTCTGGATGATCTAAATATTAGGTTTAACGTGAATTAATTATCCCTCAACCTAGATAAGACTAAGTTAGTTGAGTTTAATGCTGATGCTAGTAATAGTTCAACCACTGCTTCAGCCTTTCCTGGGCCTTCGGATTGCTGATAAATTAAAGTGTAATGACCATATAGATCTGCTTGTTGGAGTTGAGATTATTATTCTCTCACAACACTAATGTGTCACGTTGACAAAAAGTACGTCAAAATGGTTTACTTCCTGTATTTTCATTCAATGATGTGCTATGGCATCTCAAATTGGGGAAAATGCTCCAGGAGCAATGAAAAATTTAAGTTCAAAAGCGTGCCATTAGAATCCTTTCTAGTACGAATTCTAGATCTAGTTGCAAACCTTTCTTCAAAACTTTGCAAATAATTACTTTACCAAGCGTATTTATTTATGAAAAATTAAAGTTTGTATAGCGGAACATTAATTTGTTTCAAACGAATGGCAAATTTCATGATGCGGGACCAGAAATCGCTGAGCTCTAAGGTCATGTGGACAAGCATTGCCTTACTTTACACCACAAAAGTATTCACAATACCGGGATAATTTTATAAAACAGCCTTCCTCAAAAGGGTAAAGATAATAACTACAAAAGTTTCGTGAAGCAGAGTAAAACTATTCTTTTAAATGGCGCTGTTTTACTCGGTACAAGATTTTCCTAATTGTCCTTCTAATATTTAAAATCAAGGTTCCTCGAAAAGTGTTGAATGAGCTGCCTTGTAAAACAACACACTACATATCTTTAAACTTTATATACAGTTTCTTCTGCTCGTTTGTTTGTTTGATGTATTGCCTGGAGCTGCTACAAAGGGAAGGACAGTTTCCTGGTCCAAGTAGTTCAAAACTCCATTGCGTGTTTCTCAGTGTGTGCTTGTGATCTCTTATGTGCGTTTAGTGTTTACACTGACTTTAGACTATATACATTTTCTTTTATTAATTTAAGATTATTTGTAATTAATTAGGTACCTTATTTTGTTTCGTTATCTGTAATGTATGACGTATCCTATTTACTCAATCGAGGACTAATGGAAACAACAATAAATCGAAATCAAAAAGACATAATTCCGTTTTATTTAATTAAGTTCACTTCACACTAGCGAATCATTATTGAAAAAAGAAACGAGTCTTGAAGAATGAGGCAATCATCGTTAATATAAATTGAGGTGAAAAAAGTATAAGACTATCCTGATAAAATGTTACTAAGTGTGAACTTGTCAATCCAACTTCGTTTTATTTTTATCAGTAGCAGGCGTAATGCTACACGCTTGATGGAAACGGGAAATCCAGAGATGTCAACTTAGAACATCAAACGCTGTCGTCCCGTTTGGAGTCAAACAGCGGGTCTGAGCAGCTAGTAAGAGGACTTGTGTTGATGATACTTAGAATTTTATATGACATTTTATTATAAATACTTTTTAGATATCAATTCTACGCACCATTACAAGAAAAATGATACCAAACAATATATACTTTAATGAATTTATGCGTATTATATTTGATACAGAACTAACGTATATATATATTGCCACATCTCAAGACCTGCAGTGATGGCAGAGCGGTAGGGATCCGGACTGCAGACACGCAGACTCGGGTTCGAGTCCCAGCCGACGCAACCCTTTTTTATTTGTTTAATTTATTTTTAAATTGTTTGCCTTTAGTTTCCAGTATTTTCTGTTTCTAGAATGTTCTGCTTCTACAATATACCATGTATGTATAAATAGAACTGTATTCCAAATCGGAGTCAGTCTTAAGCAGTACGAGCTTTGTATCCCTCAGAGACGACGTGGCAGAACCAGAGGCCATCCAAGAGACCATCCGGGAGGAAGTGGAAAGCGTTTTGGCGCCAATCTCTACCCCGACGTCCTCCTGGCGAAAGGTCTTCCGAGGCGGAAACCAACCTATGCGAAAGTCGTTGCACGGGATGAGGAGCCAACCTACGCCCCAAGGAAGACAGACGTCTGGAGGACACGGGATAATAGACCTGTGTGTTTCCATTGTGGCCGTCCTGGACATGTAGTTAGATACTGCAAGGACAGGAGACGTGTATTCGCTGAAGCAAGAACTAGGCGAGGACAGGATGCATATGACCATGGACGCCAATATGACGAACCTGAACAAACGGAGTTGTTTCGAGGTCGTCGTCGCCGCATCCCGCCGCAAGGAGAATACGCTCTCCGTCACGTCGCTCCAGATCTCCGTCGCCATTCGGTCGCTTCCCTAGCCGACGTAACCTGGAAAACTAGATGGCGCGACCTTCCCTGGAGGTGAGGGCGCGGAAGAAGAAAATCCTCCGTCGACGACCGTCGCCAAGATGTCTGGAAATTATATAGACGTAATGTTGGACCACAAGTCGGTACGAGCCCTAATAGATTCCGGCGCATCTTTTTCTGTTATCTCCGAGACGTTTCGACGACAGTTGAAGAAGACCAAGATCGCTGATAACAGGAATACTATTTTAAGGGTCGCGGATGGCAAATATGTGCAACCAGCCGGAATATGCACCATCAGGCTGAAAATTAATAACAGAATTCAGCCGTTCGAATTCATCGTCCTGCCGCAATGTAGCCACGACGTTATCCTCGGATGGGACTTTTTGAAGAGCTCGCAAGCCGTAATTGACTGTGGACGTTCTGAAATTCTGTTAGACGAATTACAAGCTTCCGAAGAAATAGGAAATAAGGATTCGTGGCGGTTATTTGTTCTAGACGATGTGACCATTCCTGCGTCGAGCGCTACCAAGGTTACAGTCACGTGCCCTAAGTTAAATGGCCACGTAGATCTTATAATTGAAGCGAAGAAGAAATTATCACAAGTCATTATTCCTGCGTCGGTCATATCGTTCAAGAATGGCACTGGAGATTTATGGGTAGTTAATGGGCAGAACGAACCTCAATTTCTTCCGAGACATATGTGCTTAGCAAGGGGTGAGCTAATAACACAACAACATCTGACTGTCATGGAAGAAAATCCACCCAGCCGAAGACTTCCTACAGTGACGAAAAACAACGAATTCGAGTTTCATAAGTTACTGGCGCCGCAGTTAACCATCGATCAGCAAACGAAATTTCTTGAATTGCTTCAGAAATATTCTGCGTGCTTCGACGCAGTAATCAGGGAAAAATCAACCACTGTGAAGGTGAAACATAAAATTAATACAGGAAGCTACTCACCTATCAGTCAGAGGGCGTACAGAGTATCACCAGCAGAACGACGCATTATTAAAGAAGAAGTGGATAAGATGCTTGGCCGAGGAATCGTCCAACCATCACAGAGCCCGTGGTCATCACCCGTCGTACTAGTCACAAAGAAGGATGGAACCTGGCAATTCTGCGTCGATTGTAGGAGACTTAACAAGATCGAAGAAGGACGTTTATCCATTACCAAGAATTGACGATACTCTGGATTGTCTAAATGGGGCAAAGTTTTTCTCCATCATGGACTTGCACTCAGGGTACTGGCAGATAGAAGTGGACGAAGCCTACCGAGAGAAAACCGCTTTCATTACACCAGAATGACTCTACGAATTCAAAGTTATGCCGTTTGGGTTGTGTAATGCACCAGCAACATTCGAACGAATGATGGACAACTTGCTGCGCCACTTGAAATGGACTATGTGCCTCTGCTATTTGGATGGCATAATAGTTTTCTCGGAAACGTTCAGCGAACATCTGTATAGACTGCGAACTGTTCTCGAGTGTCTGAGTACAGCAGGGCTGAGACTGAATCCAAAGAAGTGCCAATTCGATGCAAAGGAAATAAAGATCCTTGACCATCTAGTCTCACGGGAAGGCGTACGACCAGACCCGGAGAAAGTCAGGTCGATAACAAACTTTCCCCGGCCAAGAAATCTACACAACATCAAGAGTTTTCTTTGGCTCTGCTCTTATTATAGGCGTCTTGTCCGAAACTTTAGTGGAAAGGCACGGCCACTACACAAACTTGCAAGGAGACGCCAAATTTATCTGGAGCAGAGAACAACAGGAGTCTTTCGACACGCTGCGACGAGCCCTTGTTTCCGACCCCGTTCTGGGGTTGTTCGACCAAAATGCACCGACTGAATTGCATACTGACGCCAGCGGCCACGGACTTGGTGCTGTACTCGTTCAGATATTCGGCAAAAAAGAGAAGGTCATAGCCTACGCGTCGAGAACACTTAGCAAAGCAGAGAGGAATTATTCGACGACAGAGAGAGAATGCCTTGCTGTTGTTTGGGCCATAAATAAATTCCGGCCGTATCTCTTTGGCAAACCGTTCACGGTTGTGACGGACCACCATTCCCTCTGCTGGCTGACCGGACTCAAGGATCCTTCTGGACGACTCGTTAGGTGGGCTTTACGACTTCAGGAATACGACGTCACGATAAAGTACAAGAGTGGACGAAAACATCAGGATGCAGACTGTCTCTCCCGAAACCCTGTCGACGACGAAGAACCGAAGAGTGAGATCCTGGATTGTCTTAACTCTTTGACTAATATTTCTGTGGAACAGAGAAAGGATCCGAAGCTGAATGAGATTATACAAGCTTTGAACTCTTCCCAAGGTGTGAAAGGGGACTACGAAATAATTAATGACGTACTACACAAGAAGAATTACGACTCATTGGGAAGAAGATGGTTGGTAGTCATCCCCAAGCAACTGCGTCTAGAAATTCTGCGGGAGTTCCACGACGCACCCACCGCTGGTCATCTAGGAGTCGTCAGGACGTATGACAGAATCCGTCGGCGATTTTATTGGCCGCGACAAGTTAAGGACGTCAGACACTATGTAAGCCACTACAGAGAGTGTCAGAGAAGAAAGACGATTCCCCAACGACCACCTGGGCGACTACTGCCTATTCCTCCGGCCGACGCACCATTTCAACGCATCGGAATTGACCTGCTCGGAAGATTTCCAACATCATCCCGGGGAAACAAGTGGATTATTGTCTGCACCGATTACTTAACTCGATTTGCCGTCACAGAAGCCGTAGCATCGACGGAATCTTTCGAGATCGCCACCTTCGTCGTCTCCAAGAACCATAATCACAGACCGGGGGACGGTATTTCAGTCTAGACTAATACATGAGGTCAATAGACTGTGTGAAATAACGCACCGAATGACGACTGCTTACCATCCTCAAACAAACGGGCTTACTGAGAGGTTAAACAAAACATTGGCCGACATGTTGTCCATGTACACCGACGTTGATCAGAAGAACTGGGACGCCGTACTTCCATTCGTGACGTTCGCCTACAACACCGCTAAGCAAGAAACAACGGGATTCACACCATTTTTCCTAGATCACGATCGCGAGGCAGAAACGACAATGGACACGATATTACCTTTCAATCCCGACGATGTGAATGACCCGTACATTGGTCACTTAGTAACGAGGGCCGAATAAATACCGACAACTAGCCCGAATACGTACGCTCCAAGCTCAAGAGAAGGACCGACTACGATACGACGCAAGACATCGTCCAGTTTTGTACCAGCCAGGGGATCTAGTCTGGATCTTTACTCCCATTCGCAAAGTCAGCCTCTCAGAAAAGCTCCTCAAACGGTACTTTGGTCCGTACCGTGTGCTAAAACGTTTATCCGACGTAACGTATGAGGTCGAAGATTATGATCCTAATTCGAGACGCAGAAAGAGCCGCGACAAAGTCCACGTACTGAGGATGAAGCCATACCATGAACCCGACGCTCAAAGGGAGGTTGAAGACCAAACACGACCCGACGACGACGCGGAATTTTACGGGGACGAAGACGTAGGAATGACGACTGCCAGCCCAAGAACAGGAAGAATTGGACCTACTTACGTCGGGCCAACGACGAGATCCAGAGGACTCAAGGCAGCTCAGAACTAACAGCAACACGTAGACACGTAGACTCGGGTTCGAGTCCCAGCCGACACAACCATTTTTATTTGTTTAATTTATTTACATTGTTTGCCTTTAGTTTCTAGTATTTTCTGGTTCTAGAATGTTCTGCTTCTAGAATATTCCATGTATGTATAATTATGACTGGATTCCAAATCGGGGTCAGTCTTAAGCTGTACGAGCTTTGTACAGCACTTCGCCGTTGATTAAACGCCTACAACCTCTACGTGTGTGCGTTATTGAATCTCACGATCCCTAAGAAACGTGACAAAATATATATATATATATATATATTATAGGGAAGCTTTTAAATGTTTATTTGTTACTTTTATTATTATTATTATTATTATTATTATTATTACCAACGTAACTTATAATTTTTTTAATTTAATTATATTAGGAATACAGAACGTGAACTTAAAATTAAAATTAAAAAATTAAAATTAAAAAAAATCGAGTATCACAATACAATTCTGAGATATTTTAAACTTATTTTTAAATACAAATATTTTATATTGTACTAAACTTCTAAAATTATTTACATTATTAACGTTAGTTTTAGCATTTACATTGCCCATTTCATTAACAAAAACACATGTTTCCGTTTTATTTACATAGTTAAGTTCACTTAACACGAGGGAAACACTATCGATAATTTAATAATTGTTACAAAAAGAAATGAGTCTTGAATGATGGAGTAATCATCGATAATATAAATTGAGGTGAGAAAAAATGACCAAAGACCTGAAAAGTTACATGTTAGTATTAGTTACACCGGTTCAATTATTGAAATCTTCATTGACGAAGTGTGGACTTCTGTTAATCAAACTTCGTTTTACTTTATTGTGTTATATATACCTATAGATTCTACGCACAATTACAAGAAATTATAATAAATAATCTAATTAAATTATTGTTCTCTAATCGTAATATAATTGAATAAAAAATTAATTCAAGTTTATCAGGATCTTAAATAAAGTAATTTTATCCAACAACACAAAGAATTGTCAAAAATCAGGAATGGAATAATTTAATTAGTCTACATTTCGTCTCCCTGACTTAGCAGGAGCAACAGGAAATTTTTAAAAAATTAATTAGGGAACTAAGTACTTTCCTAAAGATTTGGGAAAAACGTATTCAAAATAAATTATTCCATTTTTTACTTTTCACCATTATTTGTGTTTTTCATTTATAAGAATGTGACTGATAAATAGATGCTGCATAATAACAGGTGACCTTATTCCAGCAATTTACGAATCAGAGCCACTTCAGATTCAAAAGCACACTTATTAATAATTTTTAGAACAAGAAGCATATGAAACATATCAGCAAAGCGCCTGCAGCACAAGATTAACGGTGATGGGATACTAAGAGTCACACGGAGATTGCAGGAAGTCCTTATTCTTTCCTCGAAGATACGTAAAGAGGGAAAAAGTTCAAAATTTGCAATGAACCAGACCGTAAAGCACTGCCTTAAAAAATATTGTTGTTCCATATGTGGTTGTTGGAGGCGAAGCTTTTGTGACTTGCACGAGAACTTGATGAAACGTTTTCCAAGACGTCAAACTCTACACGATCTACCAAAAGTGATATGGACCAGTGAAAATACTTTTGGAATTGTATGCGGTTATTTCAGAATGTTTTTCTTACTGACTACAAAATCTACAGGCAATATTAACTGTAAATTATACGCTTATCAAAACTACAGATTTCTGTTTTACCTGGAAATTTCCTAACCTTCCGATTCTTAGTGATTAGACTCTGGCGAACCTACCCTTTACTACAGAACTTTCCTGACCACACACGCGCCAATCCTATCTCATTCTTGGTACCTTATTACCCAAGCTCTTACAGTGAAAAAAATTATCCCATAAAGTTACAAATTAATCCGATGAATCACATGGAACTGAACTGCAAACACTGCTAGCACCTCTTTCATACTCCAGCTGCCAGCTGCCAGCTGCATTAAAGAAGAATCGTTAAATCTATTCAAAATCTGTACTTTGTAGTTGTTTACAAAAGTTTGATACTTTTGACTATTTTTTCCATTATACATATTTTTATGTAAGTATTTTTGTTAAATAATAATATATAACCAGTGGCGGCTGGTGCTTATTTTGTCATGTGCTACAGCACACAGGATGAATCATTTGTTTCGTAATTTTAAGAGTGTGAATTTCTGCTTGGTTTCGAAGACTTTAAACTGTCCGCCTTCCACCGCGCTCCCTCCCGTATATACTTATATAGCACGAGCATCTTGTCTGGAATGAGACATGCGCATGCGCATTATTACCGTCTCCCACCGCTGTTCGTCTAAGATCCATATTATTATATTAGCTAGCAAACCCACAGCCTCGTCAGGATACAGGATTAAATGTTTTTGACGAATTAATAAAACGATTATTTTAATGCACTTGTGGATAATTCGATTTGATCAAAGTTTATTAAAAATAAAAACGTTTAACAGGTGGCATTTCGAAGGCTTTCATAATTCTGCATACAATATTCCTATAATATGTGACTTTTCCTAAATTTAACTTTCTTTATTTAAAGTATGTAATAAGTAAAAATACAGGAGTGTAAGGAATTTGCGCCAATATGGTTTTAAGAGAACGTGGGCTTTCCCGGTGTATATTATTCATGAACAATTCTCGGGTTTTCAACCGGGTAAGTATAAAATTTGTACACAACGTTTCCATGGCTTGCTCTGCCATCTTCTTCAGGTGAACTGATGGTGCCGAGACACTAGCAGTTTTTGTATGGGTTTTTGTTATAGCGTTGTCATGGTTGCGGCTGCGGAGGGCGCTGATTGGCTCTCAGCGTGGCTGCGTAAACAGTATCTGGACGTGGGTTCCAGAGCGGGTGAGGGATCGACGTGTTGACTACCGACCCGCCGGCTAATATAGCTCCCGTACTCTTTATTCCGTGCTCGCAAGCTACTTAAGACTGGGTCCCACGCTTTACTTAGTTGGAAACCAGTGTCCTTGTTCAGGATAGGGTTGTGGAGCCTAATTTCCACTGACTCCGAGAGGACGCTGTTAAACCAACCTCTAGGTCGGTCGAGGATCCTGGTTTTTTCAAAGTTTATTGTGTGCCCAGTCATAAGTGCGTGCTCAGCTACAGCAGACTTGTTTAGCTGCTTCAGACGGATGAATCTTTCATGTTCCGTGCAGCGTTCTTCAATGCTCCGGATTGTTTGTCCAATGTAGGTGAGTCCACATTGGCAATGGACTTGGTACACCCCTGGTCCCTTTAATCCGATAGCGTCCTTGACGGGGCGTAATAGCTGTCGTATTTTAGACTGTGGCCGAAACACCGTTTTTATATAGAGAAATGTATTTTCGCAAAATGGATATTCCAACAAGGATATCTCTTGGGCCATGAGGAAATCTATACGGAAAACTGTGGAGAGTGACGTGGCGGTTGCAACAGCAACCCTTCCCTACATAGGAAGTGTCTCCAACATCCTTGGAAGAATTCTGGCCAACAGATACTGTTTACGCAGCCACGCTGAGAGCCAATCAGCGCCCTCCGCAGCCGCAACCATGACAACGCTATAACAAAAACCCATACAAAAACTGCTAGTGTCTCGGCACCATCAGTTCACCTGAAGAAGATGGCAGAGCAAGCCATGGAAACGTTGTGTACAAATTTTATACTTACCCGGTTGAAAACCCGAGAATTGTTCATGAATATGGTTTTATATTTTTACAATTTTAAAATGTCGTTTCCATTACACGTGATTGATACGAAATTACAAATGTAGCATATTACGGGCCGTGGAGTATTAACAACCCTGTAGATGTTGTAGTTTTATTAATATCTTTATCCTCAGAAAATTTTTCTTGGGGTAATGGAGCACATAACTTCAAATACTCACGAGCCGCGTCATCAATCTTAAAGTATCACAATTTATATATTTATAAGATAAGATAGATAAGATTTATTGGATCCATTAGTCCTCTATTGAGGAAATAGGACAAGTCAAAGAATATGTTACATATCACACTAATAATACGAATATAAGAAACAAAATATGGATACAACATATGAGTAAAGAAAATTATGCATACAATGATAAATAAATAAAACAAAGCAGAGCAAACAAAATATGAATACAACATATCAAGAATATGAGAATATTGGGTGTATTAAGCTGAATTATTATTTTTTGCACTGATCTTGTACACACGACCTTTGTATTACTACTATGATGAATTTAACGTAACTAAGGAATCGATCCAAATTCTACTTCGATATTATAAGAACTGAAGTGAATTAGTAATGATGTTAATAACATCATAGTATAGAGTGAAGCGATCTTGAGAGGCTTAAGTGAATAGGTGGAAGGGATTATACGATCAAATATACACGATCAGATATGCGAGTTTCATATTAATTTTATCAAAACAATTGCCCCAAAATAACGTATGCAGAAAGAAAAACAGAAAGATTCTGATTCACTCACTAAATGCTTTCGGATCGCAGTTACCTCGATGGGTGAGTGATTCAAACTTCAAACACGAGGAATCGCGATCCCAGTGATCTGATTCCTGAGTGAATGAGTGAATCAAACACTGGGATTGTAGTTCAAGTGATCTGATTTCTGCGTGAGTGATTCAAACAGCTGATTACTCTCGGATCAAAGGAGCGGAGTGAATAAAAAGAGCTGCTGCCCTTTTTTTCTCACTCTACAGAAGGAGTTAGTTCTTTGAATCAGATCTCGAACATATCGCCCATCGCTTGATGGGCTCGAGCGAGCATTCCAATTGTTACAAGTGCGGGAAGTTTCTAGAAGCCTGACCACTGGGATATAAAAGATCTGCCTATGGATGAAAACATCAGTTTGTTGTGCGATCTGTACTGAGCATCTTCACGTCACTTTGAAGTTTGATGTTCTGGACTTTTAAATTATTTACACAATTTTGGACTTCTAAATTTAATACATTTGCACTTAAAAAATTCTTCCACTTTTTTCTAGGTGCAGCGAAGCAGATCACGAACATCCTTGCTCTTCCAGTAAGCAGAACGAAGAAACATTTCAGCTCAAAGTAACAGAGCGATCATAATTTCATATCATGTGAAACTTTTCCTTAAGATTTTACTGAGTTGCTTTCTAATCTCAATTTCAGAATAATTGATACCTTTCCCCTTAACTCACCGAAGAAAAGGAATTATTTTGCCTTCCCAGTAATTAGAGATCATCTGGCTTCAAAGCCAGCGTTTTAATGAACAAGTTATGATAAGACTTTAAAATATAATTGTGTAAATATTGAATTTCGAAAAAGAGTGGGGCTGATAGATGTGAACAGCACAGGACAATTAGTTTATCTCATGCGTGCAAAATATCAACCAAAATATTATAAAGAAGTATTGACTGTCAAATGGAATGCGGGCTAGGAGAAGATCAGTTTGGTTTTAAGAAGAATGAAGAGAACAATATTGACTCTACGTATAATTTTAGAAGACAGAATAAGAAAAAAAGCAGCCTACGTTATGGCATTTGTAGATTTGAAAAAAGCTTTTGATTTTTAAGAGGATAGGAACCAAACATCGAAAAAGGAGGCTTTTACATAACCTCTACAGAAGGTAGTCAGGGGTAATTAGAATTGAAGATCAAAAAAAAGAAAGCAGAAATCAAGAAAGGAGTAAGAGTAGGATGCAGTCTGTCACCCATGCAGATTAACTAATATATAGAGAACAGGCAATGAATAAATTGAAAACGGAATCATAGTGCAAGGAAAAATAAAAACCCGATGATATTATAGTATTACGGCAGACAGTAGAAGACTTGGAAACCATAAATTACATGAACGTGGTCCTCGAGAAAGAGTTGAATATGAGGATTAATATCTAGGGAATGGAGTGTAGTATGCGAAACAGTGCAATAACAAAGGGAGTTATATTGGGAACGGATATTTTGAAGGAAGTTAAGGAATTCTGCTACCTGGGCAGCGTAATAACTAGAGTAGGATAGCACAGGCAAGGAAGGCTTTCGTAAAAAAGAGGATTTTACATACGGTTAATATGTTTGAATATTAGGCTAAAAATATTCGTATGGAGCGTGGCGCTATATGGGGGCGATACGTGGACGGTAGGAGTTGCAGAAAGAAAAAGAATAGAAGGCTTTCAAATGTGTTGTTATAGGAGAATGTTGAAAATCAGATGGGCGGATACAATAACTAACGAAAATGTTCTAAACAGAATAGGGGAAAAGCGAACAATACGGAAGACTTTAACCAAGAGAAGGGATAGATTAGTTTGTGACGTTTTAAGAGTTTTTTAAAATTAACAATAGAGGGAGACTAAGGATGGAATACGCTAAGCATATATGCGTGGATGTGGGATTTGGTCGTTATGCGGAAAAGATAAGGCTTTCGTATATAAGACAATCGTTCACTCTGTAACTTATTATACACTTATGAACTTTGACCAGTGAACCCCAGCCATAATAATTGTGTCAAAAATGAAGGTTAAATTTCAGAAATCACATCAAATAGTGCGAGAACGCCAAGTAGAGGCAAAGAATATACAAGGTGAAAAAGTGGCATATAACCTTGTCGATTTGAAAATTGGAGACAGAGTCCTTACGTCGGTAGGAAACTAAATAAAGCTGGATTTCAGATTCTCGGGACCATTTGTTTTCATGGGTTCCAACTTCCCTAATGTTACACTGACGCAAGAAAACGGAAAGCGTTAAGAGAAATTCTTAGAAGTTTATACCAATTGCCTGAAGCATTTTAAAAAATAACGATTAATGGAAAAGGTAAAGTAACGACATGTAATTAATAATGCAATATCTTTCCCAGTTCAGTTAATGAAAATGCAAATAAATAACGAAAACTGTACAATTAATTAGGAGTAATTGTAATATAGGACATAACACAATTGTTATTGTGAGTTGATACTGCATTGGTTTTGCAGGTGTTGGAAGCGCCGAAACACAATCGATGTGAGCGTGAGGTAGGTTACGGTTTTTATCATCACAACGCAACTGACGCACGTGAAACCGGAAGACAGAGAAACGTCAGCAGCACGTAACTTGACACAGAAGCACTCGTATAACGCATGTACACACATTTATTTCTCAACACAATCACAATAACATTTTGTAAAAAACTTAATAACAAACATATGAACAAATTGGAAACAAATCCTTAAACACACACGTCAAAAACAAGCAAAAATTACTCACATTCTTCTTTGAACACCAATTACAAATTAAATCCATGATAAATGAACAACCATGCAGACAAGAAATAAAAGTTTGAGTTATGTTTTAGTGAATGAAAACAATTTAGGGGAACACTTAAATGCCGTGGTGGGTAAATAGGTAAGAGACGCCACAGATTACGAATTGAGGTTCACGAGATCTAATTGAGAAACTAGGTAGGGTCATTCAAGTGGTAACGTGCATGACACTCTCGTAGACGCTATTTACGAAGTTCAATCACAATTTGTAGATTTTAGAATAACGTCGGAAAAGCTTAAGACCTAACTAATGGATTGTTACATATTACCTAACAAAAATTACTTGTGTAATAGTCAGATACCATTATACACATTCACAGGATCTACAGACTGCATATTATCTTTTGTGCAGGAGATTCCTACTGCATGCCAATTCAATTAATACAACACTATGCATCCCATTACACCACCGTGAATGTTTGTTTGTGACTCTTAACGCAAAAGTGATAAAAGTGAAGTGCAAGAGTAAGACAACTATGGAAAATGCAAAGCTATTGATAAAAATATTTTAACATTTCAAATTTTGAAACTAATATATCATAAAAAGAATTTTTGCCAGTAATAATTAATATAACCTTGATCCCAAAATCTAAACACAATATTGTTATTAACTACGTAAATTTAAAGATCACCGAAGTAATTGTACATGACAATGATTTTTTGAATGGACCAGAGTACCATGGAAGAACTTGTGTTAAATTCTGAAAGCCACTACAGAGTGAATTTTTGAAGGGACGCTACTTATATTACTGCTTAAAGTGTTTATTTATTTAGGTTCATTGCAAATTACAAGTATCAGTGTACTTAGTTATTATTGTTAATACTTATGATCTCTGTTTAACCTGTGATAAATACGTGGGATGATTTTTGGGGAAAAGTTTCTGTCAAAGATTGGAAAGTAAATGGACGTATGTTCTAGTGCCGGTTTCCCTGTGTTCCGCGAAACACAGCCTGAAATTTGGCTACTTTTACATGTAAAATCGTTTTGGGTAAATTACACGAGAATTATCTCAAGACAGCTTATTTTTCTGCACGTCTTAATATGGAGCTTTCTCTCCTTGATTGCAAAATATGGTTGCATATAGGATGTTTGCTGCTGACGTCAAAATTTTGTGGTGACTGGTTTGACAGGAATAAGAAGGACCAGCGGTACTATTATTTTGATGAAACCACTACATTCTGTGCTAGAAGTAGTATCGATGAGCCATGTTTCACACTAGAACTGATTTGACAAGTGATCAAAGTTAGCCCTTTCAGCGTAGCGTGCGCGTTTTCGAGGTGAAAGTCCATTGAAGACGTGTTTCTTCTTACGAACCAGTGTATAATGAGCTCTAATATTTTGCACAACTTCAGTTAGGGTCTGGGTTTACTTTCTCGCAGAATTTAATGAGATTTGGAGAAGGTCCAGTGGGGGCCATAGGTTATTTTTCAATTATTTGACATGGAATGACTCAGAGCAGAACCGATCCTCGCATCCATGCCTTGAGGCACAGAGCGAGTCCATAAACGAAGTATGCCAATTGCATACGTTATGTGAAGACGATCATGACATTACTTCATTCAATCTCGAAAGATAATTATTTTATAAAAGGCGAAATAGTTTAAAATCATGTTGGACAAATGGGCAACCAAAAAAAACAGGAAGACATTTAAATAAACTTTAATTGAAAATGCAACGTTTTTCTACCCTGATGTGGAGTCATATAAAATGAAATTATGAATTCATGCATATCAGAATACAAACTATCATTATATATATATATATATATATATATATATATATATATATATATATATATAAATTATTCGTCGAAAGGTATGCACGCGCATAAGTTCCGAAAGACATGGCTAATTTCGTTATTGTCAGGACAGGTTTTGTATAACAGAAAATTTTAAAAGAATCATACAGAAAAGTTTTTAAAATCTCATATATGAAAAAATCTACGGGAAGGTTTCTTGGCATACGTGCGTTTGAATCTCCAAAAATGAATATGGGTTGCCTTTATTCTTGATCCTATACAGCTCAACGGAAAGCTTCAGCTGCATTCAGTACCAAAAGCTTTGCTAGATGAAAACATTTCAGGACAATAGATATCGTTTTTGAAGCTCCAGAACATATAAAACTCGGCGAAATGGTTCCATAAAGATGGCTGCCTCTAGCCTAACACAAAATTTGAGCAAAATCTGAGGTGACACTTGACAAAATAATTACTTCTCGAGAATGATGAGTGAAATGTATATCAGGTGCAACCCTCATGCACTCTGTGTAAAAAATGATACGATTAATTTGAACAAGATTTACGATTCTCTTTTGTTGTAATAGTTGAAAAACTTTAAAATTATTTTTCGATTATTAAAATTTAACTGCCGAAAGCACTTATTGTTACCTCATCATTTCGACCGTAACCGTCACGGGAGGTAGTCGACGACCCCAAATTACTCTCATCAGTCTCATGTAAATACTTCAATACATTTAATAATATTTTCGACCGAGGGGTCAAGGAATGAAGGACATCAACTGCTAAATTTGTAAGTTTTGAAATATGTTTTCTTATATAAAAAATTGTAACATAGAACCCAATGTCGTTTGAAGTATGTCTGATGCAGTCTCAAAGGGAGACGAAACGTCGTATTTATATTACTTAAATACAAATAACATTATATGCTGACTTATTGGCAGTCTTTTTATTTACTGTAAACTTAAAGTCAAAATAATATGTTCAAATTGCCATAGAAAGTAATAACTTAAAATGAAGCTAAGTAAATGTAAAAAATAAGCTACTTATACAAAGAGACTTGAAGATTAATTTTTAAAATTTGTGGTTTATGAATAGGGATACTTTTTTTATTGATAATAAATTAGTTGACCTGTTTTCTAGATTCAATAACAGGTCTTTTTAATAATATATTTCTTTTGTTGATAAATCTTCTTTACATAAATATTAATATGTATGAATGCAATAATAAAAGTATGTGTATATTTCAAATTTGTTTTAGAATGTAAGATCATCTGTTTCACTAATTTATTAGTATTTTATTTTCGTGGAGAGACTGAAGGAAACAATTCTTAATTTCTTTATCTCCTCATCCTTCTTACGAATGTTGGGAGCTAAACCGTTCTAAATACGTTCCATCCTTCCTGCCTTTCCACTTTTATACATTTCGTTTGTGGAACAACTCCGGTTTTCCGGTTACGACCCACGTTTCCGGATCTCCATGAAGCGTTGGTCGAGTAGTTGTAGGTTCAAAATTATACTAATTTTATACTCTAATTATTTATGATTTTATTGTTATTGCCGCTGTTAGCATATGTTAATTTTATTTCTGATACTATTGGTATTGCATAATTTGTATTAGCAAAGTTATGTAATTTGTTTAAGGTAATTAATTGATTAATTTTACTATTATATAATTTATATTCTATTTTATGTTATGATGTCTATATTTTGGTCTTTATACTCATCCGGTTCCAGGATTTGAGAGTCCGGTCCGATGATGAGTAGATTGAGTCTAATGATGTAGTATTTATATGTATTTAGAGTCCTGTATTCTGTCAGTTCTATAGCGGATATCTGAAATGTCAAATTTTCCAGAGCCGAGGTGAGTGGTGGGTTTCTTATTATTTCCCATAGTCTTTCTTTTCTTAAGGTTTCTCTTATTGTCTTGTCTACTTCATAATTGGTGCATTCCAGTATGGCGTGTCCCGGTGTTCCTATCTCTCCACAGGCACATAGATTGTCTTGTCTGCTATTTATTCTTCCCAGATATTGTCCGTATGGACCATGACAGGCAAGAACATGTATGAGACCCTTGATTGAGATAAGGTGTCTAAGCTGTAATCTTTCTCTTATGTTACACCTTCTCCCTTTATTCGATGAATTCAATCTTTCTTGCCAAATGTTTAATATTTCTTCTTTAACTTCTATTTTGGTGTTTGCTTCCATGCCTAAAATTTCTACGACTTTGCACTAGTTCTCTTTTTTGAGCGAGTGCTAGATCCAATGGGACAACAGCTAGGAGAACTGTTGGTGCTTCTGAAGGGGTTGTACTCAAGGCACCTCATATTCTTAACAAAGTTTTCCGCTGAATTTGTTGGATTTTTAACATTGTTTTAACCAGTCTCAATCTATGCGCCCCATGCGTGTGCTCGCTGCGTAACCTGTGATTGTTGCCAATATTGAATTGTGGTATAACTTGGAAATATTTAAAGGTATTTGGAAATTAATTGTTGCCACTCTTGTAATTTGATTAGTTACTTTTTTGCTTTCTGTTTTTATTGTATCTATATGATCCAAAAATGTATTTTTGTCGTCCAGCCAGATTCCAAGATAACCTTAAGCTTTTCTGGCTTTTATAGAGTTGTCACATATTTTGATCACTGGGTTGCGGGATAAATTTCCTTTCGTCAACAGGTAACTATTTTTATTATAAGCTATGCTCATTTTATTTTTGTTGCACCATTTATGTACAACTTGTAGGGCTGTTTTCGCGTTGGCCTCCAGTTATGACCTGAAGTTTCGTTTTATTGCTATCATAATGTCATCGGCATATGCTACAATGTCCCCAACAGAAGTTGACTGAGTCATGTGGTCCAGAAGAGGTTCCATACATAAATTCCAGAAAACCGGACCACAAACGGAACCTTGTGGACATCCCTTTGTGGTCGTCTTCTTGATCAGGTCGTGTGGACATTGCAGCGTCTTTACAGTAGTCTTCAATCATACCGTATAGTGTCGTGGGGCAGTCTATGTCTCGTAATCTTTGCATCAGAGAAGGCCACCACAGGTTGTAGAAGGCACCTCTTATATCGACTGCAATTCCTATTATATATATTTTTGGTCGAATCTTTTGTATACTGTAGAACTGTTTATTACGTCTTCAGTTGATCTTCCCTCGCGGAAGCCGTATTGGCAGTCTTAGGGTCCAGCAGTCTTCCAGTCTCTTACACTATTTTCCCGATTGTGTTGATTAAACATATTGGTCTGTAAGCTTTGGGGTCTGTAATATCCTTATCTTTATTTTTTAATAGAATTACTAATCGGGACACCTTCCAGCGTTTCGGGAACCTTCCCTATGCAAAAGAAGGGAGCCAGTTTGTCAGAAAGTGCCATCAGCATCTCGTTTTGAATTCCGCCAGGACCGGGAGCTTTGCCTAATTTTAGTTCTTTTATTATTTTTTTAACCTCTCTCTCATCAAAGGGTAACACAATTCCTCCGTTGTTGTAGACTTGCTAACATACTTTTCTGATTTCCTGTTGTTCTTGTGTTTCGTTTACAATGCTGTCATCGGACAGGAGTTTAGTCATTAGTAATTCTACGGACGACTTCCAGTCAGTGGTCATTTGGTTGTTATCATCTCTTAATGTGGATAGGGACTCTGGATTGGATATTTTTCCTGCTAGTATCTTATACGGTTTACCCCAAGGGTCGATCACTACGCATTGACTCACATATCTTTCCAATTGGATTACCTAATTTCCTCCATTCTTGTTTTATACAGTTGTTTTATTTCTCAGTAATTATCTAATAATCTTGTTCTTGAGGCTAGATCCGTTGACCTCTGATAAATTTTCCGGTATTGAATAGGCATACTGTAGGGCTTTACTTATTAAATGTAGCATTATGAAATATTACAACCTAGGTTTCTGACTTTAAAATTTACAATAAATAAAAAGACGGCCATAAAGTCAGCATATGCATTATAAATGTGATTCATTTCTGAAATGATATACATTAAGCATATTTTACTATGTACACTCAATGTTAAATTTTGGCGTGGGGGAGGGGGAAGAGACTAAATGAGGTTGATCTTGAAAGAGGCAGCTCCCCTTTAATAGCAAAGGAGGAATTGAAAATGGGGGATGTGGAAAGTAGAGCAAGGTAGCCAAGGGTTGACTAGGATTACGGTTACGGTTTAAGGATACTACCTAGTGGTTCGCCTAAAAAATCATGTAGGGAAAACTCTAGAAATCTGCATTCCGTAGGTTGGCCTATTGGGTATTATTCTCACACCCTTACGAATAACGGAAAAAGATTTTTCTGTGGGGTCGTAGCATTCCCATCTTCGTGTCTTCACCAGTTTTAGGAGACAATTAGCTGACTAATCCAATGGGAGCAAATGGACAACTCTTACCGCATGCCCAATGTCTTCCATTTTCACTAAGGATCCACAAATACAGGCGATATAAGCATAATTAACATCTGTGAGTAAAATAAATGATGAATTAATGACTCATATGATCGGTAATAGTTCATTTACATAGATTATTTAAGGAATATTTATAAAATTATAATCTAGGATTTATAATGCTCTAATTTTAATAACGAATCTCGATGTCTTCTAGTTTGAATGTTTTTTTATACATTTAATTAGCATCATTGTAAGTTATTACAATCTTTGATAATTTGAATTCTTTTGAGAGTGAGAGTAAAGAGTAACCTTAAGTAATGCATTTTTTATGAAGAAACTATGTACAATAGAATTGAAAGCACTTCATCACTTCCAACATAGTCCCCATTACATTCCATGCTATTTTTTTATTATTATTATTTTAAAAACTTTTATCGTACAGATTATCAGGACGATAACGATACAGTATATACATTATTAAAAAGGTATATAATTAACATGATAACGTGAAGATAAATTAATTCATTTAATTAACCTACTTTAGGAGAATTGGTTGTGTTTATTTATTTTTGCGAGTACCTGAGGGTCATACGACTTAGGTGGTTGAGGATTGCCAGGTAGAGAACTGATTTATGGAGAATTAATGAGGATGTGGTCTGCGGTCATGATGGTAGAGTGGGTTAGGGTGTGCCTGAATGATCAGGGGGAAGGATGAGGTCAATCGGAAGTTTTCTTTTGAGGCTAGGGGAGCGTGGAGGTGGAGGAGGATTGTTGTGAAATTACTGGATCGTGGGGTTTGGGTGGTTGAGTGCGCTTTTGATTAGGTTTGTTATGGATTTGGAGATTACTGAGTTTACATTGGGAATTTTGATGTTTTTATGGATGACGGAATTTCTTAGGTACCAGGGAGAGTTTGTGATGGTGCGTAGTATTGTGTTTTGTTTGGTTTGAATTTTGGTTGAATGGGTTTTGGCTGTTGTTCCCCATATGGAGGAGGCATAGGACCAGGTGGGTTGTATAATGGAGAGGTATATGAGGCGTTTTGTGCTAGTGGAGACAGGGGATTTTCTGTTTAGGAGGGGATATAGAGTTCTGAATTTTTGGTTTATTTTGGAGAGGAGAAAATTAATGTGAGGTTTCCAGGATAGTTTTGAGTCAAACATGATTCCGAGGTAGGTGGTTTCCGTTTTTGTAGGGATTAATGAATTGTTTAGATAGAGATGAATTTGGGAGGAGGGTTTTTGTTAGGGTGAATGGGATGGTTATTGATTTGGTGGGGTTGATACTGATTCGCCATTGTTTGGACCATGGCTCTAGGTTATTGAGCGCTGATTGTAGTGGTTGGAAATCGGAGGTGAGGGAGTAAGTTTCATAGGAGATGGCTCTGTCGTCTGCGAAAAAGATTGTGCTAGTGTTAGGATGTTGTGGGATATCGTGGGGGAAGATGTTGTATAGGAAGGGGGCAATGACACTTCCTTGGGGGACGCCCGCCGCGATTGTGTGAGGTTGTGAGAGGTGGTTATTTATTTTGACAGAGAAGGTTCTGTTTGAAAGGTAGTTTTGGAGTATTTTGTAGTGGGTGTCATTAAGGATGTCTTTAATTTTAGATAGTAGGGAAGGATGGTGGATTTTATCAATCGCTTTTTCGATGTCGATAAAGGTGGTGATGAGGGATTTGCGATGTTTAAAGGAGTTGTTAATGACGTTGGAGAGGCGGTATATTTGATGGGGACAGGAGTGTTTTGGGCGAAAACCGTATTGAGTGTCAGGAATCAGAGAGGATAGTTTAGTTGAGGTAGTAGTCATTTTTCGAACAATTTGGACAATGTGGGAAGGAGACTTATTTGACGATAACTTTCAGGGTGTATTTTTGGTTTGTTTGGTTTCGGTATCATTATTATGGTTGCGTGTTTCCATTTGGTTGGAATATAAGTGGTTCTGAGGACAGCGTTGAAGATATAGGTAATTAAGATTATTGTTTTCTTTGGGAGATGTTTTAGGTGGTGGTTTGTGATGAGGTCGTGACCAGGGGAGGCTTTGTTTTTTAGGTTTCTTATTGCGGTTGATATTTGGGGAGGGGTAAAGAGTTTTGGGAGGGGTGATAATTGTAGAGGTTGTAGGAGTTTTTCTGCTGTGGCCTGGTTGTGATTGTTGTAGAAGCAGCTGTTGGGGGAGAATTGCTTGGTCAGTAGTTGGGCGAAGATGTTAGCTTTTTGGGAGGGAGTGGTAAACCAATTATTGTATTTTTTAAGTGGAGCGATATCGGATTTTTTCTTAGTCAGGTGATTTGTTTTTTGCCATAGTGATTTGTCGGTTGCATTAAGTTGCTGAAGAAAATTGAAGTGTCTGGAGTCACTGGAGTCTTTTAGTAATTTTTGAAGTCTTTTAGTGATGTCGTTGTATTTGCGCTTGTCTGCGGGATTTTTGGAATTATTCCATTGTCTTCGTAGAGATTTCTTCTCAAGGAGTAGGTTATCTATTTGATTTTGGTGAGCGTTTGGTGGATGTAGTTTAGTTGGTTTTTGGTAGGAGGCTATGGCAGCAGCTGTGAGGATGATGGATTGTAGGTGATTTAAGGCCGAGTCTATATCTATGGGTGATTTTAATGGGATGTTGAGGACTGTTAGCTTTTCTATTAGTTGGGAGAAGTTCCAATTTATGAGAGTGACATTTGGGGTGCGATTTGTGGAGTGGGGAGGGAGGGTGAGATTAAGGTGTGCTATTAGTGGTAGATGATCGGAACTGAGTTCGTGCAGAACTTTTGGACTGTGGAGGTAATGTGAGGTTTTGTGACAGATGAAAAAGTCCAATACATCTGGTGATTTGAGGCTGTCTGGGTAATGTGTTGGTTCAGTAGGGTAAATAATCTTAATATGGGATTTGGAAAGTACAAGATTTAGGTCGTTGCCTCTAGAATTGGATGTTCTGGATCCGAAATTAGTGTTTTTGGCGTTGTAGTCACCTCCCATTATGTATGGGAAAGGTCGGGATAAGATAAGCTTTCTCCAGGTGTCCGGTGAGATATGGTTTGTTGGGGCAGAATAGAACGAGGAAATGTTTATGGGAGTGTTTGTGTTTAGAGTTATTTGGAGTTCAGGGAGAGTTATGGAGGAGAGTTGATTGTAATCTATTGAGCTTTTGATTAGGATGGCGGAGCCGCCTTTTCTAGTGGAATTTGGATGATCGGCTCTATAGGTTTTGTATTTCGGGAAGTTATAGGATTGGGTGGGGATAATTTTAGTTTCAGTTAAAGGCAGAAGGTCAATGTTGTTCTTTTGTAGGAATAGATTGATTTCGTGATATTTGTTGGTAGCCCCGTGGGCGTTCCAAGTGCATATGGATAGATGTTGTGTAGGGCTTGAGCTGTTTTGTAGGGTTTGAGTTGTTGGCGGTGGGATTTGTGGTGAGGTTCTTGGAGTGGAGCCGGTTTGATTTGGATGGGTTTTGAGTAGGATGATTGTAAGGATTTGAATACTGGGCAGCCTTTGTAATTTGCCGTATGGTTACCATGGCAGTTTGTGCATACGGGTAGGAGGGGTTTTGGGATAGGGCATTTGTTGGGCGGGTGTGGGATGTCACATCAAACGCAACGGGGAGGATTGAAGCAGTAGTTTTTTGTATGTCCATAGTTTTGGCAGCGGATACATTGAGGGATATATTTTTTTGGTTTTGGGGTTTCGACTTTTATTTGGCAATGGTAAAGGTGGGTGAGGTCGTAGATGGTATAGTTTTTGGGGTCTGGGAGAAGGTCGAGGAAGAATAAGGGAAGATCGATTTTCGTAATAGGGTACCTTACTGGGAGAAGTTGAACTGGGGAATAGCCTAACTCTTTCAGTTCTGTGAGGATTATATTTGTCAGATTTGGGATGTATGCCCCTCAGGACTACTCGGAGGTTTCTCTTAGATTTTATTTGGAAAGTATAGAATTCTGCTTTGTTGTTTTGAAGATAGGATATGACGTTTCTGAAATCTGGTATGGAGACGGTTTTTAGCTTGAGCTTTTGATCTTGCATGGTGTAGTAGAAGGGTGAAGAGCAGATGGATTTCAATTGTTGAAGCATAATGTTGACATTATCTGTTACTGATATATATCGGAGGAGGTTTTTTGGGGGTGGTTTGGTTTTTTGTAGGTGCATCGTCAAGATTTTGTGGGATTTGGAATCTGTTTGTCGTGGAGAAGGGAGAGTTTGTAGTGGTTATTGTGGATGAAATTGGTGTTGATGAATACGACCTGGATTGATTGTTTATAGTTTTCCGCTTTTTGACACTGGTTTTGATTAATGGAGAGGTAGGAGTGGAAGTAGAATTGTTTGATTGAGCACTTATTACACTCACAGTCTCTTCATCGGAGTGGTCCATGTTGTCCGTTTGTTGGTTTGCGAAGAAGTGGGTAGGTGCTTTTAGCTTGCTCGTTTGCTGGTTGTACTGGACGTCTTCAAGGTGAGCTGTTTCGTTCGTGACTGTAGGGCGGTGGTTGATGCTGCGATGAGTAGAGGCGATGGGTTGTAGATTTGGGACATCGTCTGCGACGTCCATTGTGGTGTGGCTGTCTCGATGGTTGTTGTAGTTGATAATTTATTGCTGGTGAAGATATGATTCTCGGTGATTCTTGGCGATGTGATGTGGGACCGAACGCGTACGATTTTGACGGCTTGGGTAGCTGTCTGCGACCGATAGCAGGAAGTAAACAACTGATCCATGCTATTGTGCTAGCATTTCACTAATGTTTGAATTACACTACACAACAAAAAAAATCTTTCTCATTGTCAGGGCAAAATTTCTTGCCGCCTACTGCATGATAGTCACTCGGCTCTATCTAGATCGGCTGAATATGCAGGATGAGGTGGACACTCGAAATGTTGCTACTGTTTCATGAGCAATTACGGCCATGCTAGTTCTCAGTAAACTACGATGTTCTCAAGCAGATCACAGTATCATATAGTAATGCTCCAGGATGGTACCTTTACCGTCCCACACTTTACCCGCAGACACAATTATACGGAACTTGTTGGGTCTCATCAACGATGAAAGCGATCCAATCGAGATCTAATTCAAAGAACTAGCTCCTTCTGCGGTAGCTCTTTGAATCACTCCGCTCCTGCGATCCGAGAGCAACCAGCTGTCACTCACGAATCAGATCACTGAGTCTGCGATCCCAGTCTTTGAATCACTGACTCACGAATCAGATCACAGGGTTTGCGATCCCACTGTTTGAATCCCTCACTCAGGATCGCGGAAATCATAATATTTTTCTTTCTGGATACGTTATCGTGGGGTAAAATTAAATTAAGTGGCATATGCACAAAATATTGTAACCGAACGTTAATATTAAACTCTCTTATCTGATTGTGCTAATATAATACCTATTCTGGCTAAATATTATCCTACACTTTCAATTTAGGTTCTCAAGATCGCTTCACACTGCATTATGCTTTTACTAACATTATTAATAATTAACTTCATTTATCATAATGTCGAAGTAGAATTTGGATCAAGTCCTTAATTACGTTAAATTAATCTTAATTTTAATACAAAGGACATGTGTACAAAATTAGTATAAAAAATTAAAAATTTAAGGTTTTTAGTAGAAAAATATTGTTTTATTTGCCTGGCTGCTGTAGAGTTGTGTAATAATTTTTATTCAGTGACATAACAATTATAATATATCCACATGTATATGAATTTTTTACAGTAATTTTGTTCCTATTTAAAAGAAAAATCCAAATCCATTAGTAACCATTCAAATACATCAATTATTAAAATAAATATCCTAGAGGCACTTATGTATTTTATAACAATTTATTTCTTTAATAATAAATATCGAAAAGTGTATATAATTTTTGTCAAAAAATTATAAACTCACATTCAATTCAATTATTGGCTTTACAACCCTGGATGGGTTTTGGCCTTTTCAACAATATTATTCAATTCGCCAGACGTCTCCATCGTCCTCATAGCCTCCTCAACTCCGTCTATTCATCGTAACCGAAGTCTTCCTCTTAGGTTTCCACATCATAATTTTCTTAGGTGTTCTGCTCTCTCCCATCCTCAGCCGTATATCCTTCTCAAGATCCTTCGCTCAAAAGTACCTAACATCTTTTCGTCCATACTTGTCTCGCATCCACAACCGGTCGTATAATTGTTTTATATATTTTGAGCTTCACGTTATTATTTAATATTTTTGACCTCATTAGATTTTTATATGCATAATAGCATCTATTTCCATTAATTATTCGGGTTTTAATTTCGTTTGAGATTATATTTAAATTGTTTATTTGTGAGTCTATATAAGTGAATTCGTTTACTTACTCAAAGGAAAACTCCTTTATTGTCAAACATATAGTAAGAAAGTAAGTGAGAAAACGTCAAAACATGATGCAATAGTTGTCCTACGAGATTTCAATTCTAATTGAGTAGAGAGGACGAGTTTCTCAAGCTATTTGGAAAGAACAGCCTACATGAAACCATATGTAACAACGGTATCAGATTAGCACAATACGCAGCTGCCAACAACTTTAAAGTTGTAAGTACATGGTTCCCAAGAAAATATATCCATAAAGGAACCTGGGTAATCCCAGCTAATCAGATAGATACTGTGCTATTTTCTAAAAGATGGGCTACGAATATAAGAGCACGTCAGATCCTACCGAGGAGCAAATACTGACTCTGATCATTATTTAGTAGGGCTTAAAATGAAACAGAAACTCTCCAATAAGAAGAATTATAATAGATTTAGATTTATTGTTGTTTCAATTAGTCCTCGATTGAGGAAATAGGATACGTCATACATTAAAAATGAACATAAGGTACATAATTAAAAAATCTTAAAATAAATTAATAAAAGAAAATGTATATAGACAAAAGTCAATATAAACACAACACGGACACATGATGTCACACACACACTGGGAAACACAAACAAGCACACATTGAGAAACACGCAATGGAGTTTTGAACTACTTGGACCAGGAAACTGACCTTCCCTCTGTCGTAGCTCCAGGCAATACATCAAACAAACAAAAAAAAAACAGCAGAAAAAACTGAATAGAAATTTTAAAATTATGTGGTGTGCTATTTTACAAGGCAGCTCATTCAACACTTTTTGCAGGAACTTTGATTTTAAATACTAGAAGGACGACTAAGAAAATCCTGTACCGAGTAAAACGCGCCATTTAAAAGAATAATTTTACTCTGCTTCACGAAGCAGAAGGCTGTTGTAAAAAATTATCCCGGTATTGTGAATACTTTTGTGGTGTAGAGCAAGGCGATGCTTGTCCACATGACCTCTGATTTATCGTCGCGTATTCATGAAATTCGCCATTCGTTTGAAACAAATTAGTGTTCCGCTTTACAAACTTTAATATTTCATAAATATATACGCTTGGTAAAGTAAGTATTTGCAAACCTTTGAAGAAAGGCTTGCAACTCGATCTATAATTCGTACTAGAAAGTATTCTAATGGCACGCTTTTGAAGCTTAAATATTTCAATTTCCTAGAGCAGTTTCCCCAATTAGAGATGCTATAGCACGTAATTGAATGAGAATACGCGAAATAAACCATTATGACGTACTTTTTGTCAACGTGTTGCATTAGTGTTCTCAGAGAATAACAAGCTGATACATATGGCCATTCCACTTTAATTTATCGTCAATCCGAAGGCCGAGGAAAGGTGCATTAGCTGAGAAGTTGTCTACGGGTCTATTACTAGCATCAGCACTAAACTCAATAATTTGGTCTTATCTAGATTGAGGGATAATTTATTCACGTTAAACCAAATATTTAAATCATTCAGAGCGTTGTCTACTTTATTAATCAGATTATCGAAGTTTTTATCTGCAATAACTATATTTGTGTCATCCGCGTAGAGAATCGATTTTAGAGGATTTACGTATCCTGGAAGATCGTTTATGTACAGAATAAAAAGTAATGGCCCAAGAATTTATCCTTGAGGAACACCACATGTAATAAATTCCCAATCGGATAAATGAAGTTGGCCGTCTTTGGTTTCAATTACTACTTGTTGTTTGCGGTTTGTAAGATACAATCTTAGTAATAATATTTGGTGATCTACGGTGTCGAAAGCCTTAGAGGTCAGCAAAAATGCCAGCTACCTTCAGTCCTTCATCCAATGAAGTCGTACATCGCGCTATATATGAATTATTTTTTCAAATATTTTAGAGAAAATAGGAAGGAGAGAAATGGGCCTGTAATTAGATAATCAGATGGCGATCCTTTCTTAAACAGGGGAATTACTTTGGCTATTTTTAACGCATCGGGAAAAATTACAGCGGAAAGACATTTGTTAAATATTACTTAAAGTGGTAAAGCGATAGAAACAGCACATTCTTTTACCATTATACTAGTTATACCACATATATCTGTTGCTGAGGAACACTTCAAATTTCTAATTACTGAAATTATTTCAGCTTTATTTATTGGTTGCATAAATATAGTATTCGTAATTTCCGGAGTGGAATTTTGTAACAGATTTAAGAAATCATCATCATGACATACAGAATTATCTTTAGCCAGAAAGTTAGCAACATTAACGAAATAAGAGTTGAATTTGCATGCCGCGTCTCTACCACAAAAAGTTTCACTTCGATCTACAAGCGCAATTTCTTTATGGTTACAGGTACCATTTCCAGTCACATTTTTAATTACATTCCAGGTGGCTTTGACTTTATTATCTGCATTCGCTATATATCTGGAAATATTGAGTTTTTTCGCGGCCACGAGCACTCTCTTGTATATACGTCTGTAAGTTTGAATGTAATTTATTAAACTAGGAGATGCAGAAGTATGTTTAAGTTTGTTCAAGTAACAGAGTTTATTCCGTGATATTCGGATACCGTTCGTAATCCAACTTACTGACTTAACGTGATTTGATCGATTTAATTTAATGGGGGCTACTTCATCAATAATCGATACAAAAACATTTAGAAAGTGTTCAAAAATCGTATTTAAGTTATGAGTTCTGCTATTATCTAGGAAAGGGAGCCAATAAATTGCATACAATTTATCTGAAATTAATCGATATTTTTCGGAGCAGAGTTTTCTTGTTCGCAACCATCGGTTCGGATTTATAATTTTAATTAAATCTTCTTTAATGTACATAAATTGTGCTTTATGGTCCGAAATTCCAGTTTCAATTACGTTCACCTTGTAAGAATCCTTGTCTAAGTTACTCACAAGGTAATCAATGCAAGGTACATGCATATAGATTATGCAGAACCAAAAAAGAGAGACAGCTGCCAGCTCCTTCTCTCCACCAACAAATCTTTTTTTATAAATATAACTAATTGTCGTCTTAGAAATTCTTTGAGTACCGTCTCGGAAATATTGCTTGCATTGGAGGAGCGGACGAGCAAAAGCTTTGTTCGTTTACAGTTGTCTACTAACTTGGAAGTGTTTCGGAATTGTTTTTGTGGTGGACTGCTGTAGAGTGGACAGCACCATCTAGTGGGAAATCTATAAAGCTAATCAGTCGTTCGAGTGGAGTTGGACAGTGCGGTTGTGCGTAGCCCTGTGATTAAAATTAAGTTACATTCGAATCCCCAACAATTGGTAGCAGAGACTGGTTCGATAATACGGACAATTACAAACAAGGGAAGTGAAATTTTACAAAAACGCGAGTGATAATAAAATGGAGCTGTCAACACAAAGAGTCGAGATTTTGCGCGGGGACAATTACCTAACGTGGTCGTTAAAAATGGGTGCCATTTTGAGAAAAAAGAAACTTTACAAAACAATTATCGAGAAACCTGAGCCAGTATGGAGAAATGAAGACCAAGCAGAAAAAGAAGAATGGGAATACAAAAATGATGATGCGTTTTCGGAAATTGTGACAACATTATCGCCCGAACAAGCTGGACCGTTTATTGGATGGACTAGTGCTAGAAAATTATGGATGAAGCTGAAAGAAAATTTCGAAGGTAACGCGCATGACAAATTAATAGACGCTATGATGGAACTGAGACAAATTAAGATGGGAGAGAAAGAGACAGTTGAAAATTACATTACAAGAGCCCGAACAATGGAAGCGAAATGTGCTATTTATGGACAATCAATTAGCGAACGAGAACTGGTATTCCACGTAGTGCGAGGTATAAATGAAAAATTTGAAACAATAGCTGCGACGCTCCGAATACAGAGGTCGGCAACAATGGACGACATCAAACAAGCCTTGAAAGAAGAGGAGGCAAGAATGGGAAACAAAACTACACAAAACAAGAGCGATGCGGTTTACCAGGCAAGAAACCATACAATAAAAGAAACTAGAACTTGTTACAATTGCAACAAAGTCGGTCATCTTGGAAAAGATTACTGGCATAGGAAGAAAGGAGGAAATACAAGACAAAATGAAAATAATTCAACCGTTAGAGGGCAATCTTGGAGAGGTCGAGGAAGAGGTCAAGGTCATGGAGGTGGAGCAAGCAACAATCGAGAGAGGAATCAACACCCAGCGAGCGTAGTAACAGAGAGGGGTGACAATCAAAACTTCCACGTAACAATTAAATTAACGGACGTGGCTAATGCAGTATCAGAGGACCCAGATAGCGAAAACATTTGGGGAATCGATTCCGGATGTAGTATTCACATGTCACCGCATTATCAAAATATGACGAATACAAGGCCTTACAATGGAACAGTGGTATTGGCAGAAGAGGCGAGAGAAATCGACGCAACAGCCATAGGTGATGTAGAAGTCATAACCCGAGTGGAACAAAAAGTGTACAACACTACAATTAGAGATGTACTATACGTACCGAGATTAAGAATGAACTTGTTATCAGTGCGAAGCCTAGTGAAAAATGGGAACTCGGTCATATTCGACCAAAACGGTGCATCAATAGTGAACAAAAAAGACGTAGTAGTAGCGACATCAGAAGACGTGGAGATGATGTACGTAATTAGAACTGAGCCGAACAAATACATTGACAGGGATGTTTTGCATAACGATGATTCCAACATGACGGCGGTAGAGAAGCAGACGTGGCACAGACGGATGGGTCACATTGGAGAGAAGTACTTAAACAAGATGAAGAACGAAATCGAGTACAAGGATGTAAAATTAGATAAATGCACGGATTGCATTATCAGCAAGGCAACACAAGCGCCACATAAAACAGTGACGAACGAAAGTGCAACGTACGTGTTAGACTTGATACATATGGACCTTTGCGGGCCCATGCCGGTAGCATCTATGGGAGGTGCGAAATACATTTTCACAATAGTCGACGGATACAGTCGAAGAGTTTTCGTATATTTCTTAAAAACGAAGGATGAAACTTACAACAATTTAAGGACTTCGTGGAACACAAAGAAAATGAAACAGGGAACAGAGTCAACCGAGTACGCAGCGACAACGGAACTGAATTTACAAATGGACAGATGAAAGAGCTAATGCGACACAAAGGCATAAAACACGAATTGACGGTACCCGGAAACCCAGCGAGTAATGGCATAGCCGAACGGATGAATCGGACAATATTAGAGAAGACAAGAGCACTATTACAAGATTCGAAGTTAACACAGAAGTTTTGGGGTGAAGCGGCATCAACAGCCGCATACCTGCTGAACTGTTCGCCAAATAAACACAACGGAGACCAGACGCCAATTGAAAAGTGGACTGGAAGAAAACCAAATCTCGGACATCTGAGAGTTTTTGGTTGCGTGGGATATTACACAACGACGACTACATGCAGAGGGAAATTCGACCCAAGAGCGGAGAGAGGAATTTTTGTGGGATATTCCAAGTCAAGACTTGCATACAGAATGTACAATCCAGAGAAGCAAAAGTTATTTGAGTCGAGATCTGTCATTTTTGAAGAAAACAAGAAGGGAGGAGACTTACTACTAGGTCAAGTGGAAGAGACTGAAAATTATTTGGTCGAGATGATAGAAGAATTACAAGCGAATAGAAGAATTACAAGCGAAAGAAGGAGAAACCCGAATATTGGAAAACACAACAAATGTAAACAATGAAGAAGATGAAAGTAGCCATGAGCAACTAGAGGAGGAACCAGAGGAGAACGAGCCCCCGATAGCTGAAATGACAACGAATAAAAGAGGGAGAAAACTGGGTGAAACGAACATACAGATTCAAGAAAGACATCGTATGGAGCGAGAAAGAAATGAACAACTATTGAGAGGAAGTGGAGTAAGAAGATCACAACGAATTGAGGAAAAACATGTTGCAAATATAGTGTTTGAAATTCCTAAAACTGCGGAAGAAGCCAGGAACAATCGAGCAGCAAAGGAATGGACGAGAAATTTATTGGAAGAGCTGGAGTTAGAAGAATTCATTAGTGAGACGACAACGATCGAGAGTGACAGCCAAGCAGCCATACAATGGATCCAAAATTGCGGAGTGAGGAGTCGGACGAAACATATTAACCGTTTATACTATTTTTGCAGAGACTCGTATACTAACGGCGAAATACAACTAAAGCATATATCGTCAGAAGAATTGGAGGCGGACCTCCTAACTAAACCAATCAGTGAAAGAAAACTTCGAGCAGCTATTGAGATGTTGAAGCTCGGATGGTCTGCCCAGAGGGGGGAATTGTAGAGTGGACAGCACCATCTAGTGGGAAATCTATAAAGCTAATCAGTCGTTTGAGTGAAGTTGGACAGTGCGGTTGTGTGTAGCCATGTGATTAAAATTAAGTTACCTTCGAATCCCCAACAACTGCCATTAAAGAACATTCTCAAGGTTTTTTTTTATTTTGCGTCTTTTGACCTGATTGCGGCCGCCACTGTCCGTGCCTGCCGAGACAAGCCATCGCCTGTTTCATCTTGGTGCTTAATTACTTCTGTATTGGGAATTACAGAACAGTAAGAGGATTGGATCCTTTGTGTAAATGCTTGGTGAATCACAGAACATTGAAAATATTAGGAGGATCTATACGGACAGTTGATTAATTTGTATAAATGTTTGTCATGTTTTGTGTTTAAAAAAACAAATATTTAACTTCAATTCATTACTAACTATCTAATGGTAGATATTATTACAAATTATGTCCCTCCAACGTGGGGCATGAATTAGAGATATTCCAGTGAAAATTGGATTACTTTGATAGTTGTAGTAGTAGTTTCAGTTCGTATCAAAACTGTTTAAAAGCAATCCGTTTTATTTTGCTTAAGTCAAGCTGCATCAGGAATACTCACACTTTTACGAAGGTACTTATTTCCGTATAATTTAACAATTACATAGCATAATAATTAGTTTTGCCAACATTGACCAATGTATTTTTCTTTTCTTTTTACATTGAAGCCGCCATTGATGTGATATGAGGTAGTGCATGTTTTCAAGGAATTAAATAAACCAACTCAAGAAAGAGAAGGGGATGAGGGTAAGGCTTCAAGAATGGTCAGTGAGTCAGTCAAGCATTGTTTGAATTTGTTGGTATTGTAGCATTGCCCTAAGTACCCGTTGGGAATTAAGATTTAGATAAATTGACAGTGCTACTGTGCTTTTGGGAAGAGGTCATATTTTATGGCGAATATATATAGTAGGGTAGCGTCTGTAATTAATCTCATAAATGGAATGGGAAGGGAGACAGGTATATTTTCTTTGATTTTGTCAAGTTTCAAATTTTCATAATCTAGTTCTCCTTGCTGTGAGTATTGGCATGCAAATACATTGACACACCTCCCCCTCCATTATATAAACCAAACACTGCCAACTAATATCTTCAACATTTCCAAACCAAGCTTAGTCTTACTCCCAAACTCCCTGTCAGCAGCATAGTAAACATTTCTTTGAACAGCTTATCTGAAGATCAGCATTTAGTGTTGGATAAGGGCCTTTCTTTCTCCCTCACTCACAACTTGGACCCTTTTAAGTTTACCCGTCACACCTTAAAATTCTCTGAAAAAGAACTATGAATCTCTCAGTAAATAGAATCCTTTAATACAAGAACTCCTCTTCTTTTTAAATTTAAAGAAATGTCCAAAGAATGACCTCCAAAGTTCCCACATAATAATCAACTGCTTCAAACATTACCAATTCTTCTAGTGTCACATATTTGAATATTCAAAGGCTAATGCCTACTATAATGAGAAATCAAATCAAGAAAAGAAAGCCGTAATCAAGAAAAGAGTAATACAAGGATGCAGTCCATGCTCTTTAACAGGCGATGAAGAAAGTTAAAACGAAATATGGAAAAGGAATCATGCTGCAAGAAGAAGAAATAAAAACCCAACTCTTTGCCGAAGATATTGTGGTATTAGGAGAGTCAGAATAAGATTTGGAAACCATAATAAATGGCATTACGTGGTCCTGGAGAAAGAGTTCAATATGAGGATTAATAGAGGGAATACCAAGATAATGGAGTGTGGTTTGGGAAACAGTGAAATAAAAAAAGGCTGTTAGTTGAGAAGGGATATTTTGACGGAAGTTAAGGAATTATGCTACTTGGGGACCGTAATAACTAGGGTTGGTAGAAGTATAGTAGACATAAAGAGTAGGATAGCACAGGCAAGGAAGGCTTTCGCGAAAAAGAGATTTTTACTTACGGGTAATATAAGTGTGAATATTAGGAAATCGTTGCTAAAAATTTTGGTATGGAGCATGGCGTTATATAGGTGCGAAACGTGCACAATAGGAGTTGCGGAAAGGAAAAGAATAGAAGCCTTTGAAATGTGGTGTTATAGGCGAATGCTGAATATCAGATGGGTGGACAGAATCAGTAACGAGGAATTTCTAAACAGAATAGGAGAAAATCGAACAATATGGAGGACGTTGACCAAGGGAAGGGATAAATTAATACGCCACGTTTTAAGACACGAGGGTCTTGTAAAATTAGCATTAGAGGGAAGTGTGTGGGGTAAGAACAGAAGAGAGAGGACAAGGACAGATTAAGGAGGATGTGGGTTGTGCTACTTATGGGGAAATGAAAAGGCTTGCATAAGATAATCTATCATGGAGGGTTGCATCAGACCAGTCTTAGAACTGCATACCACAACAACGACAAAAATGAAAATTCATTCAATTAGTAAATAAATTATAATAATAATAATGCAAAATTACATGTTATAGAGTTTAGTATTACAGTTGATGTTTAGTGTCGTGGGTTCTATCTAAGACAACGAACTTTATTTACATAAATATTAACAATGATCTGATAGAGAATCACTTCGTCGGTACACTTGAAAGGTGCAAGTGGTTTGGCGAGCGGGAGAAAGGCGGTCGGGGAGAGACTATCTTATCAACTGAAGCCAAGCAAGCGCAAGAATCTAGTTCCCAGATTTCTGTGCGTGAGGAAAAGGTTCGCCGAGTTTCGGGTCATTACAAATCTAAGATTATTTATAAAGCATTATAACTATTGTTAAAAGTTATAGTTACCAGCTCTCATAAGTCTACTCATAAAAGCTGTATAGTAAATATAAATGTACCTGTGATATGATAGCCAACATTAGAAGTGGGTCTTGTTCTTTGAAATTTCCAAACAACCTGTCCCAACACATACCTTCTGTAAACTACAAAATAAAAGTGGAATTGTCATTCTTCCATCAAACAAGGGTCCCACTACCATTGTTATAGATCTTATGATTCACTGCACTCTATGGGAGATCACAAAACTTCTAAGCCTATCCATCTTCCTGAGCCCAATCTTTCTGTAACTTCAGAAATAGATATGTTTGTCCAAACTGATGACCAACTTAAAATTATCACCCTCTTTTATTGAGCTCCTCACTACAAAAAAACTAAGAATTCCTACCGTCTACATGCTTACAAAAATTCACAAACAGAATGTCCAGGCTACATTTGTACAACCCCACAGAAAGGAGTTTTGCTTCAGTGGCTGAATCCCTCCAACCAATAATGGAAAAAGTACCTTCCTTCATTGAAGGGACAAACTATATCTGCTACCACCTTTATGAACCATCAAAACCGTACCAATAGCCTGGTGGTACTTGGATATTTATTGTCCTTTGGGTCACCAAATTTCTTCCTGATTAGGAACCTTCTTTTTGCCCAGGAATTAATTTTATTTTCAATACATCATTTACTGTCATATAAGTAACACAAAATATAGGCGACCAGATGGCCATCTTCCATGCCACCTAACCAAGCAGGAACAGCAAAAATTACACTGAAACACTTAACTTGGTTCCATTTTGTAGATTAGATCTTCACATTATGGACCAGATCCCGTTTCCAATTTCTTCGACCTTTCTCCACCGCTTTTCTTGGTTGTTTACTAGAAATGACGAAGTGGTTATACTGTTCTACAGACAAGTTCCAGTTCCTTTGATAGTTTGAAGAATGTATGTCTTTTATTCATCGTCATAATTACTGAGTTCGTCAATATCACTGTCCGATTCGAAACCGTTCAGCTGCATTACTACGGTCCCACTTTCAGGAAAATCTTGACTGAGGTGGTCTTTTTCCCAGTAATATTGTTCAATTTTTTAATATGGTTGATAATGTTTTTTCCACAAATCGGTAGTAACTAACGTCAGTGCTTGCATAATTCTTTTGTATTATTAATGCTACGACCATTATTAGCTATGTTATGATTAGCCACATAATTTTTTACATACACCCAAATCAATTCAATGGGGCTGAACTCGCAGTGAGCTACAGGCAGCAAAATCAGTTCTACATCCGACCTTAACTCTTTCGTTATGATGTCTAACTTTGTTTGGGGCACGCCATAAAATGGCCTACTGATTTATAATAATTCTGCTTTTGTCAGCTCAATCAGTTCTGACACATTCTCTGGGCACGGCACAGCTTTTGATTGACACCATTCCAAAATATGTTGTTTCTTCCATGACAAGTGGGATTTTTTTGAGGGGTCTAACATCGTATGGTACGGGGCCTCATCAATCACCACAGCAGATGTTTTAGGTAACGTCCAAGAACACCCCTGTACCGTTCCTCGAAATGATCAGAATTCATTTCTTTGTGATAATCATTGGTACCTTTACACCCAACGAAACAATCTTCGCTGCCCAGTAAAAAACCATCTTCGTTTCCGATGTGCAGCATTATCACTCGCTGTCCAGAACCTGATGGCGTTTTAAAGCCTCCTATCCATCCGTTTCTTTCTTGCACCGAGCTGAGAAACATATCAAAATTTTCAAACTCTTGAGCATTTGGAACTTTTTCTTGCCATCCGTATAAAATATTTTCCTCAACTGACGAATTTTTCGCAAGTAAGCGTGTCTTGAGGCTGCTACTGTCACCGACTCCAGAATTATAGGTTTTTCTCAAGTTTTTTAAATTGGAAACCAATTTTGATAAACACATTTCTGGAAAATCATAGCAGCTCTCTTCCAATCTTTCTTTCATGTAAAACATTGTTGGAAAAGTTTTCTCCAAATGAAATTCATGAACTTTTCTTCGCATAATTCCAACTGTAAAATCGTCTATTTCAATATTGGGACATCCTCTGAGCTCCTTACTTGTCCGTCTTCTTTTTTCGGCCGGTAATGTAGAATTAATATTTTTTTTATTCTCGGCCACAAGTCGTTTTATTGTACTTACAGAAACTCCTAAACAGGATAGCGTTTGTCAGCACTTCTTTCTGCACACAATCGAAAATAATCAACGGTATTAAGGATCATGTTTCTTCCGCGATCACCAAGATCTTTATTTGGAGACATATGCGAGCACTAAGGTAGACAGCAGTAGTATGAGTAATGTCATTTAAAAGGAAAACAACAAGGAAGAGCGGTGGAGAAAGATCGGGACCATGGGTGCCACCCACCCTTTCACCCTCCCGCTCCAATGAACCTTTCCTTTCTCCCTACACTTTTTAAAAAATTGTATAAACTTTTGTAGCGTTTCTACATCAATGAAGCTTATATTTTATATTTATGACTTTCAATTGCTACAAGAAAAGCTTTGTCTCACTCTTCTGTGATGTGCAGTCAAAGAGTTAGCAGAGGTCCACTAATTAATTAATTTAGAAAAACTTAAGCTGCACAGATTATTGGAACTTTGCGGATAGGTTTCGAAGGCTTTGATCTGTCTTATTCTTAATTTTCAGCCCGTTTGAAGAAACAGTTTGAAATCTATGAGTTGTCAAAGTCGAGCTATATGAAAGAAAGACAAAAAAACGTGACTTTTTTCAGTTTTTTCGCCAAGCCGAATGTATAAAATGTCTTTAAAAAACTTTATTTACATATCATAAAATGGCATTAAATTATGCGTAAAATGAGACCTTTCACTATAGCGTAGGTCATTCGGAATGGACACAGTGAGGCTTCAAACTCAGGGCTCTACTATTTTGACGACCTCCAAAATGACGACAAAATTTGCCACAACAAATTTTTGGGGCAATTTATGGTTGAACAGTTATCAGAACAACCAGCAGTATTATAATTTTGATCATACCACTGTATTCTGTGCTAGAAGTTGTATCCATACGCCGAATTTCACACTGATCTGGCCTCTAGAACTGATTTAACAAGGGGTCAAAGTTGGCGTTAACGCGATGACAGCCGATTGAAGATGGCATTGTAACTTCTGAACCTGTGTACAATGAACTCTAATATTTTGAACACTTTCAATTGGTTTACTTCCTTACAAAATTTCATGAAATTTGGAGAGGATCGAGTGGGAAGCCCTCGGTGATTTGACAAGGAATGACCTCTTTGTTAACTTTTTCTATATCATAATTTTATTCGTTTTGTTCTTCTTATTTGTGACTTGTTCGTATTCTGCATCAAACCACACGTTTCCTTGTTTCAATATAATCCATTTCGGCTCTGTTGGCAATTTAACTATTCCTTCTGAACAAGACCATTTTTATAGTGATATTCTGTTTTAGTTTCTGCTTTTCTACATAGCAACTTAATTTGTTGTTCATATTCATTTTTTATTCCAAACCACTTCTTTCAATGTTATATTTCTCAACTTTTTCTCTAGTTAAATATAAGTATTGAGTTTTTCTATTATTCTAGTTACTACCAGATAGTACTCTCTCTTTACCTTTTTACATGAACTATTAGTTTATGCTCAATTGGTTTAGAGATTCATCATCAAGGGATCTCTAAGCTGCGAGATGTATTGATTTATGAGGGAAAGTTGTATTTCAAATCAAAATATTTATGAACTTGCTAATCCAATTAAAAATAATTTCCTAAACTTCTTAGTCATTATATCCCACTTGTGCATTAAATTGTCCAAGAAGTAATTTAACTTCAATGAATAGGCAATTCCAAATGACACTTTCTAGTTATTCATAAAATTGATCTAATATTATTAAATCTCTTTCTTGCCCCAATAATAAATATATGGTATGGTTTTTTGGTATAAAATCCATTTAAAGTGTTTTAATAAATCAATAATCTCACAATTATTTTTCATAGATAATCAATGCAGGTAATTTGTCAGAAAGCAATATTTATATAATATATTTATGATGTTTTGTCCATATTGAGTCCATTTTAAAAGGATAATATGTTTGTTAAATAGGATAATTTGTGCTGTGGACTGCATCATGTGAAGGTTATGGCCAATCTAAGTGTTTTAATCTAACATTTACTAAAAAACTATATCCAAACTCATGTTTTCTTTTTTCACAGTTATAATGAAAATTACTGTTCTTCCTTTCAAGTATTCCCTGTCTTTTCCATCTAATTTTCTGTAAATCTGTTATATCTATATTATAATTTTACAGCTGTTTTTCACATTGTTCATTACAGGGATAACACATTCATTGTTCCTATTTGCACCCACAACTAAAAATTCTATTTATGCATTGTCCAGCTTTACTGAGGTTCCCTAATGTGGTAAACAAGTTTGAGATTGTCAGCCCGCCAACCTTCTACTTGGAGGACCAGGGTACATAATTTACTTAATGGAGTTTGTTTGCCTTATAAAATATATTCACACAATCTTAAGAGACATGTTCATTTATATAAAGTGTGGTGTGCATTGGCACACACAACAAAAACAAGTACAATCATCCTGAGTATAAAATATTTATTGTGTTTTATTTCATTTTGTGTATGTATTTATCTTATTAATCTTAAGTAGCAGGCTAGGTTGCTCACCAAGTAAACTGCATAGCATTAATGAATGTCATTGTTACATTTTAATATAATAAAATATGTAGCCAGACAATGAACATAAATCTTGTAAAAAAACACACACACAGGATATAGAAGGGTCTGTGTCAAAGTCATAACACTTGACATGCAAAGGAACTGGACAGTTGGACAGCCAAATTTTTCAACACAAAAATGCTTGAGTGCTTGAATGCGAAAAAGGTTTCTCCTACTTTACTGGTAAGACAGACCTCCACCAGAAAATGTAAGCAGGGCTGAGATAAAAAGGCCAGTCAGTGATTACATTCTGGCATTACAACATTCATTCATTATTCAGGCATCTTTTATTCAGCAACCAGTCATTCATGAGTCATAAAGTATTGCTATTTTCATAGAAGAAGTGATAGTAGAGTTTTAGACTTGACATTGGAGCCATCTTTGCTGATGATTTGGCAATGGTTTAGAGGACTTCGTAAACCTACAAATGGCCAACTGTGGGCACAACAATGACTGTTTCCAGAGACTGCAGCTGACCAGTGAAGAAAAATTATTCATATTTCTCACCCCTAGTAACCTGAATTTGATGTCACTTCAGTATTATGCACTAAATAGCCCAGAAAAATTCTTGCTTTCTGTTGGCTGGAGAAGTAGTTAGCCCACTTTTTAAATTAATCAAATTGTTTTCCCTTTTTTAATTTAATTTTTTATTAACCATTAATAATAAATCATTTTTAAATTAATTAAGTTTTTTTCTTTTTACATTTCCATTGTTATTAATTACTAATAACTAGTTATTAAAGTTAATGAAATACCTTCCCACTTCAAAAACATCCACCACAAAAGTATTTAAAAAGACAGAGAATTAATAAATGCCAAACATAAGAGGGAACATTAACTATTTCCTATTGTACAGCAACAACATTAACTATTTCATGTATGGATTGCTTTTACATTTATTCCAAGCCACTGTTTTTATTCAATTCAAAAACATAATAATGCCAATTTCTCATTTACTCAATTTGTATAGTTTTACACAACTGACTGCTTTGTATGACATTCATGATAATCTTAGTTATATGTCTGTAAATATATAATTGTGCTTGTCATAATCTTATACTTCAAGACATTTGTTGAAATTAATACAAATACTAATAATACAAGTGTCCTGTTTTAGTAACAATTTATTAAGAAAATTTTTAGTATACTTCAAACATACCGATCAAAATTGATGCCAGTTTCAATATATGATTGACAAATATGATTTCCATTTAGCTGTTTTTCTCTTTCCAGATAGGCTCCTCTGACAATTTTTGCTGCAAAACAGTATTTTAGTTTTTCAGCCATAGAAAGTTCTTCTGATAATAGTGCATTAGCATCCTAAAAGACAACCAAGAATTAATGTTGATAATGTATCATAATCCTTATGTCAATAAAACTGTTTATTTAAATTTCAGTCTAGTACAAAATCAAATAGGGGTGAGTGTTGGCGGAGAGAGAGGGATTGTGGAAAAGTAGCAAAGGGGATTAAGGAGTGAGAGTGGGGAGGTGAGAGGGAGAAGTAAGGAGAGAAAGAGGGATGAGGGAGAGGGATAGAGAAGGGAAAGAGAGAATTTTTATTGTATATATTAATATATTTAATTTACTTGTCCTTCATCTAAGAGCATTTCTATGTACTACAGATTTAAAAGGAACAATAAAATTCTTATCTTATCTTCCATGTATTGTTCTGAATAATATTATGCTTAATTTTAAATATTTCTATTACAAATATATTGGTTAGCCGATCACTGGAAATGTCTTCCTAACATTCTGATACTCCAAAAATTTAAAGAAATCCTTACGAGGTGATTTCCATGTGTGAACCTCAGGTATATTATTGTGTCCAGAGTTGGCCATTTGTAGGTGTACGAAATCCTCTAAACCATATATATATATATATATAGATGACTTACCTGAGGTTCATGAATGGTTGGTACCTTGTGAGGCACCTCCCCCTTCATCAGAAAGTTTGGAAGACATTTCTAGTGATTGGCTAGCTGACGACTGAGCAGCCAAAATTTGCTGCCCTGCTAGCTTAGGCCATAAACAATTGACCCCACCAGGTCACCAACTTCTCTCAGTGAGAGACTGCGAAGAGGCAAGAACTTTATGGGGGTTGGGGAGATGCATACTAACACCCCCATCTTGACACACACTGATTCAAGTACATCCATCCTCAAAGGTGCCAATCTTTAAATATTAACACACTCTCACAGCACCTCCACACATCAAAGTATACACAATGTACACACACATCAGATTTTATCACACATACTAATTCCACTGATCTTGTGCTGTTATAGGTGCTGGGGGGGGGGGGTAAGGTGAAGGTAAAGATCTATAGGATATTGAGTCCAGGACTTTGTGTCTAGATTGTAGGACATGCTGAAATGAAAGTTCCCATAGATGGGGTTCAGCTTCTGAAGAATCAGGAGGTAGGGCTTTGATGTGGGTCAGTGGTGAAGCACTGGTTGAAGTTGTTGGTGTTGTAGCTATGGGCTTGGGTAGCTATGGTGAATTGTGTTTTGTAGAGTTTTACTGTACTTTGGTGGTTGGCAATCTGTTCGGGGAGGGGTCTCTTTGTCTGGCCAATGTAGAAGGCTGGGCAGAGTGTGCAGTTAATTTTGTAGATGGTGTGGGAGGACAAACAGGTTATGTTTTCTCTAATTTTGTATGTAGTGCTGTTGGTGGGATTCTGGAAGGTTGTGGTGGGTGGGAGTATTGGGTAGACATTGCAATTGTTTCTACCACGTGGTCTGCAGCCAATTGTGGGTGGGGTATGGGGGTGTGGGGTTTATAGGGTTTGAGCAGAATGTTGCGGAGGTTAGATGGGTGCCTAAAGTCAACCCTTGGAAAGGTGGGTAGTATGGACAGGAGGATGTTTTTCATGTCAGGGTTGGATTGTAGTCCAGTGTAGGCCAGGCGGAGGAAAGTGTTGAGTTTACATAGTCCGGAGAAGTTGGTAGTGCTTAAAGGAAGACTACGTTCTGTATGATGGTTAGGGGTGGGACTGGCTACTTGAGAAGTGGAGAGGGCGCAGGCTATTTGTTTCTGGAGGAAGTCTGTGGGGTAATTTCTGTTGCAGAAAGCATTGACTATGCGGTCGGTATAGGATGATAGGCTGTCCCAGATCGAACATATTCGAGCTCCCCTAAGGGCTTGACTGTAGGGGAGGGATCGTTTGGTACGCTCAGGGTGGCAACTGAAGAAGTGGAGGTACTGAAGGGTGTTAGTTGGTTTTATGAGGACAGAGGTGGTAATGAAGCCTGAATTTAGTTGTATGTCCATATCGTGGAAGGTGATGTTATTGGAGGAATAGTTCCAAGTGAATTTGACGGGGAATTTAGTGCTGACGTCATTGAGAAAATCTGTGAGGGTATCTGTTCCGTGGGTCCATAGCATGAAGATGTCATCTATCAGCTGGAACCAGGTTAAAGGTTGAGTGGAGAGGAATTGAGATGTTGTTGTTCCAGTTGCCCCATAAACAGATTGGCATAGGAAGAGCCCATCCGGGTGCCCATGGCAGTGCCGCTGATTTGATGGTAAATTTTGTCTTGGAAGGAGAAGAAGTTTCTGGTGAGGACAAACTGGGGGAATGCTATCAAAAAGTGGGTGTTTGGGAGGGAATTTAGAGTAAGTGTTCGAGGGCCGACAGGCCACTGGTGTGGGGGATGTTAGTGTATAGGGAGACAACATCTACAGTACCCAGTAGTGTGCCCCATGGAAGTGGTGTAGGTAATTCACCAGGCGATGGAGAAAGTGGTTGGTATCTTGAATGAATGATGGGAGAATTTCCACTAATGGCTGGAGGTAATCATACACCTAAGCGGAAATTCTTTCAGTGGGGGATTATAATTTGGGAGAAAGTAAAATGTGGGTGTTCTAGGTGAGGAGCTTGATCGAGGTAGAGCCATGGGTCCGAACAAACTTGTCTATTTCTGGGTAATGTAAGGGTTTGTGTTAGCGGGGACAAGTTTGTAGATTTTGTCATCCTCCAGTTGGCAGAGCGCCTCCGTCATGTATCTGTCGGCATTGATGATGACAGTGGTGGAACCCTTGTCAGCTGGGAGGATAACAATATCACAGTTGTTTTTGAGGTTGCGGATGACTAGGTGTTGGGTTGTTTGGGGAGAGAGTTGAGAAAGGTTGGCAAGGTCACATGGAATACAAGGATACTGATGAAATTTTGAAATGGATCGTTAGGTGGCAGTTTAGGAGGCAGCAATTTGGAGAGTTCTTTAAATTTTACCTGGCATGGGGCTGTGGCATATAGGAGTTCTGGGTTGGCTGAGGGATTTTTTTACAATGTGCTGCTTCTACTGGACTGTTTGGCAGAATTTAAAGGTATCACGGGGAAGTCTAGAGGGAAGCTTGGTGACCTGGTGGGGTCAATTGTTTATGACCTAAGCTAGCAGCGCACGAAATTTTGGCTTCTCAGTCATCGGCTAGCCGATCACTGGAAAAGTCTTCCTAACTTTCTGATGAAGGGGGTGGTGCCTCTGAAAATTATAAGAACTCCAAACCTCACAAGGAGCATACCATCTATGAATCTCAGGTAAGTCACCTACTATATATCTCTGTTTACTTTCCTTATTAATTGTTTTAACATGACACTGTCATTTCCTGACACACACACACACACACACACACACATATATATATATATATATGAACAATTATGATTAATTATGATCAATTTAAAAATTTTCATTTATTAATTTAAAGTGAATACATGGGCTTAATCTCAGGGGATTTAGGGTCTCTCAAGAGATGGAGTATGCAGTAGCTGAAAATAGAAAGAAAATACATTAAATATTATTTATCCAGAGTAATGAGCAAGATTCACAATTTTTTTTATAACTTACCCACAATTACTGGGCTAACAAATATCCACCTCTCGAATGTTTGTGCGTCTCTCTGGCGTCTTGCAGGGTTTGATCACGTCTGGACACGTCTGCTCTCGTCCGTCCTCTCCTCAATTCGTCTGACTTCTCGGGCTGCTTGGACCACATCCGTCCTCTCCTCCACTCGTCTCACTTCTCCGTATCTCTTCGGACCTAGTCCGTCCTTTCCTCCACTCGTCTCAATTCTCCATACGTCCGTCCTCTCCTCCTCTCATCTGACTTCTCCGTATCTGCTCGGTCCACGTCCGTCCTCTCCTCCACTCGTCTGCCTTCTGGGGATCTGCACGGTCCACGTCCGTCCTCTCCTCCACTCGTTTCACTTCTGACAGCTCGGACCACGTCCGTCCTCTCCTCCACTCGCCTGCCTTCTGGGAGCTCTCGGACCACGTCCGTCCTTTCCTCCACTCGCCTGCCTTCTGGGGTAGAGCCACCCATCGGCTTCCGCTTTTAAATCTTCCGACGGGAATTCATCTATTTCACAAAATTTCGGGGTTCCCCGCCCTCATTTTTTACACACGTTCGGCTGGGGTTTTCCCGCGGGGGTTCACCATCGTCATTCGGCGGGACTCTCCCGCGGGGAACCACCATCTTTCAGCCGACTAGCCATTGTTGTTGGCCGAACTGCGCCTCATAACGCCACAACATCACAAAATCCACCTTTTTTATCACATTGCCCCCGATCATTTTTAATAACATTTTACAAAATGTTTGAGAAATTTATCTCCATATTTTATCTTTAACACCCCTTCCTCATTCTTTTCAATCATTTTTGTGCTCGGAGAAATTACAAATTAATCAAATTGATTGAGCACCCTTTTCAACTTAATTTTAAAATAATCTTTCCTATTGATTTAGCCTTAAAATATTTATTAGCTAAAATTGAATAGAATTTCAAGTTCACACGTGGCTTACATAAACTTACACATGTTTGCCTGGTGCCCCCCATTGATAAAATGAAATCCTGTTATGAATTATAAATTATTTAAGTTTACCCGCTCACAGGAACGAAACTTTCAGCTTGCCAGGATTGAGAAACTTGGCATCACAGTTCAGTATTCACATGCCATCATAATATATTTACAACAACATTATATGGCTGAACTGCCCTCTAACATCATCCCTCACACAAAACAATCCTCAATGTGGCTCCATGTTTTCCTTCCTGTGACATTTTCAAAACCCCAAATGTAAAATGTACAGAAGCTTAATTTTTTATTCCTAAATAATACTGCTACTTATCCAACAATAAAAAACTAAAATAGCTTGATAGCCCCCATACCATATTTAATTACCCAGCAGTACAATCAATCAAAATAAACAAACTCCTGATAGAAGAGAATTAATAAAAAAAACAGATAAACTTTGTCTCTAACACTTCGGCTACCTGACTGTTTAAGAACCATTTACCTTTGACTATTATCAACGACTAAATTACATCACAATATTCCGCCTTTTTTTATCACAATATATATATATATATATATATATATATATATATATATTGTGATAAAAAGGCGGATTTTGTAAGGTTGTGGCGTTATGAGGCGCAGTTCGGCCAACAACAATGGCTAGTCCGCCGAAAGATGGTGGTTCCCCGCGGGGGAGGCCCAACGAGCGTATATAAAAAATGACAATGGTGAACCCCCGCGGGAAAAATGAGGGCGGGGAACCCCGAAATGTTGAGAAATAGGGGAATTCCCGTCGGAAGGTTTAAAAGGGAAGCCGATGGGTGGCTCGCGAGCAGAGCGCAGAAGGCAGGCGAGTGAACCAGAGAGCAGATATCCAGAGAGCAGATATCCAGAGCGCAGAAGGCACGCGAGTGAACCAGAGAGCAGATATCCAGACCCCAGAAGAGAAGTGAAACAAGGAGAGGAGAGGACGTGGCTCGACCCCAGAAGGCAGGCGAGTGGACGGACGTGAGCAGACGTGATCAAATCCTGCAAGACGCCAGAGAGACGCACAAACATTCGAGAGGTGGATGTTTGTTGGCCCAGTAATTGTGGGTAAGCGATAAAAAAAATTGTGAAACTTGCTCATTGCTCTGGATAAATAACATTCAATGATTTTTCTTTCTATTTTCAGCTACTGCATACTCCATCTCTTGAGAGACCCAAAATCCCCTGAGATTAAGCCCGTGTCTTCACTTTAAATTAATAAATGAAAAATATTAAAATTGATCATATTTGTACTTTAAATTAATAAATGTTTTATACACAAAAAAGTATATTACATTTTTGCGCCCAACCGTGTGAGTTTACGATCTCTCTCAAGGGTGAAGTACTGCAGAAGCTATTTTTGTAAAAGGTAATCTTTCCAAACTTTAGTGTTATAGTTTTTTTTGTTTTGCTTTCTTTCGTGTTCCTCTTGGGTAAAATTTAAATTCTGTGTTTTGCAATTTTTACTGTGTAATCTCCACAAGTACGCAATCTTTTGCTTACAAAAATTAATACATGTTTTTTTTAAATTAATATTTTGGGGTTTTCTTTTGTTTGATATATGCTTCTTAGAAGTAAAAAACGTGTGATTAATATGGAAAATTCACAGGAACTAGAATTTCAGTGTGCGCAGGTTGAGAATTTGGAATCCGAGGAAGTGATCGGTTTAAACGAAATGTTTGATGAAAGTGATAAAGGGGAAGAATCAGTGACAGAAAATGTAGAAGTCAGCAATAGGGATAGTATGTATGCGATAGTGGAAAAGAGTGATAAGCATAGAAGAGAGATTAATAGGCTAGATATTGAGATGCTGATGAAATTTTTGGATAAAAAATTTGATGAGATGAAATTAGAAAAGAATAATAAATTGGATGAGATGAAATTAGAAAATAATAGGTTGATAGAAAGAATGGATAAGAGTATGGCAGAATGGAAGGGAAATATAGGGGAAATGACTGAGAAGTTTAGTGTAGAATTTACAGGGGAAGTAAATAAGAATATGGAGGAGATAGGGGCAGTAGTGGAGGAAGAAATTATTCAGAACGAGGTATCTGAGAAAGCATATGATGATAAACATATTGATTTTAATGTGCACGTAGAAGAAATAGATAAGGAAGAAGTAATATGTAATTTAGTCGTTGATAATAGTCAAAGGGAAATGGTTCTTAAACAGTCAGGGAAAATAGTTGAGAGAGGAGAGAATCCTGTGGCTATTGATAATGATATGCAGGGAAATATTAGGAAACAGCTGAAAATAGAGATAGCTCAAGTTATTGCTATGTGATTAATTACGCACAATAATATCTACAACGTTTTATTTAACTCTCGCGCATTTTGTACAATGTTACATATAGCCATCTTATCTCAGACTACTAAAAACTTAGAGTCATTGTTGCGGTAAAGATCTGCCACACCGCGCGTCAGCCACTGAAGTTCTTTGCACTTCAATGCATGTCGTTACAGGTAGAGCCCCGCCCCCCTCCAGCGATAGCGAGACTGGAGCAGTAGCGTCGGTTAAACCGCACTCTTCGACCAGAACGAGTTGTCGTGTTGGCTTGTTGATGCCGTTGTTCGGGTTGCTGTTGTTCCTCTATCTGCTGCCGTTTCTGTTTCCGTTGGTGTTGCTGATGCTGCTGTGGTGGTGAAGGATGTTGCTCATCGTCCGCTGTAATGTAGGCTGGCTTAAGTCGGTCGATGTTAATCATCTTGATGATTCCACGTACGAGAATTTTAAAGACTTTTCCTTCTCGGCTTATCACCTGGTATGGTCCCTCGTAGGGTGCCTGCAGGCTCTTTCTCACCGCGTCCGTTCTCAGAAATACGTGGCTGCAAGTGGCCAAGTCTTTGCTGACGAATGTCATCGGAATACCGTGGTGCCTGGTATTTGGTATCTGAATTTTCTGCATGGTCTCTTTAAGCCGTCCCACGAACGTAGCGGGATCTGCAGGATTTGAGCTCGGACACAATAGTTCGCCGGGTAGCCGAAGGGACGTTCCGTAGACCATCTCAGCTGCCGTCGCCTGTATGTCCTCCTTCCATGCTGACCTAATGCCGAGCAAAATTGTGGGCAACGTTTTCGACCATTGAGTTTTGTTGTGAGCCATGATGGCCGCTTTCAGTTGCCGATGAAGGCGCTCTACCTGTCCATTTGCTGCAGGATGGTATGGCGATGTGCGCTGGCGTGTGGTACCCAGAAATTTCATGAGCGCGGTGAAAAGTGAAGACTCAAATTGTGTCCCCTGGTCGGTTGTCACACGGAGTGGCACGCCAAATCGGGAAACCCATCCCGTGTAGAATGCTGTTGCGACCGTTTCCGCAGATATATCCACTAGCGGAATGACTTCTGGCCACTTGGAGAATCTATCAATGCAAGTCAGACAATACTTAAAACCCTCTGACGGAGGAAGAGGTCCTACGAGATCGATGTGGATATGCTGGAATCTAACGTCTGGAGGGGAAAATCTACCTATAGGGCTTTTGGTGTGTCGAGCGACTTTAACTTGCTGGCATTTCAGGCAGGCTTTAGTCCAGGCTGTTACGTCTTTGTTAATCGATGGCCAGACGAATCTCTCCCGCACTAATTTAACTGTTGCATTCACTCCGGGGTGCGACAAAGAATGCAAACTGTTAAAAACCTCACGACGGAATGATTCCGGCACTATTGGCCGAATGCGGCCTGTTGATGTGTCACAGTAAAGTGTGACACCTGGTTCGCCCACTGTCATCGGCTGAAGCCGCAGCCCAGTGTTGGTGTCCGCCGAAAGCATTCGTTTTATGTCCGAATCTTCTCGCTGTTCTTCCGCCATGCGTTCAAAATCGATAGCGGATGGTGTGGCCATTTCTGCGATTTGCACTCTGGACAATGCGTCTGCCACCATGTTGTTCACCCCTTTTAGATATCTAATATCAGTTGTGAATTGGCTGATATAATCCAGATGTCTGATCTGTCGCGGTGAACATTTGTCCTCCTTCTGACAAAAGGCAAATGTTAAGAGTTTGTGGTCAGTGAGGAGCACAAACGGGCGACCTTCCACCATGTGCCTAAAATGCTTAATTGCCAGGTAGGCGGCTAGGAGCTCCCTGTCGTATGCACTATACTTCTGCTGTGCTGGAGAGAGACACTTTGAGTAAAACGCTAGAGGTTGGTACCCTTTCAGGTGACGTTGATGGAGGGCGGCACCCACTGCTTTATCTGATGCATCCACCACTATCGCCAACGTAGCCTCTGGGTTCGGGTGATATAATAATGTCGCTTCAGACAACGCTTTCTTACATGTTTCAAAATCAACAACTGTCTCCTCAGTCCACACGATAGGGGTCTTGTCGTTCTTTTTTGCGCCTTTTAGGTACTTGTTAAGCGACGCCTGCACTTTTGCTGCGCCTTTTAAAAAACGCCTATAAAAATTTAGGATCGCTAAAAATCGGCGCAACTCCATTTTTGTCTCTGGCCTGGGGAAGTTGGTGATTGCTGATACTTTTTCGGGTAACGGAGTAATTCCATCGGATGTTATTACATGGCCTAAGAACTGCACGGCAGATTTCCCTAGCACGCACTTCGCTGCGTTTAAGCTAACGCCATATTCTTTTAGCCGTTTGAACACTTGCTCGAGGTGATGCACATGTTGAGTTTCAGTCTCGGACGCTACGAGAATATCATCGAAATATGGCACACAGTAATCCATTCCGCGAAGGACCTGGTGGATGAAGCGTTGGAACGTCGCGGAAGCATTTGACAGACCGAAAGGCATGAAGACATATTCGAAAAGGCCAAATGGCGTAGTCACTGCGGTCTTTGGGATGTCCTCTTCTCGGATTGGGATCTGATGATATGCCTTCGCAAGGTCGAGCGTGGAGAAAATTTTCTTTCCTGCCAACACTTGCATGCAGTCTTGCATATGGGGCACTGGGTACCGGTCTGGAACGGTGACACTATTTAGTCGTCTGTAGTCCCCACATGGTCGCCAGTCACCATTAGCCTTTTGTACCATATGGAGAGGGGACGCCCAGCAACTTTTAGACGGCCTACAGACGCCTGTCGCCACCAAATATTCGAATTCCGTTTTTGCGGCTTTTAACTTATCAGGTGGCAATCGCCGTGGTCGTGCGAATACCGGCGGACCCGTCGTCTGGATGCAGTGTGTGACGTCGTGTCGAACTTCTCGCGGGGCTGCAGCTGTTTCAGTTAAAGCGGGGAATTTGGCCAGTAAAGCGTGGTAACTGGAATCCCCACAGACTGTTTTAATGCAGCCCGCATCTTGATTCCCCAGCGTTCCACGTGAGCGAAGTTGCGTGATTGAGTCCACCAAACATCCTCTCCGAATGTCCACTAGAAGCCCAAAATGGCGTAAAAAATCCGCGCCAATGATAGGTTGCGCCACCGCCGCCACAATAAATGGCCAATGAAACACTCTGCGTAAACCTAACTCAAGTTTCACCAACTTTTGTCCGTAGGTAGGAATGGCGGTTCCATTTGCAGCGAACAGTTGTAGCTTGCCTGGCACTAAGTGTTTATTTTGTCGTGGAATCACTGATACGTCGGCTCCAGTGTCGATTAAATATCTGGTTGCCGTCGTACGATCCGCGAGATATAAACGTTGAATCATGGGCCTGCCGTCACTCGAAGACGCGAGTGACGGCTTGTCTAGTTTTCCGCCTCAAATGTACAGGGTTTGGTGCATTTCGTAGCCCGCTTTCCAAAACGCTGGTGATACCAACAGTGGTTCCCGTTCGATCTCTGCCGACTGGATGAACGTTGTATCTTAGCCTCGGTGTTTCTCTCCCGGGAGCTTGGTCTCGAACGTGTCTCGAGACGTGTAAGACGAGCGGATATATCCATCAGCATGTCACGTAAGGAAGAATCCTGAGTAGCTACTTCCTGTATTGTACCGGTAGTCACTGCCATAATGCCATCCGCCATCTCCGCCAGTTTGTCCAAAGCATCATTTGATATCGCCAGGATCTGCTGCACATTTGCGGGCAACCGCTGGATGAATAGAGATTTCAGCAGCTCCTCGCTTATGAATGAGCCAGCTTTGCTCCTCATTTCTAAAAGAAGACGTGATGGCTTCTTGTCGCCCAGCTGCATGCCGGAAATCAGCTCTCGCAGACGCTCTTCTTCGGTGTCGGCATATTGCGAGCGTAAACGGTTCCGAATAGCCGTGTACGGGTTATCCACCGGTGGGTTTAAGATTATATCACCCACGACAGCCAGTTCTTCAGGTTGAAGCGCCGACACCACATGGTGGAATTTAGTGATTTCCGCCGTAACTCCAGCGAGGGCGAACTGGCTTTCCATTTGCCGGAACCAAATCTCTGGATTCGCACGCCAGAATATTGGTGCCTTTATGGCTACACGTGCCACACCGGCGGCGTCCGAAACAGCGACGTTTTCTGCCATAATATTAAAAAAACGTTATATGATGTCGCACAACAGTTTCTATATACACGATCACGTCGGGGGTCACCACTTATTATTGCTATGTGATTAATTACGCACAATAATATCTACAACGTTTTATTTAACTCTCGCGCATTTTGTACAATGTTACACATAGCCATCTTATCTCAGACTACTAAAAACTTAGAGTCATTGTTGCGGTAAAGATCTGCCACACCGCGCGTCAGCCACTGAAGTTCTTTGCACTTCAATGCATGTCGCTACAAAGTGTTATAGACAGGAAAGTTGTATAGTTACAATTTGGAGAAGAAAATGCTGAACTTAGCAGGGTTAAAAGGGGAAGCTCTACGGGGGAATAGGGGAAAAAGACAAAGTTTGGGTCATATTAGTGTAAGAATAGATATAAAGTTTATTAAATTTAAACAGAATAGGTTCGATCATTATGCAGATGAAATGTATGAGGGAATTTTGGGAAAGCAGTGTAGAGGGAGAACGCAGGATCATTTCACTATGGAGTATGGAAAACGCATGGCAACAATGGTAAGTAGTTTAAATTATGTAGCGACCTGGTCAATTAAAGGATTGAGGATTCATTCAATTGGTGAGGTAATTAAATGGTTTGGGAAATATCTGTTTGTATGTCAATGGGATTTTAGGCTGCATAAAGAATATGGGCATCCATTGCTGGAGATAGAAGAAAATAATAGCACGGGAATATTTGGGGTACATGAAAATTGTGATGATGGCAGGGGTCTATTGCCATATCAAGTGATATGTTAGATTAGGGCAAAGGAACTCTAGGAGAATCATTACCCTTTAATGATTTCATAATTGGCGATTATGGAGACTCCAGCTATAAAGCATTTTCTTCCATTTCTGATGCTTTATCTCTTACATCTATCTTCAGTTCTATCTTTTGGGTTCATTATATTCTGATATGGTGATTAGAGATGTGCTTTATTTCTTACATCTATTCTCTATGCTATCTTCTAGTTAGGTGATTTTGATGGGGAATTCTAGATAGTTCAGTTGTATTTTGTCACGGGTGTTTTTTTTGTATTGTAATAGATTTTGGGGATGATTTGAGATAGTGTGACAGGATTTTAGGTTAATTTTGGGAATCAGCTATTTTGGTATTGTCTTGTTCTGTCATTTTGTTTCTGCACAAAGAGTATTTTTTCGATTTTGTGGGTTTATGTGGTTGTTGGGCTGTGGAAAGTAGATTATTGATGTGGATTTTATTGTGGGGAGAAATAATTAGAATCCTGTCTGTTTGGAAGAAATTAGAGTTGAATTAGTGTGAGCTTATGAAAGGAATGTGGTTTGAAGTAAAATTGGGAAATGTCAGCTGTGATTTGGAAAGTGTTTTGATTTATGGTACTGGAATTTGGTGGAAAATAGCAGTGGGACCTCATAGTGTTATTGGAGGATATAAAGGATTATAGGAATCAGTCGTCGTATTATAATGATAAGTTGAAATCGTCGTATAGTGAAGTGAAGGAATCGTCGTATTATAAGGAAGTATAATAAGTTGAAAGCGTCGTATATTAAAGTGAAGTGAAGGACTCGTCGAATTATAAGTAAAGAATAGTATGTGAAGTCGTCGTATTGGGGGTGGCATAAATAAGTCCACGAGATTAATTTAGTTGGTGATTAGCCCAAATAGAAAGGGGATCACAACAGTGTAGTAAAATCGTCGGTTAAATAAAAATGTTAGATGAGAATGTGTCACTGAAATAGACCAGCTGGTACCTTGGATTTTAAAGATTGTGAATTGTCAGAGCTGATAGAGAAATAATATGGGGGGAATCTTGAAGGAATTTTATGAGCAAAGTGGTGACTCAACGATTATTATGATAAAGAGGCAGGATTTGAGTTAATGGGGAGATAGGAATAGTTTACTGGGTGGAAATTGAAGACTTATTTGTTGGGAAGTCATGGAATGAGAAACTATTGTGCAGAAATAGGTTATTATCTTTTTTTATTAATTCTGTTCTATCAGGAATTTGTTTATTTTGATTAATTGTATTGCTGGGTAATTAAATATGGTACGGGGGCTATCAAGCTATTTTAGTTTTTTATTGTTGGATAAGTAGCAGTATTATATAGGAATAAAAATTTAGCTTCTGAAAATTCTACATTTGGGGTTTGATAAATGTCACAGGAAGGAAAACATGGAGCCACATTGAGGATTGTTTTTGTTTGAGGGATGATGTTAGAGGGCAGTTCAGCCATATAATGTTGTTGTAAACATATATGATGGCATGTGAATACTGAACTGGGATGCCAAGTTTCTCCATCCTGGCAAACTGAAAGTTTCGTTCCTGTGAGCGGGTAAACTTAAATAATTTATAATTCATAACAGGATTTTATTTTATCAATGGGGGGCACCAGGCAAACATGTGTAAGTTTATGTAAGCCACGTGTTAACTTGTAATTCTATTCAATTTCTATAATATTTAAGCTAAATCAATAGGAAGATTATTTTAAAATTAAGTTGAAAACGGTGCTCAATCAATTTGATTAATTTGTAATTTCTCCGAGCACAGAAATGAACGTGTGTAAAAAATGAGGGCGGGGAACACCGAAATTTTGTGAAATAGATGAATTCCCGTCGGAAGATTTAAAAGCGGAAGCCGATGGGTGGCTCTACCCCAGAAGGCAGGCGAGTGGAGGAGAGGACGGACGTGGTCCGAGCTGTCAGAAGTGAAACGAGTGGAGGAGAGGACGGACGTGGACCGCGCAGATCCCCAGAAGGCAGACGAGTGGAGGAGAGGACGGACGTGGACCGAGCAGTTACGGAGAAGTCAGATGAGAGGAGGAGAGGACGGACGTACGGAGAATTGAGACGAGTGGAGGAAAGGACGGACTTGGTCCGAACAGATACGGAGAAGTGAGACGAGTGGAGGAGAGGACGGACGTGGTCCAAGCAGCCCGAGAAGTCAGACGAATTGAGGAGAGGACGGACGAGAGCAGACGTGTCCAGACGTGATCAAACCCTGCAAGACGCCAGAGAGACGCACAAACATTCGAGAGGTGGATATTTGTTAGCCCAGTAATTGTGGGTAAGTTATAAAAAAAATTGTGAATCTTGCTCATTACTCTGGATAAATAATATTTAATGTATTTTCTTTCTATTTTCAGCTACTGCATACTCCATCTCTTGAGAGACCCTAAATCCCCTGAGATTAAGCCCGTGTATTCACTTTAAATTATAAAAGAAAATTTTTTAAGTTGATCATCATTTGTTCTGTTAATTAATTAATGTTTTATACCCAAAAAATGTATATTACAATATAATTTAGAAACTTATTTTCCATTGTAAGGTTGGTTATTTAGTAAATTGTAGACAAATTTACATAAACATAAGTTGTAGTAAACTTTTTTATATTATAATAGTGCTCTGAACAATGAACAATTAAGGTTTAAAAAATTTGAAATTTACTTAAGAAACTAAATACAATTAAATATAACCAAACAAAAGCTTACTTTAAAGTAGCATTGATACGTGTTGGCAACGATTGGTTGATCTTGGTTGAAAGCAGCCATCATAGCAAGTGCAATGAGGCTGCTTCCAGGATTTATGTAACTGTATTCAGCATCCACAAGCAAATGGAGGGATAGTGAACTTACTGCTTTTCCTTTTTAGAATGAAATAAATAATTTTAATTCAAAATATATGACAATATAAGAAATTTATATTTGTAAGTAATATACCTAAAGTAGAAAACCTTGATATAGCATTATTTAAATTATTAAGTTCCATTCTACTGATTCCAGATATGTCTGTTACAAAGGACTTATTTATCAATGCATTTGATACTTTCTCTACAAGAATTGTCTTTGCAGAATTATTTGATTCAGAATACACTTTGGACAATTTGAGCTGAAAAAATAAATAAATGAATTGGGTAAGTGCATAATTTAAACCAAATAAAGTATGAAAAAATCTATACCAAACTGTCAGCTGATAGTAATGCAGTAATTTTGGTTTGCAGACAAGACTTTTCTCCTCCATACTTGCAAGTAAGTTCAGCAAGTTGTATTAATTCCTGCAAATTGCAATCATACCTTTCCTGTCTGAAATACAAATAAATTATTTTAGACTCTAAAAATTCTTGAAGATCTGATATACACTAAACAATATCATTCAAATATATAGGAAGCATTATATAATAAATAATTGTACTTATGATAGTATTAAATTTTATATTGAATAATGATACCTTGAGTTACATTCTCCAATATCTTCTTCCAAAGTGGGGGCTACCATTAATTTTAAGCCTACAGCTTGCATTTTCTTAGCCACTTTAGCTAGAGCTTCACCATTATTTCCAGCAACAAATTGTTCATATATTGTAGAATTCAGAATCCATTCGAGTCCTCTGTTACCCAAAATTCTTTGACCAGTTCGAAACAGCTGGCCACAACATCCATACACACACAGATATATATTTAGATGTGTAGATATATAAGGAACTAATATGATAGCATTAGAGGGAAGTGTGTGGGGTAAGAGCAGAAGAGGGAGAACAAGAATGGCAAATTAGGGAGGATGTGGGATGTGGTAGTTATGTGGAAATGAAAAGGTTAGCATGCAGGGTTGCATCAGACCAGTCTTAGGACTGAATACCACAACAAGGATGATGAGCTGGAAAGAGTTGTTGTCACCGCGGAGGATTGTAAGAAACATATCAAATTTTCAAGAGTCAGATAATCCTTACAAAAGGCAAAACAGCATTGCATCTAATGTTGACATAAAGTGGGCTTCTTACTATCCTGTGGGCGAAACATTAAAAATAATAATTTTATAATTACTATATATATATATATATTGTGATAAAAAAGGCGGATTTTGTAAGGTTGTGGCGTTATGAGGCGCAGTTCGGCCAACAACAATGGCTAGTTGGCCGAAAGATGGTGGTTCCCCGCGGGAAAACCCCGCCGAACGAGTTTAAAAAATGAGGGCGGGGAACCCCGAAATGTTGTGAAATAGGGGAATTCCCGTCGGAAGGTTTAAAAGGGAAGCCGATGGGTGGCTCGCGAGCTGACCCCAGAAGACAGGCGAGTGGAGGAGAGGAGAGGACGTGGTCCAGAGGGCAGAAGGCAGGCGAGTGGACCAGAGGGCAGAAGGCAGGCGAGTGAACCAGAGAGCAGATGACCAGAAAGCAGATAACCAGAGAGCAGATATCCAGAGGGCAGAAGGCGGGCGAGTGGAGGAGAGGAGAGGACGTGGCTCGACCCCAGAAGGCAGACGAGTGGACGGACGTGAGCAGACGTGATCAAATCCTGCAAGACGCCAGAGAGACGCACAAACATTCGAGAGGTGGATGTTTGTTGGCCCAGTAATTGTGGGTAAGCGATAAAAAAAATTGTGAAACTTGCTCATTGCTCTGGATAAATAACATTCAATGATTTTTCTTTCTATTTTCAGCTACTGCATACTCCATCTCTTGAGAGACCCAAAATCCCCTGAGATTAAGCCCGTGTCTTCACTTAAATTAATAAACAAAAATATTAAAATTGATCATATTTGTACTTTAAATTAATAAATGTTTTATACACAAAAAAGTATATTACAATATATATATATAGTAGTGTGCATTACTGTAATTATAATTTTTTTTATTGTTTCCCCAAGGCAAGGCAGCGTACGCCTGGGAACGCATTACTTTTCTTTATCGTCCTAGACGGGCACAAAAGACGCATGGGCAAGGGCTAGCGGTCAGCTGTGAGAGGTGGGGGTGGCAACAGCGGCCTGGAAAGCCAGCTAATTAGTTGCACAAAAAAGGCGAGTAAATAAATACACAAGGACAAGAGAGAATGGAGGCGACATGTTGAGTTAGAGGACGTCGCAAAGGGCGACGGACTGAAATTATTTTAAAATATTGGGGACTTCTGAATGGAAGTGGAGAGACGCCAACGACAGCTTAATCGGTATGCACCATCAATATTGGCACGTGACCGAAGTCGACGCCCGGACACCCCTCTCATTGCCGGCTACGTGGAACCCTACGTGGGCAGTTGAAATTTGTACTTTGGTGAGATACACGCAATTTATGAACACCATTTTCAAGCATTGTCGGACCCAATCTTTCGTTGAATTGTGTCTCTGCTACTTGGCCCAAAATTCCCTGGGAAAAAGAGTATATTTAGAACCCGAAATATTAAATTGGTCTGTACATAAAATAACTTTTTCTTGTAATTAGTATTAATAAATTTCAATGGTTCAACAGCCCTCTTGAGGGCCTAGGCCTACCGAGGCGGCTGCGGACTGTCATCTGGTGTGACACATTCCGAATTTGGGGTGATACGTGGTCAGTGTATCAATTCCTCATCAGCCTTAATCCCGGTCCTCGCGACCATGACGACACAAACATCCAAGCCCATGCCAGGATTCGAACCCGGGACCCCTGAGTAGTGAGGCAGCAACTAGAGGCTAGCCACTACATCACAGGACGTCGGCCAAAAATTTTAATGATGTTTGTAAATTAATGTTTTATTTTATTTCTAATCCAAATAGCTCAAATTTAATAAAATGTTCCCTTTTCTTTATGAACATTGCATTTTATCATTATTAATTAAATTAAATTAAATAATATTAGTAAAATTTGCTATATTATAATATATATATAATATTATTAACAATTTAGTTTGTGACACATCACACATTTGATATTATCTTTAGTGGGTATTCCTAACACTTCGTTCCCTCTGCCGTCTGCACTCCACTTATCCACACATAATAAGACTGGCTATATCTATCATAACTTTTGCGAGTCGGTGCAGTAGCTGGAAGCTTAAGGAAATTAGCGGCTTTAGCAAAGAAACTAGATTTGACTCCTTGCTGTGCCAAATATTTTCACACTTTCCTTCTTCTTTATGCTTTGAACACATGCCTTCCTTTGATCATATCACTCTGCCTTATAAGATTTATTTAGAGCACATTCCTACCTTTCTTCCATATATATCAGTCTTTACTATCTGTAAAAACCAGGATACCCTTTGTTTTTTTATTTTATTGTAAATATTCCAATAAGGCTGCTAATATTAATTAAAATGTTTGTAATATATTGTTAAGGTGAATCGTTGTTGGTAGAATAAGTGGAATGTGGCGACAATATGCAAATCATTGATGCGTGGTCGAACCACGTGAATGTTCCCTTTTGCGTGCCGTGGAAAGTACACTTCCCACCTGAGAAAATGTTTTACTGTTTGAAGGATATAATTATTTTTCAACCCTGTTTCCTTCTGATATATCTTCCGTATACTTCTGGGAACTGGGAATTTTAGTGTCTATTTTCCCCGTTCTTGGAATCTGTCGGCCGCCTGTTTTGTGTTGAAATGGAAGCCGTTACAGCTTATTTTTAGGTTTGTCGGAAATATTTTTATGTAAAAGCAATTTATAAGCATTTTTCTACTCCGTTTCTATTCTTCTGCGTTTTCGTGACTGTTTGATAATATTTTTGTTCGTTGTTGAACTATATTTTACAAATATGGCAAATTTGGCAAAAACCATGGATTGGAATTAGCTACAAAATGCAAAAGCCCAGTTATATAGGTAGATGGGATCACCAATTCAAAGTGAAATATAGAAAACAAAAAACAGATGTTGGCAAATTCTCATTCCTAAATAGGACTATCAACGACTGGAATAATTTACCTGTGGGGGTGTTTGGAGGAAATCCTCTTCAAGAAAATAAATTTAGGTCAAATCTGAAAAAACGTGTGAAGTGAAGTGGATATTTATTTAATATAAATGTGTTTCCGAATATAAAAAAGTGAAGTGTTTCTCTTTTCTCTTTCAGGGCATCCACGGAACATGTTTATCTTTCTTTAGTTTATAATTATGTATATTTAATTATGTATCTGCCACCGGGCTTGCGCCCAATTGTAGATTATTTGCAAATACAATAATATGATTTATATTCGGTGGAAAGAATACTTCACACGGCTCCGTTTTCTGTCCGTTGTATTACGATATTGCATATTCAGTTTGTTATGTAATATTTATTCTATAGTCACTCTTTGTGAATAAGCATTTTTTCATTGTTATTACGACTTAAAATTCTTTTATTTATATGATTTGAAATTAACAGTTTATCTGTGAAAAAGTCTGACGCACTTGTTTCATTTGACTATCTTTCCCCTCTAAAAATCTTGTGAAATATTTTTTCAGAGAAGAAATATTTTCTTGCATATCTGTGCGTCTTCATCGAAAAACCTCCCTGAAATGTGAGGTAAAATACATACTGAAAATAGAGGAAATTCAATTTGAAAATCATGATGAACTTGCTGTTGTGAAATAATTAAACAATCGTTCAGTCACAGTCTTAGAAAAAAAAATTATGCAATACGCGTAAGATAGGTTTGGCACAGTAAAGGAAATATTTTCCTATCGTAATATAAGCATATAAGCAAACCATGGGAAGTGTGGGCCGCTTCCGCCATCAGCGATAATAGTATGCAATATTACGGTAAACAGTAAAATTGTGGCACAAACTAAAATATTTTCTAATAGATATTGCAATAGTTAAGTTTTTCTTAATGATACAAAATATATATAGCGAAACACGATCTGCTGAGCTCCAGAATTCAAGTGGGTAGTCAGCGGATAGGTCGTTATTCTTCACGGAAAAGTCATGACTGAAAGCCGGAATTTTCCGCAAAAAAGGGAATTCCTGATGATGTACGTCTTACTAAAATTGTATAGTCAGCCTATTCTCGATGATACGTATAGGAGATGCGAAAATTGTAGTTCAAAGCTACAGAAAAGCGGACAAATGCACTGACTGCAATGTACATCCACATATAAAACCATGATTCAGAAAAGTCAATTGAAATATATATACATATATAGTAATAATAATGTCATTATACAAAAAAATTATTTTCTGTGTGAATAAACCGTAAAAAATATTGCCACATCTGAAGACCTGCAGTGATGGCAGAACGGTAGCGAGCCGGACTGCAGATTTGCAGACTCTTGTTCGAGTCCCAGCCGACGCAACCATTTTTATTTGTTTAATTTATTTACATTGTTTGCCTTTAGTTTCTAGTATTTTCTGTTTCTAGAATGTTCTGTTTCTAGAATATTCCATGTATGTATAAATAGGACTGGATTCCAAATCGGAGTCAGTCTGTAGCAGTACGAGCTTTGTACAGCACTTCGCCGTTGATTAAACGCCTATAACCTCTACGTGTGTGTGTTATTGAATCTCACGATCCCTACGAAACGTGACATTTTTGGTGGAGGCGCCGGGTACATCTAAACGTAACACACAGTGGCTCCCATTAGACCTCGACAAAGCAGGAGACTCCAAGGCTTGAATCCGGAGTACGTACCATACACAAAACCAACAAGCACTGTGATGGATCGCCAAGAAAGGAGCTCACCGGCCTATGCTGCTGTTCAGCAGCAGATAAGGAACCCTGCCATCTTCACGGGAGACGCCGGACAAGACCCAGGCAGATGGCTCAAGGGCTACCAAAGGGTCGCCAAATTTAATAAGTGGGACGACACGGTTTGCCTAGCCAATGCGTACTTTTATTTGGACGGAACCGCAAGACAGTGGTTCGAAAATGTTGAGGAAAAGTTGACCAGCTGGGAAACTTTCAAGGCCGAGATACAAAATGCATTCGGCGATTCTGAGCGTCATATTCGGCAGGCCACAGAAGAGTTAAAATACAGGGCTCAGAAAAGTGGCGAGAACGCCCAGTCTTACATCCAGAACGTTCTCGCATTGTGCCGAACAGTAAACCCAAACATGGGGGAAGATGAAAAGCTGGCACATCTGATGAAAGGTGTCGCGGAGGACTTATATCAGGCCCTCCTACTAAAGGACGTAAAATCGACAGACGAGTTCGTAAAGCACTGCCAGTTCATCGAAGAGATGAACCAAAAAAGAATTCGACGAAGGTTCGAGAGGCTTCCCAACGTTGTGCCGATTGCCTCAGTAGGAGAGGCGAATGATTTGTCGTCTCTCGTTCGACAGATAGTAAGGGAAGAAATTCAGCGTGCTCTATCCCTTAGAAACGACGTGGCAGAACCAGAGGCCATCCAAGAGACCATCCGGGAGGAAGTGGAAAGCGTTTTGGCGCCAATTTCCACCCCGACGTCCTCCTGGCGAAAGGTCGTTCCAAAGCGGAAGCCGACCTATGCGAAAGTAGTTGCACGGGAGGAAGAGGCAACCTACTCCCCAAGGAAGACAGACGTCTGGAGGACACGGGATAATAGACCTGTGTGTTTCCATTGTGGCCGTCCTGGACATGTGGTTAGATACTGCAAGGACAGGAGACGTGTATTCGCTGAAGCAAGAACTAGGCGAGAACAGGACGCATATGACCATGGACGCCAATATGACGATGCCGAACAAACAGAGTTGTTTCGAGGAAGATACAGGTCGTCGTCGCCGCATCCTGCCGCAAGAAGAGGACGCTCTCCGTCACGTCGCTCCCGATCTCCGTCGCCATTCGGTCGCTCCCCTAGCCGACGTAACCTGGAAAACTAGATGACGCGACCTTCCCTGGAGGTGAGGCCGCGGAAGAAGAAAATCCTCCGTCGACGACCGTCGCCAAGATGTCTGGAAATTATATAGACGTAATGTTGGACCACAAGTCGGTACGAGCCCTAATAGATTCCGGCGCATCTTTCTCTGTTATCTCCGAGACGTTTCGACGACAGCTGAAGAAGACCAAGATCGCTGATAACAGGAATACTATTTTAAGGGTCGCGGATGGCAAATATGTGCAACCAGCCGGAAGATGCACCATCAGGCTGAAAATTAATAACAGAATTCAGCCGTTCGAATTCATCGTCCTGCCGCAATGTAGCCACGACGTTATCCTCGGATGGGACTTTTTGAAGAGCTCGCAAGCCGTAATTGACTGTGGACGTTCTGAAATTCTGTTAGACGAATTACAAGCTTCCGAAGAAATAGGAAATAAGGATTCGTGGCGGTTATTTGTTCTCGACGATGTTACCATTCCTGCGTCGAGCGCTACCAAGGTTACAGTCACGTGCCCTAAGTTAAATGGCCACGTAGATCTTATAATTGAAGCGAAGAAGAAATTATCACCAGTCATTATTCCTGCGTCGGTCATATCTTTCAAGAATGGCACTGGAGATTTATGGGTAGTTAATGGGCAGAACGAACCTCAGTTTCTTCCGAGACATATGTGCTTAGCAAGGGCTGAGCTAATAACACAACAACATCTGACAGTTATGGAAGAAAATCCACCCAGCCGCAGAATTCCTACAGTGACGAAAAACAACGAATTCGAGCTTCATAAGTTACTGGCGCCGCAGTTAACCATCGATCAGCAGACGAAATTTCTTGAATTGCTTCAGAAATATTCTGCGTGCTTCGACGTAGTAATCAGGGAAAAATCAACGTCTGTGAAGGTGAAACATAAGATTAACACAGGAAGCTACTCACCTATCAGTCAGAGGGCATACAGAGTATCACCAGCAGAACGACGCATTATTAAAGAAGAAGTGGATAAGATGCTTGGCCGAGGAATCGTCCAACCATCACAGAGCCCGTGGTCATCACCCGTCGTACTAGTCACAAAGAAGGATGGAACCTGGCGATTCTGCGTCGATTATAGGAGACTAAACAAGATCACGAAGAAGGACGTTTATCCACTACCAAGAATTGACGATACTCTGGATTGTCTAAATGGGGCAAAGTTTTTCTCCATCATGGACTTGCACTCAGGGTACTGGCAGATAGAAGTGGACGAAGCCGACCGAGAGAAAACCGCTTTCATTACACCAGACGGACTCTACGAATTCAAAGTTATGCCGTTTGGGTTGTGTAATGCACCAGCAACATTCGAACGAATGATGGACAACTTGCTGCGCCACTTGAAATGGACTATGTGCCTCTGCTATTTGGACGACATAATAGTTTTCTCGGAAACGTTCAGCGAACATCTGCATAGACTGCGAACTGTTCTCGAGTGTCTGAGAACAGCAGGGCTGAGACTGAATCCAAAGAAGTGCCTATTCGGTGCAAAGGAAATAAAGATCCTTGGCCATCTAGTCTCACGGGAAGGCGTACGACCAGACCCGGAGAAAGTCAGGTCAATAACAAACTTTCCCCGGCCAAGAAATCTACACGACGTTAAGAGTTTTCTTGGGCTCTGCTCTTATTATAGGCGTTTTGTCCGAGACTTTAGTGGAAAGGCACGGCCACTACACAAATTGTTGCAAGGAGACGCCAAATTTATCTGGAGCAGAGAACAACAGGAGTCTTTCGACACGCTGCGACGAGCCCTTGTTTCCGACCCCGTTCTGGGGTTGTTCGACCAAAATGCACCGACTGAATTGCATACTGACGCCAGCGGCCACGGACTTGGTGCTGTACTCGTTCAGATGTTCGGCAAAAAAGAGAAGGTCATAGCCTATGCGTCGAGAACACTTAGCAAAGCAGAGAGGAATTATTCGACGACAGAGAGAGAATGCCTTGCTGTTGTTTGGGCCATAAATAAATTCCGGCCGTATCTCTTTGGCAAACCGTTCACGGTTGTGACGGACCACCATTCCCTCTGCTGGCTAACCGGACTCAAGGATCCTTCTGGACGACTCGCTAGGTGGGCTTTACGACTTCAGGAATACGACGTCACGATAAAGTACAAGAGTGGACGAAAGCATCAGGATGCAGACTGTCTCTCCCGAAACCCTGTCGACGACGAAGAACCGAAGAGTGAGATCCTGGATTGTCTTAACTCTTTGACTAATATTTCGGTGGAACAGAGAAAGGATCCGAAGCTGAATGAGATTATACAAGCTTTGAACTCTTCCCAAGGCGTGAAAGGGGACTACGAAATAATTAATGACGTACTACACAAGAAGAATTACGACTCCTTGGGAAGAAGATGGTTGGTAGTCATCCCCAAGCAACTGCGCTTAGAAATTCTGCGGGACTTCCACGACGCACCCACCGCTGGTCATCTAGGAGTCGTCAGGACGTATGACAGAATCCGTCGGCGATTTTATTGGCCGCGACAACTTAAGGACGTCAGACACTATGTAAGCCACTGCAGAGAGTGTCAGAGAAGAAAAACGATTCCCCAACGACCACCTGGGCGACTACTGCCTATTCCTCCGGCCGACGCACCATTTCAACGCATCGGAATTGACCTGCTCGGAAGATTTCCAACATCATCCCGGGGAAACAAGTGGATTATTGTCTGCACCGATTACTTAACTCGGTTTGCCGTCACAAAAGCCGTAGCATCGGCGGAAGCTTCCGAGATCGCCACCTTCGTCGTCGAAGAAATAATACTTAGGCATGGAGCTCCAAGAACCATAATCACGGACCGGGGGACGGTATTTCAGTCTAGACTAATACATGAGGTCAATAGACTGTGTGAAATAACGCACCGAATGACGACTGCTTACCATCCTCAAACAAACGGGCTTACCGAGAGGTTAAACAAAACATTGGCCGACATGTTGTCCATGTACACCGACGTCGATCAGAAGAACTGGGACGCCGTACTTCCATTCGTGACGTTCGCCTACAACACCGCTAAGCAAGAAACAACGGGATTCACACCATTTTTCCTGGTTCACGGTCGCGAGGCAGAAACGACAATGGACACGATATTACCTTTCAATCCCGACGATGTGAATGACCCTTACATTGGTCACTTAGTAACGAGGGCCGAAGAATCCCGACAACTAGCCCGAATACGTACGCTCCAAGCTCAAGAGAAGGACCGACAACGATACGACGCAAGACATCGTCCAGTTTTGTACCAGCCAGGGGATCTAGTCTGGATCTTTACTCCCATTCGCAAAGTCGGCCTCTCAGAAAAGCTCCTCAAACGGTACTTTGGTCCGTACCGTGTGCTAAAACGTTTATCCGACGTCACATATGAGGTCGAGGATTATGATCCTAATTCGAGACGCAGAAAGAGCCGCGACACCGTCCACGTACTGAGGATGAAGCCATACCATGAACCCGACGCTCAAAGGGAGGTTGAGGACCAAACACGACCCGACGACGACGCGGACGAAGACGTAGGAATGACGACTGCCAGCCCAAGAACAGGAAGGACTGGACCTACTTACGTCGGGCCAACGACGAGATCCAGAGGACTCAAGGCAGCTCAGAACTAACAGCGAGACGCTGTTTTTTCAAAGGAGGGAGCAATGCCACATCTGAAGACCTGCAGTGATGGCAGAACGGTAGCGAGCCGGACTGCAGATTTGCAGACTCGTGTTCGAGTCCCAGCCGACGCAACCATTTTTATTTGTTTAATTTATTTACATTGTTTGCCTTTAGTTTCTAGTATTTTCTGTTTCTAGAATGTTCTGTTTCTAGAATATTCCATGTATGTATAAATAGGACTGGATTCCAAATCGGAGTCAGTCTGTAGCAGTACGAGCTTTGTACAGCACTTCGCCGTTGATTAAACGCCTATAACCTCTACGTGTGTATGTTATTGAATCTCACGATCCCTACGAAACGTGACAATATTATGTGCATAATCCGAAATTTATGTCACTAAAAGCTCCGTGTATAGCTCTAACTTAGGTGATAACAGTAAATTGAATTTAAAATACCAATACATATACAATAATCATCAATAATCTGAAAAGATTTGTAATATTTATCTACGCCTTTAATTTTGTCTGAAACGGGGCAGGTAGACGAACAGGAGAGACGGCGGCGGCGGGGAGATGCCGAGGTGCAAGGTTGTGTTTTTGAGACGGTCGTGAGGGAGAAGACTACTCACACGTACTTCTGAGGGTCAGACTGCGGGAGACACAAGGTGTGTGGTTGTGTTTTTGAGACGGGCGGAAAAAGCCGTGAGGGACGGACGTAAAAGTTGTGTGGGTAAACGATGGGTGCACACGGAAGCGTGTACACTCATATTTTGATTGAGGAGTTGGGTAGTAGACCTGAAAGTAGAAAGACGTATACTTTTGAGTGAGGCAGACGACGTGTGAACACATAAAGTGCTGGAAAGACGTTATGATTTTCGGAGTTTGAGTGGACGGTAAGCCGTAAAGTTATTTTGCAGGGCTGATGATGGAGTGGAGTGCAGCTTCCCATATTGCCGAGGTGGAAGAACCGGGACTGAACTTAAGAGAGTAACGAGGAAATGAGCGAGCAACCAACCGTAGCAGTCCATGTGTAGGGTGGAGTTAAGCAGCCCAACTTATATTGGGGTGATTGAAACAAAAGGTGAACGCTTGTAAAACTTGCCTATTTTTTTGAGTATTTATTTTATCTAATATTAACTTTTAATGCTATTTTTTATTATTTTACAGCACCTGCTTGTTTTACACTCGAGAGGCCCAATATCCCCTGAGATCATATAATATTTGTTGATTAAATGTTGTTTTTTTATTAATATAGTCGTATAAAAATTTGAAAAGTATTTAAACATTTAATTATTCATTCCCCCTCCTGTTATATTCTACCATATATCTTCATTTTTTATTGGTTCAACTAGAAAAAGATATCCGATGTCCTCCTGAACGATTTATACCTCTGTAAAAGCTCACTTTTGTCGTTTTTCACATTGGCGCTAGGTTTGCTGTCCCAAACTTACCAAAGTATATTGTCTACAAAGCTGTAAATTGCCTGACTTGTAGAAACCCATGAAGACATAAAAACTACAACTGTACGTATTTTATTTATCTCTGCAAAAAAGAGAAAAAAAGTACTTTTTTTTCACCAATTTGTGGGCTCATAGCTGCCAGGGATGAAAAGTGTTTAAATATTTGTTATTATTTTGTAATCTACGCATGCGATTTATCTTGGAGACGAATTTTCAGGGCCTATTCTCTAATTATTGCCATAATATTGAAGCTCAAAAATGGCAGGTTTGGAAATACGTCGTCTCCAACGAACCGCAGGCTTCGACAAAAAAAACCAAAACCTCAGTCAGAAATGCATATTTTGAACTAAAATTTTGCATCTGTTTGTTTTAGGAGCAGTGTTAGTTAGTTGTTGGAGCCCTCTGGCGGCGTACACAGAGTCTAGGCAGTAGCGAGACAGGCGGTGTACCCGACGGACTTATAGCAGACAATCTGTACTTGTAAAACATAAGTGTATTCATTAACACAACATGTTCATCTAAGGTGTGGTGACTCATTGAAGTGGTAAAGCAAAAATAAGTTAGTTTTTGTTATTCGCGTACAACAGGACGAAAAGCGAGGGTGGTTTAGTCAAGGTCGAGTAGGCGGGAAACGTCGCCGTTTACAACATTATTTATTGCCTGGAGTGCATTGTATTTAGACAGTTGGTCCCGGGAGCTGTCCTGAGAAAGACGGAATGAGAGAGCAGTGGCTGAAGAAGGAACATGCGTTAAAGTTAAATTCGGCATGTTTTCGTGAAAGAAGATTCATTTGATGGGAGTACGGAAAACAAAAAGATAACATTTGATGGAGATTTAATCCGAAGAAGAGGCGCTAGAGAATCTAGAAGATGTGATCCAGTAAAGGAACCTCCGGCAACGGCAAACCAAGAACGACGTCACCACGCAGAACAGCATTTTTACCCGGTTTCCACTTAAACCATTCTGTTGATTCACAATTGTGTTTTTATTTCAATTATATCGTTCGTCACCCGCGTTCCCGGGAGCAGCCGTTTAGAAGCTGCATAGATTCTTTTTGCTTTACCGACTGAGTCAATTTGATAATACATTTTATTCGTAAATTTATATTTTTACTAAAACTTAATTTGAGTTAATTTCTTTTGTAAATTTTATATTGTAAGGCCATGATTTAGATTTTTATTATCATCATAATTAAATGCAATATATTCAAATTAAATTTACTCTTTTTATTATTTAACAATTCCTTGTTATAATAATATTTTTGCGGTGTAAACAAAGACTAAACTCCACAAAGGCTTCATAGTACAAACTGTTGTTCTCCTCCAATACACATGTAGTCAGTCTTCTTCATATTTACTTCTAATCCCCATTTTGAATATTCTTCTATTAATTTGCGGGTCATGTCATTCATATCGTCATAGTCTTGGGCTAGCAATATTTGGTCGTTCGCAAAACAAAACGTGAATCAGGTGTTATCTTTTAAGGGTAGACCCATGTTTCGGCATTTTTCTTCCATTCCTTTAGTGTGTGTTCGAGGTAGATTTTGAACAATGTGGGAGATAGACAGCAGCAGCCTTGTCTTAGTCCTTTGGTTGTTGTGAATCCTTCTGTGAGCATGTTGCCTATCTTAATTTTTGGCTTTGATTGTTTATACAGGGTCTTTACTGTTTTTATTAGTTCGATGTTAATGTTAGTTTCTTCAAGGGCTTCCCATAGTTTTTTCAAAGGAACACTGTCATACGCCTTTTTGGTAAACAAGTAGTAGATGTAATTCTTGTTGAAAGGATGTTTTCTTTTCAATAATTTGAGTAATCCAGCTTGCTCTTCCGCTTCCATTTGTTGGTATTCCTTTTCTATTCTTTGTTTTATTATATTTCCGTATAATCTGCTGATTGTATTTGTTACAGCTATTCCCCTGTAATTCCCACATATACTCCTGTCGCCTTTTTTAAATACAGGTGTTAGACATGATTCTTTCCATTCCCCCGGTATCTCTTGTGCCTTTACACATTGCTGAAAGTTCCTTTGCAAATGTTCAAATAACTTTTTGCTTCCATTTTTTATTAGCTCTCCGTATATATCCCAGGCTCCTGGTGCTTTTCCATTCTTTAGAGCTTTGCATTACTTTTCCACTTCTTCAAACGTTAATCTTATCAGTGATCCTATTACTTTTATGTTACATAATTAATTATTATCCATGTATGCTCTACGTTTTTCTGTTAACAATTTTTGAAAATATTGTTCCCATTTCTCAGGTGTTATTGGCGGTATAATGTCTTTTCGCCTAACTGTTCTCATGTTCTTAGGTATCTTCCAGCTCTCCGTGCTTCTTTGCCCTCCCAAGAATGTATTAATTATTGAGCATTTCCATTCCTATGTTCCAATTTTTTCATACTAATTTTTTCCGTACTTCTGCTTGAGCTTTTGTACATTAATTTATGTTCTAAGCTCTTAGAACTGAGATACTGTTGATAATTCTTCCTTTTTTCTTTGATATCCTGTTCTCTCTTCGTCGCACTAATGTGGTTTACGTTTATGTTTATTTCCTTCGAATGTACCTAATGCCTCAAGGGCTGCTTCATGTATGCACTGCTTTATATGGTTGTATTGCTCTTCTATGTTGGAGGTTTTGTAGATTATATCTTCTTTGTTATAGTTTTTCACCTTCTTTTTGAATCTCTATACCTTGGCTCTCTCGTCCGGGGAAAAATACTGTAGTTCTGACGAAATAATGATCACTACCACAGTTCGGTCCTCTGCAAACTACTTTACAAAGGTTGTTTGTTTTGTTATGACAATCAACAATGGACTGCAGTCCTCTAGTTTCTTGTCTCCATGTATATTTATGTATGTCACGGTGTTGGAAGTAACCATTGAGGATTTTCATATTATTTTGTTCACAAGTTGTTATTAGTCTTTCTCCGTTATTATTGATAATATCTTCTCCATATCTACCTATAGTATTGCCGTTATCCTTCCTTCCTGTTCTGCTATTTAAATCTCCGAGTATAATCAACTCTCTTGATGTTCCAACTTTCAGGATCTCATCATTTAGTTGTTGAAAGAAGGCATCTTTTAAATTTGCCTGTTCATCATCATTTACGGCATATACACCAATTATCGTCAATATGTATACCTATGTTCATTTTTATAAGTCTTTCATTTATAGCTTCCCATGTGGTTATGTATTGTCTCCACCTTCTGTGTATTACGATTGATACTCCTTTACTGGCTCTTGTTGCTTTGGATACTTCGCTAAAGAAGTGGTCGTAAGTACCTAGATTTTCAGTTCCTTTTCTTTTTGTTTCGGTAATTACGGCCATATCAATTTTTAGTTATTTCAGTTCCGTAATTATTTCACTTATTTTCCTGTTTATTCCTTGCACATTCCACGTACCTAATTTCAATGACCTTTTCCGTCGCTTTGTCCGTATCCGATTTTCCGTCTTAATCCGAGGCGTGGTTTTGAGTCTTTTAACAAGGTGTTTTTTTACGGGAATGGGGTGTTGGCCCATTGGCCAACCCTCCTCCTTTATCCGGGCTTGGGACCGGCACTTGGCTGATTGAACTACTCAATCCACTCAACAGTCAAGAGGCGCGAGAATTCGCGACCGAAACAACCTCAGATACGCTAGACGTCGTTAAAGTCCGCGTATAGCGATTTATTTATTTGTAGGTACTACACAGACGTTGGTCCAATTACGTCGATATAATGCATGTGTTACAATAGAAGAATTTAGAAATATGAACATTCGTATACAATAACTACAGTGAACATTGTATTACATGAAACTTTTTCTTACATTAACGAGGCATTTAAAATTTAGGTTAGTTACAAATGTAAAAAAAATTACAAATATATTTATAAATATGGAAGAAAATAAATCAAATGTGATTATTGAGAAAAGATTTTCTAATATGAACAATACTTTGTGTGTTAATAGAAGAGAATTTTCTACGGTTTTAGAGAAGAAACACTGTGAAAGTTATTATTGTAGAGTAGTATAAACTTCATTTCACAGATAACACTAAATTTCGCGAGTCCACTGCATTGCACAAATAACACTGCACTGTGGGCGATACAAGATAGTATTCCGAATAAAAATGTTGTCTCCGGAAGGAGTTCCTTGTCAGCTCTTCTCAGTGACTGGACATCTCGTGCAATTCAAATGAAATAAACAATTTTGAAGAATTAGTTGGACATATGAACAGAAGAGATATTTTAGTACTAATGGTTGAAAGATTTGATTGGATAATAAGTAATATCCATGGAATTGGAATGGAACAAATCTAACTGAGGTGGTAACTGATTACATAGGACAGTCATTCGGTGCATTGGAGATTTTGAGGCTGCTACTGATTTAATATTTGTGTTATAAAGTAAGGAATGGCTGGTGTCTCTTAGTAAACGATGGTACACGTAAATTTACGTAGGATAAGGACGTGTTGTCATCGATTTTGTCATTACATAGTTTGAACAGGAAAAGTATTGACGCTCGTTCTCGTCTAGTTGAGAGTTTATCTATATTATATATTTCTAAAAGCTCTTCATATGGCTTGTCTAAGCTGTATCACGCAGAGTCGATGTAATAGAGAAATTTTAAAAACTTTATTTGAATTTTCTTTACTTCGTGGGTTTGTTTCTTATGTATGGGATCCCAAATTAGTGATGAGTACTCTAATATTGGCATTACTAGAGATAAATAAAATTGTACCAGGGTGGATGTATTTCTAAACAATTTGGATTTTCTTACAATTAGTTCAATGACTTGTTCGCTTTTTGTGTGGATTTGTATATGTGATCACCGAAAGTGAGTTTTTGATCGAAAATTACGCCGAGATCTTTAACCAAATTTACACTTGCTAATTGATCGGTCGCCATTGTGTAGTTGATAGTGAAATAGTTCTTTTTACGTGTACAAGTAAACGATACTCATTTTTTTTTGTATTGAAGAAAAGTTTAAGGCCTGGTACAAATGGTCGCGCAACAGTTGCGCGGCAGCAGCGTACACATGGGAAGCGACTTGGGTTATTGTTGACGAACCATTGTTGACAGTCGGAACAAGGTAGACTGCTGTATTTCCAGTATTAATAAGATATGACTTTATTTCAAACATGGAACTAGAAGAAAATAAATATATTTGGTTCTCTTTCGTCGTTAAAAACGGCAGAAGTGACAGGTTATCTCATTGTATTTTAGCAACACTTTACTCAATACTGTGGTATTGAGACACGATTTTTTAACTAAACATTACTATTTACATTTACAAATTATGTTGCTTATAGATCTTTTGCTGCTGAGTATTTGGTCTCAAAATGATGTCAAAATTTGCCGCGACAAATTTCTGTGGCGACTTTGGCTTGAACAGATATCAGAACGACCAGCTGCAATACTATATTGATCATACCACTACATTCTGGGTTAGAAGTTGTATCAATAAGCCAAATTATCGCCGCTAAAACTGATTTCACAAGGGATAAAAGTTAACGTTTGCAGCGGCGCGTACGAGTTATCGAGGTGACAGCCTGACCATTCAAATGATCTTCTAAATTCTGAACCAGTGTATAATGAGATTTAATATTTTTCATATTTTCAGTTGGGTTCTGGGTTTACTTCCTTACAAAACCTATGAGATTTAGAGAGAGTCGAGTGCGAGTCATAAGTTGTTTTTGATCCAGTTTACTTCATCTCATTTTCCTAGTGGAATTCACTATTATTTCGTGCTGGAGGATAAAGTACAGTGACAAAATAAAATCGTATAAATTCTATTATTAGTGTGTTCATTAATCAACATTATTCTTTCAAATAAAAAATATGACATTTTAAAACTAAAAATAAATAACTTACGTAGACTTTATAAAATTAGAATATACAGGAGCTTCCAATCTGTAGTGAGATGATACTAATCGATTCTGCGGATTAAAATCTGAGTACCGTCATACGTCCGTTATACTGGCGCACTTTATAAAGATGGATTTATAGTGTATAACTAAGTGGTGTATGACGAAGCTCAGAATGAGTATGAATAGATTTTAATCCAGAGAATCGATTAATATTATCTCAGTAGTCATCGAAATATCCACTCTGTTCAAAGTTTAGAAATAATTGGGATTCTACATGTTAACTTATTTTTTGTTTTACAAAATATTCGATAAATATAAGCGGCAACAAACATAGACATTGCTGTCAGGATTGCTTATATTTTCCTAATGCAATTCACATGTTACGACAACAGAAGAATTGATTTTTATATTTTCAATTTTGTCAGCAACATCATTGTCGGTATAATATCCTGAAAATACCCTAGAGGACCGCCGATAATGATAGAAACATCGTATATTTAAGTGTACTTAATGTAATATACTTATTCATTTAATTACTTTTCAGAATCATTTTGCTATTAATTTTAAATGTTATTTTATAAATTAAGTCATAGCAATATAGATATTATAAATGAAAAGTCCACATGATACAGCTGGGCTGTTTGGTATTGCGTCGTTAAACAAACCTAGAGCATTGTCGTCTGAGGTAAAACGCGCGACACATATGTACAGATCCATAAGGAACAATGTACTTGGAGTCTGTAGCGAGGCAGAGGCATCCCCGCTACTGACAGGCTCCATGTGTATCGTGTACTCTCCCTCCTATTTAGCACTATGTACCTGGAGTCGCGCGACGTTACTAGCGCCACCATGTGTACAGGGCCTATTTCTTTGAGACCATTCAACAGTATTGTCGAGGTCTTGTTGAAGAGCTGTACAGTCAGCATTCGAGTTTATCTTTCTGAAAGGTTTAAGATCATCCGCATAAAGAAGGACATTTGAATTTATGTGTTTGGTACTATCGTTTATAAATAACGTGAATAGCAATGGTCCAAGATTCGATCCTTGCGGTACACCTGATCGAGTATTGAATCTTTCAAAGAGAAAACCATTGTAAAATAGTAATTGTTACCTGTTAACCCAAAAAAAACCTGTCTTGCAGGTAGGCCCGTAACAGCTTAATGTGATTGTCAGAGACCGAAAGTGTTTAATTTTTCCATTAGTATTTTATGAAGGCTTTTTTGAAATCAGTATAGATAACGTCAACTTGGCCTGCAGTGTCCAGGTTTTTATGAAGTAGTTCTATGTAATTTATTAGATTAGTTACCGTAGATCTTCCCTTCATAAACCCGTGTTGATTAATTGAAATTTGTGACCTTACGTGCGCGAAGAGAAATTTCTGTTATATACGTTCAAAAATTTTTGCCGGAGCAGAGAGAAGCGCGATTGGTCTGTAATTCAATATTTCTGCCACTTAGAACATAGGAGTCACTTTCGTTTGCTTCCATATTCGTTGGGAAGATTCCATGATGCAGTGATAGATTATAAATGTGAAGGAGAACCTTAAGCCCTTTTACTATGTAGGGAGGAATTTTATCTGGTACAGCCGGTTTTTTTGGTTTCAATTTAGTAATAGCTTCTAGGACATCACTTTCTTCTATTCTGTGTATATTTAGAATATTATTATTTATTAGAGGTATTTTAGATTCAATATAATTTTCGCTGTTTGTGTGCACAGAGTGAAAATATTGCGTAAAGGCTTCGGTGATTTGGCTATCTCTTGTTATGGCGTCGTTTGTTTTTATTTCTGTGGTTGATTCGTTGTTCTGCCGTTTGCTCCTAATTAATGTCCAGAAGTTTTCGGGGCGCGTTGTTATATTTTTATCAATAGTACATAAAAATTGAGAAAACGCATTTCTAATTTTATAATTGAGCTGCTGTCTAATTTGTCGGAATTCCCGTAGGCCAGTCGGAAAGCAATATTTTATGAATATTTTTCTATATTTAGCCTTTAATTTAATATCATGTATTATATCTGTAGAAAACCATATGGGGTAAGATTGTTTTTTGGGCTTTGCTAACGGTACAAAACAATTTAAGATATTGTAGAAAATTTCGTAAAAATGTGCTACTGCCATGTCCGGACTATTTATTTTGAGAAGATATTTCCATGATGTTTTTTAATTCGTTATAGAAAGCGGCAAAATCTGCCTTTTTAAAGTTGTAACTTAGATTATTGGGGATTTCTGGTTTCAGTAAAGTGTTCTTGTAACAGGCTATTATTTCTAATGGTGGATGATTGCTATCAAACCTTGTTAGTGGATGTGAACACATTGTTACATTTAATTCGTACATATTTGATAACAGAAGGTCTAACGTTTTCCTATTTGAGTTGGACACATTGTTTTTCATTGAAAATCCCATGAAATTTAGCAAAGACAATAATTATTTACACTAGGCATTGATCAGTGTTTGCGCCATAAATATTAATATTGACGTCACCTTAGCAAATAATTTCCTTGAAGATTTAAAGAAAATATTTCTAACTCGTGAAAAAAGTTTTCATATGTTTCAGTTTTAGACTCTGGGGGGGAAATAGGCAATACACGTGTATATATGTCCGTTTTTATTATTGGAAATCCGTACTAAAATGGATTCCACTTCGGTTTCTAGAGATATTTGTTCGGCTTTGAGGGTGTTCTGCACTGCTAGTAAATCCCCGCCTCCTGTCTTCTTATTTCTTTTACTTAAAACTCTATCACATCGAAAAACGTTATATCTATTGTCGATTATTTCCGCAGAGTGAACGCTTTCATTGAGCCATGTTTCCACCAAACCAATAATGGCATAATCGCTTTTTAAAATGTTAAGATAATTTCGTTTTCAGACCACGTATATTTCGGTAGTAAATATAACTCATTGGGTTTCCAGGCATAGGGAAAGTTTACGACGTCCGCACGGGATGACTGCCCTATCGGTTCTATTGTTAAATCCCTGACCCTCAGGGATGCTCAAACATTGTGGAGCAAAGAGCTGGTGAACTTACAGACTATCTAGATCCTCAATACAGCTAATTACTTGAACTATAGAGCTGTTTGATTTCCTCATTTTTATTGCTCCATTCTGTATTGTTTTTCTCTCTTCACTTGCCGCGCTTTGTCTAAGAATTTCTTCTTCTCCTTATCCTACATGTCGCATTGACAAGTTTCTTTTGACTCTTCGCCGTTCAATGAAGTTGTCCTTTTCATGCCTGCGAACGAAGCGTACGGTGATCCCTGTACAATTATGGCTTTGATGTTTCGGGAGCCGGAGACACGCGTCGATCATTGAGTCATCAATATTAATATCCCTTTGTTTTATTGTCTGAATACAATTTTCGTTCGGGATATCGGGGACGCCATAGATTTCTACAGTGTTTCTTCTAGAATACTGCTCGGATTCTCCTAGTCTCTCGCGCAACGATTTTAAGTTCGATTTTACAGTGTTTTTTTTCTGGTAGAAATTGTCTATGTCCTTAACACAGTTCTTAATGATACCTTCTTGTCTTTTTAATATCAATGTGGTTTCATCCAACTTCTCGTGGCAAGATTACAGAGATTTTGTTACATCTCTCTGATCACGTCTTAGTTCTCAGATTTCATTTTTAGTTCAATTATTAATTGGCTTCAATAGTATTTATATTTTCACTGCATATTTTACATTTCCATATGGAAATATTAGTAGTGTCCGTAATATTTACACACGCTCGATGATACACTTCATAACACTCCGAACATTCAACCTTATTATAAAAATGGTTGTGTCGGGTGGGACACGAACCCGAGTCTACGTTTGTGCAGTCCGGCTCTATACCCCTCTGCCATCACTGCAGGTCTTGAGTTTACGACGCGTTACTTGTGCCTGCAAGACAGTATCGGACGATGCTGTTTGTGTGGTGGCAGAAATGCTTCCGGTAGACATTCTGGTCGATGAGTGCCGCAGACTACAAACAAACAGAGGTCTGGAAGGCAAGAGAGTTGAGAGGCTCAAAACATATGAAGAATGGCAACGCCGTTGGGATGAGTTCAATAAAGGCCGATGGACCCATAGTTTAATAAGATCAATTAAAGACTGGATTGATCGGAAACACGGAAAAGTGAATTATTATCTCACTCAACTCTTGACCGGTCACGGCTGCCATAGATAATTCACCTGCATACCCTGAATGTGGACTTAATGAGACACCAGAACACGTGTTCTTCAGTTGCTCGAGATTTTCATATGGGAGACGAGCATTAGAAAGCGATATTGGAACTTCAATAACACCAGAAAATTTGGTACCCAATATGCTGCTTTCACATAATACCTGGAATAAAGTAAGCGCATATTCCTCTACAGTAATTCAAAGATTAAGAAATTACGAAAAAGAGAGAAATAATAATGTTTAAAGGAGACAGAGAGCTCGACGCTACGACTGCTTCCTGTGATGTAATGTCTAACGACGGTCCCACAGGAAGATACACACAGTCATCGTTGGTAAGGGAGGTGTTTTTAGTGGGTAGAATCCCACACTACTATCCAGTGCGGACTCAGTGATAGTGTCTTTAGAAGATTTTCACCTGCCCTCGCAAAAAAAGGTCTTGAGATGGGGCAATATATATAACTTTACAAATATTAATAATACGCATATCTGGTAATATCAATCCTCCGCGGTCCTTTATTGCTAGTAGGCCTTTCTCTTTAGTAATGACGTTTTTCTCAATAGGTTACAAACAGGCTTCACATTTCACCGTCATTTTTAGTTTTATTACTATGAATAGTGTAATTCAAGAAAATACATCACCTTAAAAAGTAATTGATAGTGAATATGGTATAAAGAATTTCATTGTAATGTATCTACAGAATGTAGGCAATTCTTATTTTATTACCAATTTATATTATACCCCATTCTTTTACCTGAAATGTATACGAAAATATCTTACGTTGAGTACCTCATAAATGCAACAGGGGAATAGAACGTGAAGTAAAATGCGCATTACGAGAACAGTTTGGTTTTAGGAGGAGAAGCAATATTGACCCTGCATGTAACTTTAGAAGACAGAATAAGAAAAAACAGGCCTACGTTCATGGCATTTGTAGATTTAGAGAAAGCCTTTGGTAATGTGAACTCGAAAACACTACTAAGGATTTAGAAGACGACAGGAATAATATATCGACGAAGAGGAGTTATTCATAACTTCTACAGATGGCAATCAGCAGTAATTATAATTGAAGTGCAAGAAAGAAGCAAGACAAGGATGCAGTCTGTCGTCTATGCTATAGAAGCGGCAGACCTCTCCCCTCTCCCATACAGTAGGTAAACACGTCGGCATTGCTGCTGGAAATCCATGTTTTTAATTAGACAATTCATTATTGTTTCCATCCCCCAGGTTCACGTTCATTCCATTTATTATGTTTTCCAAGTCTTCTTCTGACTCCCCTAATACTACATATCATCTGCAAACATTATGTTCTGTGTGTGTACTTGTAAATTCTGCGACGCGGCTGCAGTGCCCACTTGATGTGCCGCGTTTTGAGGTTTTATTGCGGTATATCATTTGCTTTGTTCTGTGAAATGTGTGATGTATGAGATTTCGAAAGAATCGTTGGTGCGCGGTTAGCGGGAGCATCTGTGGCAGCGTTTCACGAACGACAGTATCCACAGTGATGAAAGTATGCACAAAACATCATCAGCGAAGATGAATAGTGGACGAAAGCCGAAGTTAACTGGCAGAACACAACATCAAACTTCCGCAGCAAAAGTGATGCGGAACTGAACACGGAACAAGTGGAGTCATATCGTTGCCACAAGTTTCACATTTGAAAGTCGTCAGAAGGTCCATACGGAACAAAACAGGAAGTAGTCTGTCGTTCGTAATTAAATAACTCAACTTTCCCGAATAAATTTATACTTTGCACGCAACTTGGCCTTAAAATATTCCTCTTGGTCGACAAATTGTCGACAATCTCTTAAAAATTGTACGTATTATTCCATGTTAATGAAAACGCACAACTAAATCGAACAATAAAATGTGACTCATTTGTTCCGTAATTACAATATAAGTAAGCAATGATAGTAAAATCAAAGATAAAGAATAAGAAAAATTTTTAACCAAACTTATTTTCAAATTAAAAGTAATGTTTGTGTATTTATAGAAATAAACCCTTTGCAGCGCAGTAGGACCCTCCCAATCTTTATTGCCAATTTATGGTATTTTAAATTAGATATAATTTCAGTAATAACATGTCGCAGGCCACGAAAAAGGGATACATGCGTGTTTATAACGGTAGGTTTGCTTTTGGCTGAGGGAGCGTTCACTTTCGTAATTTCCGAGGGACACGGTTACCTGTGTCATGAAAAATTTCCCGCGTCTGACGGAAAACTCACGAGGATTGGCAGAAAAACGTCACGTGAGATTGCGTTATTATCCCTTGGAGGAGGGATATACGGAATTTAACTGCGAAGATGAGAATCGGGAAAACATACTTTGCATGCAGTGAAGGAGTAAGGTGGAAGACGTCGAGAAAGCGAGAGGCAAAGATGTATTGCGAAAGACGTTGAGCAGCAGTTTGGTATTAGACGGCGAGGAGTGAGAAGGTGTTGACAACGATGAAAGCTGAGTTTTCCTCAATTCCGGTAGCACTTCATACCATTATCTACCGGCAGCTTCAGGTTCAACCCGAAGGAAGAGTCACATGAGACGCACATGAAAACAAAACAGGTTCGTCCAGTGAACGGAATCTCTGCTGCACGTGGTTACCCAAACAATAATTAACCCCGAGAATTTTAAAATCGTTGCCTTTAATTTCTGTATTTATAATAGCGCGCTGGACCCCATTTAAGATGATTGTGTTTTTTTTATATAAATAAAAGTATAATATATTATATCCTAAAGCAAGTAAATTCATTAAAATAGTAACCCCCACCCATCATTACAATTATTGTACATAATTTTAGGAAGTATATCGTATGTGAAATAAAATTTTCAATTACAAAATAATTACGGCAACTGCATTATCAAACAAAATTCTTTGAATAAATGAAAAATACAAAGAGACACAATAATCTGCTATAAGAAAAGTACTGAAACAGGGAAGAATTTTTTCAATTAAATTTTTTTTACAAAGAAAAATACAGAAAAAATAAAATAGGTATATAATATTTTCATGGTAAATGATATTAGTTATAAGAAATAATTTGAATTATACGAGACCAAATATTGGCATCATTTCATAAGACTCATAATTCGACTGAAAATTTAAATGTTGAGAATCGTGTGTCAGTGGGCACTTTTTTTATTTAAATTATAGTATACAATCATTAATAGACGGACGTCTTGGAAAATCCCGAAAGCAAATAGCCGTAAATTCTCTGGTGTGGGAAAACGGCTTCGAGCAGGTAGTAAAGGAATCAACACGAGAAAATAATATTATCTACTTTTCCTTGTTAGGCCAGCGGAAGACCTGATTAGCTGCGACGTATTGCCAGGAATTAGCGACCTCAAAAGTGTTCTATTAGAACTAGAATTCAACGTAGAAGCTACCCGTATAGATGAAAAATTATGTAGTTGGCAATATTATAAAACAAATAAATTGGGATTACAGACCTGCTTGTGGGAGAAACTGGGTGACTACAAAGAGTATAGGAGATATAATCGAAATATGAACAATTTTGAAATATATAATCTTGGAAGCCAGAAATATGTTTGTACCTTGCAAACAACTAAAACGCAATAGTGCCCATGAATATTATACGAAAAGCATAAAACAGCAAAAGAGAAAAGTTAGACGTGCATATTCTAGGAACTATTTACACTTCCGTCAATTATTAACATTTTTAGTGAAGGAAAATAAAAATGCCCAGGAATCGTTTTCACGCAACATTATAAATGTTAATAAAGACTGGGGGAGAATTTATTGCTATATTCGTAAACGCAGAGGGATTTGTCAAAAATGAGATATCGTAAAAACTGACTGCATCGACATAAAGAAAAGGCAAATGTGTTGAACGAGTACTTCGTTTCTGCGTTTACCAAATGTAACGGTACATACACGGTAACAAAACGTGACTCGGTGACTTGCAAATCACGGCAGAGGCAGTAAGGAGGAGAATTAGTAAATTAAAATTTAAACTAGGTGGGGAGGCGATTATTCCGTAATTAATATGGCTATTTAATATATGCATAAATAACTAAACTCTGCCAACAGACTGGGAAACGGGAATAATTGTACCTGTATTCAAGTCTGGAAATAAAACGGACATACGAAATTATAGAGCTGTTAGTCTAACCTCAGTAGTATGCAAAATCATGGAGCACTTAATAACTACGTACATTCGGGATGCACTTGAATCTAAAGTCGTGGTTCTTTGAAAACCAACATGGACTTCGATCGCGTTTATCGTGTGAAAGTCAGGTAATCAATTTGTTTCAAGATCTAGCAGAAGAAGTCGATCGGGGTGGTAGAATAGACGACATTGTTATGGATTTTGCAAAGGTTTTCGATGTAGTTTCTCACGACATCTTGATACAGAAGTTAGATGGGACAGGCATTGACAAAAGAGTAGTTACTTCTCTGGGTGCATGAATTCTTAAAATATAGGCTACAAAAAGTCAAAGTTAGGAAAGAAACTTCATAACTCGGATCTGTAACTTCGGGAGTCCCCCAGGGATCAGTTCTTCCTCTTTGGCTCTACAGCCGATTGAGGGCCTGGGCCAACCGGGTCGACTGCGGATTGTCATCTTGCATGGCACACCCAGGAATCAGTTATTGCCCCTTCTCATATTTATTAATGAATTACCAAATAATTTAATTATGAGATCCGACTTTTTGCACAAGACTGTGCAATCTACAGGGAAACAAGACGCAGCTGACTTAGATACTTTAAGTAGATGGGATAAGCGAAATAAACTCAAAATCAACAATAGTAAAAGTAAGGCGATCATTTTTATTAAAATGCGCGTTCAATATGCCTTGGAATATAAAATAGACGGGGAACTGATCCAAGAGACTAACTGTAAATATCTAGGCATATATCAACATTAATGTGGAGCAGGTAAACTATGCTACAAGGAAAGCGTGGAACACCTTGCACTTTGTCATGAGAACACTCAAGAAGGGGAATGCGGAATCTAAGAAAATGGCATATTTGTCCTTAGTACGCCCACTTATGGAATATAGTGCAGCATACTAGGATCCGCACAGGATAAGCCAAATAGAATCCTTAGAAAGGGTGCAAAGAAGAGCCGCAAAATTCGTACTAATAGGACCTTGGCACGGGAACCCATGGTGGAAGAAGTATTTACAGACCTTGATCAGTGCTCCGAAATATCTAACAATATACGAAATTTTTTTTTTCCAGGCAAAAACAATATTATTCATTTTTCAAAAGTTATCTTCTAATAATATATTTATTTATTACGTGTATATATGATTTATTGATTTATATTGAATATAATTATATTCATGAACAATTCTCGGGTTTTCAACCGGGTAAGTATAAAATTTTATACTTACCCGGTTGAAAACCCGAGAATTGTTCATGAATAATATACACCGGGAAAGCCCACGTTCTCTTATAATTATATTGTTAATTATAGGTTAAATATGGTCCTTACGACCAGATAATTAATTATTGTTTAAGTTCTATGTATCTGCCACCGGCCATCTGCCCATTTGTAGGTTAAATAAATAAATACATACATATAAAATGTATCTGTAAAAAAAACTACATTCAACGATGGAAAGAAAAATAAAAAACTATTGGAACGATGAAGAAAAGGGAGACGAAAGGAGAAAGAATTATTTTAGCTTGGAGTTATTCACAAGGCGGTATTGTAAACTGAATGGTGAACACAGAATGCGTTTTGGACAAGAATAAATTGAAATATAAATTAAACGGAAAAAACTTTCGTAGTTCATTTGAAATTAAAGTTGAAGTTACTACTTATAATCTAACTATTGTATAATGCATCGAATTTCAGAATACTAATAACAGTCACAAGTGTTGCAAAGCTCTATGAAATAAAGAAAAATTTTCCTGAATTACAAATTTCCAGTGATTTAGTTCAAAAAATCATTTCAAAGTTCTATAAAATGAAAGAAAAACGGTTAGTTACAAATATATGAATGATAAAGTCTTTTAACTGATTTACAAATCTGTGTGAAATGAAGGAAAATCTTTCACTAAATTTCAAATGAATTTTAATTTTTTTTCAAATCTATATAAATAAAATGAAAGGAAAACTGTTACTTAGTTTCAAATGTTTCAATGATAAAGTCTTTACACTCATTACAAACTAAAAAATGAAGGGAAATCTTTCACTAGATTACAAATTTTCCAGTGAATAAGTTCTAAAAATTAATTTCAAATCTATATGAAATGAATATCAGAATTATAAATGTTTCAGTGATAAAGTCTTTAAATTGATTAAAAACCCAATAATTAGAAGGAAAATCTTTTCCAAAAATCAATTTATTGAAAGGAAAACTGTTTCTTAATTAAAATTTTTTGATTGATGTTCTAAAAATCAATTCAAATATTTATAAAATGAAAGGAAAAATGTTATTTAATTACAAGCGTTTCAATGATAAAGTCTTTAAATATGTTTTAATAATAAAATCTTTAAACTGATTACAAATCTGTGTGAAATTACAAATTTTCCAGTATTGAGTTATAGAATTGAAATCTATATAAAAAGAAGGAAAATAAATATTTTTAATATATCAATAATTTAATATTATGATAAAACATTTGCTGCAAATGATGCAATTAATATTTGCGACATCACTGTTAGTAATGGGAATGGCATATTCAGGCTGGGAGGGGCTAACTCATGATGCATTACGTTTGGGGTTTATATTCCTCTTTGGCCCTCAACGCTTACTTGAGAAATACTGTTTCAACAAAAACAGTGTGGCGGGAGCATCACAATGGATGGGCTGCAATTTCATAACGGAAGCCAACGCAAAGATGCGAAAGAAGTGGTGCCACAATCATAAAACCTGGAAGCTGGATAACTGGAAGACTGGTCTGATGAATCATTGTATCCTACAAACAGCTGGGTTTATGCATGGAGAATACCAAAAGAAGCCTACGATCCAGCTTGCCTGCTTCTTACAGTCAAGCACTGGGAGGTACCATTATGATTTAAGCGACTAAATCGTGGTATTCAGCTGGCCCGATCATTACCCTTACTGGCTGGATTACTGCAAATGAATATCTCAATATCCTCAATGACGAAGTGCTGACTATGACTAGTACATTGCTGCCAGCCACTGCCATATTCCAAGATGATAATGCGCTCATACACACAGCCATAAAGGTTCAGGCATGGTTTGAAGAGCATCAGAATGTCATTAAACATTTCCATGGCCAGCACAATTGCCACACCTCAACATAATTGAACCATTATGTGGAGTTTTAGAGAAGGGAGTGAGGAGCATATTTCCAATTTTAAAATTTTTGCGGAAATTAGTGGATGTTGTGCTACAAGAGTGGTAGGAAATTCCTTTGGAAACTATTCAAACACTCTACAAATCTATTCTGTGATGAATTGCAGCTGTTCTCAAATTAAATGTTGGTCCAACTCCTTATTAAATAATAAATATTGTGTAAATGCAGTTGTTCATATTATTTTGTCCAACCTCTTAATGTCCCATGAAATGTTCCAGGCAATTGCACTCCACAATCTATGACAACTCAGAGTACATGAAACGCCCTGGGAAACCACAATTCTCATCAATGGCCAACCACCACATATGAGCAATGACTCTGCAATTAGTGAATGAACGCACAAGGAAATGTAACCACAACTGAAAATAAAATCAACAACGATGAATATAAACACCTACTCAGGTGACACCATAAGTGTATCGGTAGACAACAAGAATTAGACCTATGGGCTATCTCTCATTGGTCACCCATGGATTTAAAAGCTTCCTGAACTGTTGCAGATTTGAACACTTCAAAGAAGTCAAACAGAAGAGCTCAAGAGCGAGCTTACTGATGTATTTGATCTGGACAACTACAAGGAGCGTACATGTTAAACTTCAAGACAGCATGCCACCATGTTTTCTCAGGTGTGAATCATACCTCTTGAAGTATGTGGTCACTATCATTCAATGATCAATCAGGCCATTAAACCCAATAAGTAACACTTATCATGCTCTAAAGAACTGTTTGCCATGCTTTCCAGAGGAAAGATATTTTCTATAACTTGCTGAAGGGCAGCAATGAGACCTGAACCCTTCTTGATGACATTATAGTCACTGGGGAAACTGATGTATTTCAATAAAATCAGAGAAGTTCTCAAGCATCATCAAACAAATGGACTCAAGGTCATGAAAATTTGTGTCACTTTATATTTACCATTTTGGATCTTCTGAAAGACTCTCACCCTTAACCAAAAAAACAAAAGCCATCCTCAAAGCACTTAATCCAAATAATGTTCAGGTACTGCATTCCTTTTCTGGGACTACTTAACTTCTATCACCACTTTTTGTGTAATTTTGCTGATACTTTGGAACCAATTGGATTACTGGACTAAGGAACTACTAGACATGGACTGTGAAACACAGTAAAGCTATATGTGAAACAAAGCATGAACTCATGAAAGCCTCACTGCTTGTAAGGAAATCATGTAGTCCAGTACTTGAATATGAGATGGCAGGCAAGTCAGAGTAACCTATAAGTTTTGCTTCCTGAACACTGATATTCATAAACTGACCGTGAGTATCTGGCATCAACAAGTTTTGGCAATGCCTACATGGAGGCTAGTTTCACATTTATACAGATCATAAGCATTTGTTAGGGTTATTTGATAGGCTTAAACCTATCCTAGAAATGAGAATTCTGTGTTGGTCTTACATCATTGCTATGTATCGCTATGAATTGGATTATCAACCTATGAAAAAACATTTGTTCAATGACATGCTTGGTCATCTACTCAATGCAAATGAATTGTAAGTTGAAGATTCAATGTCACAGACCTTGCTTCTATTAGAAGACATTTCTATGATCACACAAGAAATGATCGAATGTTTTACTGTGGACAACCATGTTACCAGACAGTTCCTCAGTCATGTGCCAATGGTCATAAAATGTGTCAGATGGCACCATCTAAAGCTGACCTATCCATTTTAACTGGTTGTCTCCTATGGGGATGTAGAGTTGTCATTCGAAGTCAAGGATGCCAAACATCAACACTCACCTTGGTACATAAAATACCTGAAGTCCTCTACTGAAAATGGACAATGAAATTAAAGCTTTTGTGAAGAACTGTATACCAAAATATCCCATTCCAAAAATCCTGATGCTAGGCAGAACATCAGACAATGTTAAGCCATAGTCTTTACAGGAGAGTAAAAACAGCCCCTGTAAAAGTGGAACCGAATTAGAGTCTCAATGTAGGATTGACCATTTGGTACATTTGATCTGAACAAAAGTGGGCAAAATGAAAGAATATAGGGTGTCACGGCAGCTGATGATATACATTGTGTGACTGTGCTATGGCTGAAGATAATGGACATTAATCAAGTACATTTAAATGACTATGATCCTAGTTGTCAGATTAGTATAGTACCAGAGAAAGTAATTTCTCCAATGCTCCCTTCTACAAAGACATTATGCATCCCAATTAAGGTCGACTTACAAGATAAACCAGTAGACATCAAATATCTGTGTTCTTCTCCTAAAATGGTCCAACAAAGTGATAATACTGACATGGGATTATTTGTTTTCAAGTTATGGAGGTCTGAGCAGACATGTAAGGCTTCTTAGTGCAGTACTAGTTGCTCGAAAAGCTATATAAAGAGTTATTGTGTAAAAACAATGGATTTGGCTCTTGCGGTTTATTTATAGTTTAGTTTCCATGTAACTGTGAAAAAAAAATTTTTTTTTTAATTTACAATATTTAGAAGAACTTCATTGAAAATATGCACTAAATTGAAGTGCTGTTTTCAATTTTACTTTCCTTCACTACTTTTTTTTACTACAATATGATCACCTATTTTATGAAATTGTTATAAAACTAGAAGATTGGCAATAATGTTTTCATATATTGATTTATCACATTCCCATGGTCGTACAGTATTTGTGTGATTCAAACTAAACTAATAATGATGCACTATTACATGTAGTATGAGTCAAGATTTCTTATATTTACTTCACCATTTCCCTGTAAACCACAAACTCCAATGAATAAATTCTAATAATCCAAATATAATATCAATCCTGGTTCTACGCACTGATCAGATTTAATATAATGATGATATAAATATCAAGTAATGTATTTCTGATTTTGCAAAAAGTTAACTACATTTTACACCACATTGGTAATAGACATGCAATACATACTTTATGAATGTTAAAGATTTGTAAATCATTATTCTGTTTGATATTAGAATGATTGAGAGAAAAAACAAATTTTTGTATGGTGTAAATATTTTAACTTCTATCTAAAAGTTCACACATATCTACAAGCTACAAACTCACTTCAACATTAGATATGCTTTGATGGCTATTTACATACATACCTGCAGGCTGTTATCAACAAGATAGTTTGAGGCACAAAGTCGCAGAACTATCAGTGCTCTTAGTAATTCCCAATTGCTTTTATGAGTAAAAACAGCACGATGATCTTCAAAATTTAAAACTTTCCTAGCAGTGGCAAAGGCCCTTATAAGATTTTTATTTGAAGCCATCTGAACAAAGTAATTCAATTATTAATTTTTGAGGGGTTACTAATCAAAATGAAAATGTTTTTGTTCACTTTACAGAAACTATAAGTTATTTTAAACTTATATATATTCCCCACATTAAGCTTCTTCTCTTAAAACAGAAAAGTGTTAAAACAACATAATAATTGACTCATTCAATATTACAAAATATCCTACAAATATTATCACACCTGAGAAAACCAGAACTAATTACACAATTTGATTGTTACCACAAAATTTATTTTTCTAGATATCATTAATAAGGGAAACTAGATTGTTGTGATGTGCCTTTTTACAATTTTCATAATTAAAATTAAGATTATAGAGCATTAATAATACTTTATTTGCCCAAGACCTGATAAACAGGATGTGTCATCATCTCATCAGTGCATAATTTTATGCTTACTAATAAACTTAAATTATAGCGCTAATTTAAATAAATGAAATGTAAATCACTGCACAATCAATCAACTTTAAAATAAAATTTTACAATGTATTGACTTACTCAATGTTCCCATTCCCACAACCAAAATGACACAGTGCAAGATCATGAAATAATTAAGAATAATACTGAAGTATGATAGTACTTACTGTGTGTACAAACACCTTCAATGCACCTTACCAAAGATCAAAACTATTGTGTTTAAATTGTATGAATAAAATATTAGTGACTGCATGAAGGTTTTAATTTTTAAAAAATCATTGAAAAGTCAACTTTTGAATGGATTACACATATATATTTTACTGTGGTAACCAAATCTACTTTTAATGTACATTTTTGATGGATTTATATATATTTGAAAAGATTTAAAATTATTCGAAGCACCAGGGCACTTAGTTCAATGATTGTGTATTAATTATAGGCCTATAATTAATTATTTAACAATTTTTATTTTTCATTATTTAGATTTTACAAAGTGTCGTTGCATCTGCAGTTGAAAGTTTTCAAAAGAAATAAAGCCCAGCATCATGCAGCTAATACAAAACATGAATAAAGACTTGTACTCAAAATTGTGCTAGCCTTTTAACTCAAACATGAAAACGTGTCACTTTTTACATTAATTTGATCTTCAACTGATTTTAAAATAGCATTGTACATGTATTTCAAATGCCCCCATATTAAAATGCATTGAAAAGAAGGTTAAGGTATTAAATATTTCATTCAGTTTTATAATTACCATTTCACCAAATTTAAAGTATTAATCTCAACATAAAGTACTTACTGAAGTAACCAACACAATGTCAGCACAAATTATATAATTTCCTTGGACTTTTATATTTAAATTCTTGGCTGGCTCATAGTATGATTAGTTCTAAATTCACCCATATTGTGGGTGTGGTAAAAATAGCACATAGAAGAGCTGCTTGCTTTAAAAGTAGATACTTTGATTAAGTCATTATTCTGCCCACATAATGATATATCAAGATTACTTACCTATTAAAATTCTTTATAAATAATAATACTTAGTTTCATCAGAAGCTACATAATTAAATTATTCATAGGAAAAACATTTTCAGTACTTTGAATTTATATTAAAGGATGTCACTGACAGATTATTTCACATACACCAGATTGCAGATTTACTATTAATTTTTTATTATAGTGGAGTTAATATGAATTATAAATAATAATAATATAAATTACAATACATACAATTTTGAAAATATTAAAAATGGTACATGTAAAAGCACAGAGTATAAAAAATACTTACTTTTATGAGATTGAAGTGGAATAATCTATTTAGATAAATTTATTAAAAATTAAGCCTTTAAAGGCATAGATATTGACTTGAAAAATGTTGTCTAAATATCTAAGCAAATGTGCCTTATGTTATTAATTAATATATTTAAGTACTAGATGAGTGCCTGGCATTTCCTGGGTGTTAATCTTCATTCGAGAAGAAATAAATTATCACAGAAGAATTTTTATTTAACCAGCATCATCTTTTTGGATAATTTACCAATTGATGTCCACTATCAGACCCTATACTGATAAGTGACTAACTTACACTTATCACAGATGAGGAAGGAAGGTAGCTTAAAACGATTCTCCTGTATCTCAAATACACCTGGTAACTTAAGACAGTCGAAATATATTCCGGAAACCTTATGGGAGTTATAAATATTTCCAGAACATTCCAAGGTCGAAACTAACCTTGGCGTATTTAAGATTAGAAAAATGTTCCCAGTACCTTAAGGACCGTCTAATAGGACCGTTACCGTAATAGAGTTCAAAAATAATTCTCATATGTTATGGGAGTCAAAATAATCACGGTACCTTATTATAAAAATACAATGTCATTGATTTACTTTAATTTGCATGTGCACTAGCTATCAAATTATATTTTTTAACATATTTTCTAATATTTTTCTTTTCATGACCCCGGAAACAACGAAATGAGTTTTTCTCACATTCGAATTTATTGACTGACGAATTGAACAAGTCAGTGCTAGTAATAAGTCTTAATTTCGATTAACGTCTACTATTAAATAACTAATTAAATAATTTCCAACCGATTTTTACAGACAGTTTTTATTTTTTATTTAAACGACGTTTCGGCGCATATTCGCGCCTTCTTACACGACCGAAAAGGGCGTCCGAATCCATCAGGTTTGGTGGATTCTTTCTTGAGGTCATAGAGAAATACAGAGCAGAAATTTGCAAGATATTAAAACTATGGATTAATAGACCTCGAAAACTTACAACTACTGATATATTTTGTGTTAACTCCGGCCATTGTCAAAAGCCAAGTATTGCGTAAGAGGTATACAGTCTTAGAAGGGAACTTGTTCACTATTTGATTATCTTTTTAGTGCTCTATCTGGTTTTACAAAATCATCGATTATTTCCGAAAATACAGCTAAATTCAAACGAGAAACGGACAAATAGCCGTGTTATCACTATTGAATTAAAATTTGTAAACCTTACTGTTTCAAATTAACTTTCATTTTCATAGTTAATTATTCGATTAAATTAAATATATATCAACCGGACTCCTTATCTCAGTCTGGTCCTTTTATTATTATTCTTATTTAATCTCGCTAAATATGTTGCGCATATATAAATGTTTCAAAAAAGCATTTCCGTAATTTGAATTTTTATAATTAGTTTGCTATCAAATTGATTAAATAACGTATTGTAATGTTTTATTATTAATTAAAAAAGGTGATATTTCAATAATTTAATGAGTTAGTGTTTCATTTTTAAAGTCCAATCGGCCAAAGCATATAAAAAATACATTATTATCAGAATTTTGATCCAAGAAAAAAAAATTACATTGTCCTCCAACATTTGCGGATAGAAAATTATATATTTTTACATTCAATTGATATTACTGATATAATTTCAGCTGATATAATTTCTCATCCAACTCAAAATACTCATTTCGAAACATGCTCAATATTTTTAATGTTCCCATTTGAATTAATATTTGTACCTTATATATTTGAAAATACTAATATGGTGTAAATAAATAATCGACTTTAATTTGCTTTTTGCTGCTTTAAGAACGTTTTTAGCGGACACCTACAGGGGAGAGGATGACGTCACAAGGCCTGCCATTGCCCCTCTATCTTATCTAAGATACTCTTTGGCAATAGCAGCACTCGGAACGTGACTGTCATCACCACTCCAATAGGATGTACTCTCCTAGGCCCATGTAAAAACAACGCTTTTTGAGTCCACCAAAATATATCTTAAAGCAACAAAAGACAAATTTAAGTGGATTATTTATTTGCACATATCTTAGTATTTTAAAATATGTAAAGTACACATATAAATTTATACGGACGATTAAGAAAAGTGACCATCCATAAAAATCAATATTGCGATAGGATGCGAAGTTATATCAACGTGGTTCTCAAATATATGTTAAAAATATATAATTATCTACTCGCCAATGTTGGAGGAGAATATAAATTGTTTTTCCTAGGATCTAAATTCGGAAAATAAGCTATTTTTTATATTATAATTTTACAAGACCCTCAGGTCTCAAAACGTGGCATATTAATCTTTCCCTTCTCTTCGTCAAAGTCCTCCAAATTGTTCTCGCTTTCCCTAGTATGCTTCGAACTTCCCGGTTAGTTACCCTATCCATCCATCTGATTTTCAGCATTCTCCTATAGCACCACTTTTCGAAAGCGTCTTATCATTTTCTGTCTGTAACTCCTATCGTCCTCGTTTCGCACCCATATAACGCCACACTCCATATGAACATTTTAATTATGATTTCCTAATATTCATAGCCGTAAGTAAGTTCCTCTTTTTTTCCAAAAATCTTTCTTGACTGGGCGGCGTACCCTCTCGCCTCCGACGCCATTTTAATTTCAATGTACATGGATGACTTGTATATTAGTATATGTCAGTAGCATCGCGGTTAAAAACCGAATTAATCCAGCTCTTGGCAAGGCTGAATTCGAGTTGCGGAAATAGTTCAGTAATTATTCGCAGCTGTTATCTGATCTCCCAACGGAACACTGCGCCGTGACGCCAAAGAATTTACTTACGCTTCGGACTATGAACCCTCAGCTAAAATTCTCGTGACAGGTTGTACAAAGACTGCTACGAAGAGATTGATAATGTCGGACCTAGCCAAATTATTCGATCCTATCGGATTTATATGCCTTTATTATTCATCGGAAAATGTTTAATTAGACAGCTTTGGTAATTGGGACTTGATTGGGATGAGGAGGTTCCTGTCAAATTGATCGATCGATGGAAAACGTTCAAATCCGAACTACCCGAGATCATCAAACTAGTAATCAAGCGGCATATGCGAGTAGACACAGCTACGTCATTAGAATTGCACGGGTTTGCCGACGCATCAGAACAAGGATTTGCAGCTGTGGTGTATCTACGTAGCACACAAGTTGAAATTTCATTGTTAATAGCTAAATCGAGGGTGGCTCCGCTCAAGGTATTCCGTGCTTGGAGTTATGCCGAGGTTGGAGTTGTACATTTGTTAGAAGGAGCGGAGGCCATATTGCGGCCATACAAATCGATTGATTCTACAACGGCATGGACGGATTCCTGCTTCGCGTTACAATGGATTCGATCTTCCCCTCACCGATGGAAAACATTTGTAGCTAATAGGGTTAGCCTCATCCAGGATAAAATAAATTACAGTTTCGTTAACAAATCAGGATCGGACAAAAGTACGTCATTTCATGATCAGCTGTTCAGTCGTACAAACAGTTTTACAAAACTAAAAAGGATAGTCGCGTGGATTGTAAGATTTGGAACGCCGAAGAAGGAAAGATGTAAATTTGGACTTTCCGTGGTGGAGTTACGGAAGGCCATGTTATCGTGCGTAAAGCTGGCTCAGCACTATGAATACGCATCAGATATTCGTGCTGTACAGGACGACAGACCGGACCAAGTGTCTATGAAATTACGGCGTGTGAACGCTTTTGTCGATCATGAGGGAATTATGAGGGTGGGCGGATGACACGACACTCGGTCCTCCCCTTTGAGAAAATACATCCCATCCTATTGTCACAGATTCATCCATTAAGCAGCATGATAATAAAGCATTATCATGAACAATATCTGCACCATGGTCCGAATACTTTACACTCGATTATCCAACGGCAATTTTGGATTTTTTCGGCCAGGCAATTGATCCGAAAACAATTGAAACAATCCTTGAAATGTTTTCGTACGAATCCAAACACAGTGCAGCCTTTCATGGGAGACTTACCCGCAGCTCGGCTTCAAGAGTGTAAACCATTTTCGAATTGTGGGGTCGATTTTGGAGTACCCTATGAGCTAGCCATGGCTAGACAAAGAAACCCCAGGAAATATAAAGGAAAAATTTGCTTGTTCGTGTGTTTTGCAACTCGCGCAGTCCATCTCGAACTGGTATCTGATTTATCGACTCCAGGATTTCTAGCAGCCCTGCGTCGTTTTATCGCACGTCGTGGGTCAATAAATAAAAGATATTAAGACTGAGGCACTAATATTGTAGGCGCAAAGGTCCAGTTAGAAGTATGGAGACGTGTTGTGCCAGATAAAGAGTTCAATGAAAAAATAAGCGATGAACTGGGCAATCGGGGGGTACAGTGGAATTTAACCTCCTTCTAGTCCCCATATGGGTGGACTTTGGGAAGCACGAATAAAATCCGCGAATGAACTCGTCGCACGTGTTGTGGGATGTCACACTGACGCAAGTAGAAGTGACATTAAATTCTGGGCCACTGAGCCCTTGAAGTTTGGATCCAAATAACTTTGAAGCCCTTACAGCAGGTTATTTCTTGATGTTTGAACCCCCATCCGCCCTTATTGAACCGGATGTAAGCGGAGTTACATCGTTCCAATAAAGATGGGATTTATTACGCAAATTAAGTGGTTCGTTTTGTAAGCAGTGGTCACTTGAATATCTGAATACTTTACAACAGCGTCACAAATGGAGGTGTCGGCCTCCCAATTTATGTTCAGGGGATTTGGCTCTTATTAAGGAAGAGAATCTCCCCCCTCTACGTATTGTGAAAACGTTCCCAGGAAAAGATGGTGTTGTTAGGGTGGGGGAAGTGCTGTGAAATCGTGCCCTATGCCCCGTAATAACCAATAACGGCAATTGCACTGGGCGCCTCGGATAATTAAAGATGTTGTCGTATATAGTTTTGGTGTAAATTAATATTAGTGATTGGTGATTGTTGATTTAATCTTGTAGTATTGGTTGGCAATATTAGTTTAAGGTTCATTGCTATCATTTTTTTGGTCAAAGCGGAGAATTCGATCTTTAGTCAGATATTAATTGATTCTCTGGATTAAAATCTATTCACAATTATACTGAGTTCCGTCATACGTCAATTATACATTATAAATCTAGCTTTATAAAGTGAGCCAGTATAACGGACGTATGGCGGTACTCAGATTTTAATCCAGAGAATCGATTAATATCAACTGACTAGAGATTTGAAAGCTCCTGTATGTTCAAAATTTAGGAATAATACTAGACCATGGTTAAATTGTTTTATTTTTCTTCTTTCAAAATGTATCATATTCAATAACACGTGGCATTATTCGAGTGCGCGTTTCTGTGGCAGTAATTGATGCCAATAAATACAAAAGCGGCCAGCTTTATGCAACACGGAAATTGTGGACTACGGGAATAGAGATAGAAACTTCCTGAGAATAGATGAACGAATATTTTTTGAAAATTTCGACATTAAAGAAAAGGAGCCATTAACTTACTGAAGTTATTTATTTTTATCTTTAAAGTGTCATAATTTGCTATTGGACAGAATATTATTATTCTATTTTGTCGCGGTACTTAACCCTCCAGCACGAAATAAAGGGAATTCCACTTGGAAATTGCGGAAATCATGTGAAGAAAACTGGGTCATTCCATGTCAAATCACCGAAAAACAGCCTATCGACCCTCTCCAAATCCCATGAAGTTTTGTAAGGAAGTAAACCCAGACCCCATCTGAAACTGTGCAAAATTATTAGAGCGTATTGTACCTTGGTTCATCTTTCAACGGCCTCTAATCTCGTTGAAGCGCACGCACAGCTGAAAGGGCCAATTTTGATCCCTTGTCAAATCAGTTCTAGCGGCCAGATAAGTGTGAAACTTGGCTTATCCATACAACTTCTAACCCAGAATGTTGTGGTATCATCAAAGAAGTAGTAAAGACGGCAGTATCAGTCGCAAAATCACCAATAAATTTTGTCTCTGCAAATTCAGACCTCAGTTTTCTGTTCCTGTACGTCTCAATATGGTGCTTTCTCTCCTCAGTTGCAAAGTATGGTGGCATAAAGACCTTTTGCTCCTGAGTAATTGACCTCAAAAGTAAAGTCAAAATTTATCGCGACAAAATTTTGTGATCAGATGTTAGAACGGCCAACTGTACTACTATTTTGATCATACCACTACATTTTGGGCTGGGGGATGTATCGATAAGCAACGTATCATATTTATATGGCTGATATAACTCATTTGCCAAGGGTTCAAAGTGACAGTTCATTCGGCATGGAATTGTAACTTTTGAAGCAGTGTATAAGGAGCTCTAATATTTTCCACACTTTCCGTTGGTGTTTGGGTTTACTTCCTTACAAAATTTCGGGCCATTTGGAGAGGGTCGAGTTGGAATCCTTTGGTGATTTGACATGGAATGACCCAACTGTCAAGATGAAGACAAATTGTTTTGCTTATCCTTATATTAAGAGCATCCGAATTTTTCTGAAGAGAATTACATAGAAACAAAAATTGTGCTTCTTTAGATTATTGAAAGGGCATATGACTTAAGACCCTGTAAGAAATCAAATCCTTTGCAACACACATTCGCCAATCCTATCAACATCATTTTGTTTTAAAATTGAAGTCATGTTACCTTATTCTTATTACCCAAGTACTTCCAGAGAAAAAACAATTGTACCACAAACTTGCAACATGCTACAACGCTACAAATTAGCCCAATGAATAACATGGAACTGAATTGCAAACTCCGCCAGGAGCTCTCTCATACTCCACCTTCCATTTGCATTCAAGAAGAATCATTAAATCTATTCAAAATCTGTACTTTGCAGTTGTTTACAAAATTTTCATACGTTGTCTACTTTTCTGTTATAAATCTTATTTTATCAAATTAATTTAAGAAACTCATTGTAAAATAGTTAAAAAATTTCGTGTCTCAATCCCACTATTTTGGGTAGTGTTACTAAAATACCAGATAACCTGTTACTTAAAATATCCGTGTTTGTTTCTGCCGTTTTTAACGACTAAAGAGAATCAAAAGACATCTAATTTCTTCTAGTTCCATGTGTACAGGGCCTATTTTTAATACTTCCGCATTAATAAAATAATGGAAGAATTGATGTAGAAGTTTTGATTGCCGTTGTGGAAGAAAGACTGTGGATTGGGACAAATTTGATGACAAATACAAAGATAAGAATGCTAATCAAGAAGCCTGACATGGAGTTTGCGAAGAACTACTCCCACAATATGATTTTGTAGTCATTTATACACGCGTACTGCATTTATTTCCTTTAAAGGTAGAATCAATCTACATAAAATGCTTTTTAATACTTTATTTTATTTAGTCTCGGTTTATTAATCGAAGTTTATATTTTTGTCATTTGTCATGGTAACACTACCGACGCAATTACATAATTCATTTCTCACGATGTTTGCAGTTAGTCATTCTCTTTTTTGATTCTCTCTTGACGCAACTCTTCCATCCTTTGATGTACATTGTGTCAACATCCCTATATCCATCTTTTATGATTCGTTTTCCTGTTATATATATATATATATATATATATATATATATATACACGTTAAACAGCATGGGCGACATACTGCATCCTTGTTTTACTATTTTCTTGATTTCTGCTGTCTTCTCTTCATCTTCATTTCTAATTATTGCTGACTGCTTCTGTAGACTTTATGGATAAGCCTCCTTTCTCGATACTTTATTCCTGTCCTCTTTAAAATCTTGAATAACGTGTTCTAGTTCACATTATCGAAGGCTTTTCTAAATCTACAAATAGCATGAACGCAAGCCTGTTTTTTCTTATCCTGTCTTCTAAAATTAATCGTAAAGTCAATATAGTTTCTCTTGCTCGTATATTCTTCCTAAAACCAAACTGACCTTCTCCTAACTCGCATACTATTTGACGTTCCATTCTCCTATATACTATTTTTGTTAATCTTTTGCATGCATGGGATACTAAACTAATTATCCTGTGCTGTTCGCATCTATCAGCCCCAACCTTCTTCGGTATGGGTATAAGTATGTTTTTACTATAATCTTCTCGAATTCTTCCTGTTTCGTATATTTCGCAAACTATCCCGAAAAGCCATGATACTACTTCTTCGCCCGATGCTCTTATTAACTCTGCTGGAATGTTATCAATTCCTGGCGCTTTACCATAACTCAGGTCTTCAGCGCCCTATCAAACTCCGACCTTAAAATGTTGTCCCCCAACTCTTCAAGAACCACCTCCTCTTCTTCTTCTTCTTCTTCTATTACCGACTGATCTTCCACCATGATACAGATCTTCTAGATGTTCCTTCTACCTTTTTGCTTTTTCTTCTTTATCCATTATTGGCTTCCCATCCGCTCTCCTGATGTTCTTGCTAATATTTTTCCTCTCCTTGAATGATTATTTGATTTTCCTATAAGCTGCGTCTATTTTCCCTTTCACCATGTATTTCTCTTGTAGCCAAGACTCGTTAGCTCATTTACACTTTCTATCTACCTCATTCTTCAAGCGTCTGTACTGCTCTTTACCATTTTCATCTCTCGCGTTTTTATATTTATATTTACGCCTTCTTGTGTTATCCACGCTTTCCTATTGGTCCTAGCTATTCTTCCTGTTTTTTCTTCTGCTGTTCTAGTCATTTCTTCCTTTAAGAGTGCCCACTTTTCTTAATATATTCTTTGAAATTCTGAATCACGTCCCGTTGTTGCAGTTTTTCTATTTCCCATCTTTTTGTTCTAAATCCTTTCTTGATCTTCATTTTCAGCCCGCATTTCATAACCAGCAGATTATGGTCAGAGTTTACATCTGCTCGTGGGTACGTCTTGCAGTTTAGTACCTGATTCCTATACATTTGTCTAACCATATGTAATCTAATTGGTACCTGCCAGTGTCCCCCGGCTTCTTCCATGTGTATAGTCTCTTTTCATGATTCATAAAACAGGTATTCGTCACGACTAAACTGTGCTCCATGCAAAATTCCCAAGTCCATAGTCCACAACGACATCACTTTCTCTTCCCTTTCCTATAACTGCGTTCCAGTCACCCATTACTATCATATTCTCGTTTCCCTTGCCATGATTATTTCTTCAAATTCTTCGTAGATTTTCTCATTTTCTTCTTCCTCTGCGGCACTTGTAGGCATATATAATTGAATAATCGTCGTCGGCTGCGGTTTTTTTCTAACGTTATCGTAATTAATCTTTCATTATATTGTTTATAATACCTTATTCATTACAAGACCTCTTCCTCTATTCTGCTTTGTGCTATATTCATTCGACCAAAAATCTTACAATTCCTGCCATCTAACTTCACTAATTCCTACTATATCTAACTTTTATCATTCCATTTCCCTTTTTAGATTTTCTAATCCCCCAGCACGGTTTAAACTTCTGACATTCCGCGCTCCGATTCATAGAATGTCACTGTCTTTCTGTTGACATCCTCCTGAGTAGTCCCAGCCCGGAGATCCGAATGGGGGACTATTTTACCTCTGGAATATTTTACCCGAAAGACTGCCATCATATTTTTATGTATTGAACTTTGCATGCACGGCTGTAGTTTCCCCTTGCTTTCAGCCGTGCAACAGTAACACAACCATTAAAGCTGTTCCAGCCATGCTTGTGTTTGTCCAACGTTGAGCCATTCCCGGATCACTATTGTCGTGCCTAAAGTCGGTAATAGTGAGGCCTGTCATACAGAGAAACGGTTCTAACAGACTAATAGAGAATATTTTTCTGCACGAGAAGGTTAAATAAGATGATCAGAGAATGTTAATTATTTTGTAAAAAATCGTGAATACGAAGTGACATCACGGAATTAAGGCTTGGCCTTAGAAAAATATTCTTGAACTTTCTCGAAAAACATCTGCCGGAATTTGGTACAAATAGAAAACTGATTAAAGGTGCATTATATATAGCAGGTGTGTTTCTCCTATTCATGAGGGAGTTGAATGAAGCTACTGAATAATCGAGCGCCAGTTTATCGCGTCATATTAGTGACAATTAAAATAGCTACAAAATTGAATAAAGGAAGAAATATTTAAGATAAAGATCACGATAAACGGAAAAAAAATCATAAAAGACATAAAAATGTATGGGTAAAGTTAAATTTGGACAAATCGGCAGCGGGCCAGAATAAAAGGAACGATGTATAACTAAAGAGAAATGATGACGTAGACAGTGCACAATAATTAGTAAAATAGTGTATGAGAGTTTTGTAACTCATTGTCATCAACGGGGATGTTACTATATATATATATATATATATATATATATATATATTATTCACAGTATCCAATTTACCAATATGACTCTTACCTTGTCTCCATGAATTTACACATGATTTTCTAGCGAATATATGAGTTAATAATTTTTTGACAAAAATTATAAACACTTTTCCTTACTTATTAACAAATAAATAAATATTTAAAATTAAATAAGTGATTCTGGACCATTTATTTTAATAATTGAGGTATTTGGATGGTCACTAATAGAATTAAATTAATCTTTTAAAGAGGAACAAAATTACTGACAATATTCAGATACATACTTTTATATTGTAATTGTTATGCCAATGAGTAAAAATTATTACTTAACTCTACAGCAGCCAGGGAAATAAAAAAAAGTATTTTTTCACTCAAAGTTATAACGGAAGGAATACGGCGAATAAAAAAATCACATTAAAATATTTCATCTGAAGTTTTGAGATCCCTTTTCTCAAAAATAAAACCTTTGGCGGTTCTTTTCAACTTAATATAACAATACATCTTGAAATTATTTTCCATCAAGTTGGGAAAATGTGAATTAATTTTTTAAAATAAAAAATACACTTATTTTTCACAGAAAAACAGTAATTCCGATTCCAGAAAAGCCTGGAAGTTTCTAGAAGCGGCCGGACCGGAAGACTTATCCCATTGGGGGATGCGAAACGTGCCCCAAAGGAGCCATTGGTAAGCTCCCTGGAATGATCAGCGATTGGTCGAGGCATTCGAAGGAGCCCAGAGCAGCACGAGCTAAAGACTCTCAGCATCGGGTTGTCAGGGTGGCTGATCCATACTTGGCATCAGGTCGTCAGGGGGGGCGAACGACATTTGGCACTTGGTCAGTGTTAGCGTGAAAAGAAGTACGATAGGAGCGTCGAAGTATACGGGGGTGACCTGCACGAGACTAGCCATGCGTGAACGAGTGGAGATTTCCGTCTCTCCAACGAGACGAGCCGTGCTTGAGCGAGCGTAGAAGATTTCCGCCGCCCAAGAGACAAGCAGTGTCTGAAATTGCGAAGAATTCCTTACCCGTACCTGCCCTCGTCGCCCGAAAAACTGCTGCCGCTGCCGACTGCGAGCGCGACTTCGCCCGCTTACACCGACTGACGCTTAGCAGAGAAAGACACATTGCCGTGAACGGGGAACAACGCCGCCCATCCCACCCTGGTTCTTGTGGCTATCTGAAACCATCCTTGTTCCTGCGCCAACCCGTACTAGCCCTACGCGCCGCCACTCAGGGAGATTGCTGCCTGCGATACGCCACCCCTCGCCGAAGCGCGCGAACGGACGGCTGACAACCACGTGGTTTGCCGACCATCTCCGCGCCACGTAAGATATCGAAGAGGAATGTACTCAACATCGAAGGTTTTCCCGGTGTATAATCTGAATAACAATTCTTGGGTTTCCACCCGGGTTAAATGAAGTTTAAGCCACGACGTTTCGATGGTGTACTCTGCTATCATTCTCAAGTGAAAGTGCTGTCCTATGGTTTGCGCGTCGCGTTTATAGTCCATGCCTAGGTAGCATGGTGCGTGTCCTGTCTTGATTGGTCCTCGGTCTCAGTAGGTAACGCTCTGCCTTCTCTGCTGGCTCAGGGACTCTGGTCGATTCCAAGCAATCACTTGTTGGTGGCGTAATTATGGTAACTGGACTTTGTTTGTCCTCTCGTCTAAATTTCTTCAGTACCGGATCCCAGGCTTTACTGAGTTGAAAACCTTGGTCCCGGTTCATGAGGTTGCAATTGGTGGTTTTAATCGCTACCGCCTCCATTAATACGCTATCCCAATAATTACCTATACTAGGAACCAGTGAATAATAGACATTGTGTATATATCGGGTCTTGGCGTCGAACCGGACTATCTCAGAGGTAGAACAATCGCCTAGTAAGAGGGAGTTCCCGGGTTCGATTCCCAGGTTCAGTCAAGATTTTCCAGTCAGATCTTTTAAAAATATTTAATATTTAAAATGTAAACGTGATGTACCAAATCTTACGACGAGTGGCGACTTCCAGGCAAATAAGATGACGGTAATTACTCTGTTTGTGACCTCTCTGCAATAGGATTGCCGTCTTGCCTTTAAATCCGACCCTAGAAATATTATTTTATAAGCATATTAACTAAAATAGTATATAGGAGGATGGAACGCAAAATAGAATTCGAGTCAGGAGACGATCAGTTTTGTTGTAGGAAGAATGTAGAGACAAGAGAAGCAATATTGACTCTTCGTCTAATTTTAGAAGACAGGATAAGAAAAAACAGGCCTACGTTCATGGCATTTGTAGATTAAGAAAAAGACTTTGATAATGTTAACTGGAACACACTATTAAGGATTCTGAAGAGGACAGGAATAAAATATCCAGAAAGAAGCTTTATCCATAACCTCTACAGAAGGCAGTCAGCAGTAATTAGAATTCAAGGACAAGAAAAGAAGGCAGAAATCGAGAAAGGAGTAAGACAAGGATGCAGTCTGTCACTCATGTGGTTTAATTATATATAGAACAGACGATGAAGAAACTTAAAACGGAAAAATAATCATATTGAAAGGAGAAAAAAACCTACGCCGATGCCGATGATATTTAGTATTAGGGGAGTCAGACGAAGACTTAGGAACCATAATAAATGGCATGAACGTGGTCACGGAGAAAGAGTTCAATTTGAGGATTAGTAGAGGGAAATCCAAGGTAATGGAGTGTAGAATAGTCAACAGTGGAAAAACAAAGTGTGTTAGATTGGGATGGGATATTTTGAAGGAGGTTAAGGAATTCTGCTACTAGGACAGCATAATAACTAGGAATGGTAGAAGTATAGTAGACATAAATTCTAGAATAGCAAAGGCAAAAATAGAGGAATATAGTTACGGGTAATATAAGTGTGAATATTAGGAAATCATTTCTATAAATGTTGGTAATCAGTGAGGTGTTATATGGGTGCTAAACGTAGACGAATAGAAGATTTTGAAATGTGGTGCTATAGAATAATGCTGAAAATCAAATGGGTACCTTGAATATCTAACGAGGAAATTCTAATAGGAGGAGAGTGATCAATATGGTGAAAGGATCGATTAATGAGCCACGTTATGAGACATAAGTGTATTGCAAAATCAGCGTTAGAGGGAAGTGTGTGGGGTAAGAAGATGGAATGCGCTGAGCAGATTAGGGATGATGTGGGATGTGGTAATTATGTGGAAATAAAAAAGGTATGCGCAAGATTGGTTAGTATGGAGGGTTGCATCACACCAGTCTTAGGACTGAATACCACAACAACAATAGCAGGAACAGAATATAAGTAATTTCATTTTTGGAAATATTGTTTCAAGTAAATATTGTTAATCATAGAAAGGTCAGTTTCGTAAATTGAATTTCATTAAATTAAGTAATAAGTGTATGTGTATATACATAGTATTTTTATTTAAAAACTATATGTCCCCACTTATACATTTTACTCTGTTATTATGCATTTCCGGATTGATGTTATCTGAATATGATGAATGCATTCCTGAAATTTGCCGGTTGAAGTTTGTTACATCCTATGTTATTAACGAACTTCGCGTGTGAGCACTCGAAACCAAAGAGTATCGCCGATGTTCCTCGTAATGTATACATTTTAAGGGATGATAACAAGTAAACATTTAAGTAATGCAATAGAAAGACGTAATGAATCTTGGTAGAATAGGTTGCTACATTTATTGAGTAATGGAAGCAGATTTTAAAGATTAAAAGTTTTTCATCTCGTCACTTAGGACAGGTAAAATATATCAGGTATTCTAGAATTAAGTTTGATAATCAGTGTTGTAGTTTAGTAAAGTCTTCTTCTTGTTTGTCTTCGCTGTATTTATCCCTGTATGTTGAAAAATATTGAATTGTGTTGGTATGACGACTCCACTGCTTGCACATTGTAAAAAAAAATCATGGAATTGTTTTCCGATACCCTTTGGCGTCATATGAATTTCTAGTTTTTGTATGAGACAAAATGTAAGATGAGGAACTTGCCTTGAAGAATTCGCGCACTGGTTTTGCTGACCCTGAGGTTGAGGTGAATGGTGGGGGAATGTGTAGCGATCTACGATCAGAAAGATCTCTACCGTCAAGCGGCGGCCTGGTAAGTACTTTACTTGCTGTTATTCTTTTCAAGTGACAATTTTCACTGAGAACAAACGCATCATTTATTATATATTTGATATAATCTTATATATCAAGGAAAATGTAAGGAATGTCGTACACTGAAATACCTGATTTTGCAAGAAACTCCTTTTCCAAAACGTATAATAATTTTCTATCTCTGATATTTAATATTAATCAGCGACGGCTTATCGATTTTTCCACAATGTATTCGTACATTTAATTCATTTCCTTTACTACTACAATACGCGTTCATTAATTGTCTTTGTTTTAATAAAAGCTGCAATTAGAGATCCAGAATATAAATTATAATGGTGTATATGTGGTATTAATATCTGTGATAAGTATGGGCGTTGCTCCAATCCAGGAGTTGTTAAAGGAATCACTTCATATTTCACTTTGGGATGAAGCTACACACACACACACAAGTCAAATCTGTGTAACTCTGTTATAACATAATCCAAAATATTGGTATCAAATTTGTAATAATAGTACAATTATTGAATTCTAGAATACAACAAGGATAACGATACATATTATTTACATTTCAACAAAATTTTCCAAGTTCGTAACTGAATATAAAAATGCAGCCACATCCTTGCACCAATCCATTAAATAAAAACTTGGTCACGTTTTTATAATCTTGAGTAAATTTTGAAGTACTGTCTCCTAAATTTACTGTACCTCCATATTTTACGTCCGTTACTATTTTTATTCCGTCAACATAATAAGCTACGGGAATGAAACTGCACCAAAAAGTGAAAGGGATTTTCAGGAAACAGCACAAATTTAAAGTGCGTTCACATCAAGAAAAAAGTGCCGACTTTGGGTCCTTTTAACAAAACAATCGTCTTTGTCCTTTAAGTTATCAAAAGTGTTTAAATTTTTAATCTTTGGATCGAGAACAATGTCAACACCTCATCGGTGTAAGGTTTCTTTTACTTTTCCACCTACCTTTAAAAATCAACGAGTACATTTTGTACTCTTCTGCAATTCGCAATAATAATAAATTTTGCAAAGTCAGCCATCGTTTTATTCACTTGTATCATAAGTGTTTAAGATTGAATTGATTTTAACCATACAAGATTATAGGTCCATAATTTACCAAGCACTTTGAATAATTCTTTGAAAACTGATTTCAAAATTATATTTAATGTTTTTCTTGTTGTGATATTCAGTCCTAAAGCCTGGTCTTATACAACTCTCCATGGTAACCTATATTCCGCATGACTTTACATTACCTCATAATTAGCACACCCAACATCCTCCCTAATCAGATTAGCGCATTCCATCCTTGGCCTCCCTTTTCTGCTCTTACCCCACACACTTCCCTCTAATACTAATTTTACTAGACCTTCGTGTCTTACAACGAGGACCATTAATCTATATTTTCTCTCAGTCAACGCCCTCCATATTGTTCGCTTCTCCCCTATTCTGTTTAGAACTTCCTCGTTAGTGATTATATCTATCCATCTGATTTTCAGCATTCACCTATAGCACCACATTTCAAAGGTTTGTATTCTTTTCCTTTCCCCATTGCTATCGTCAACGTTTCGCACCCATATAACGCCATGCTCCATACAAACATTTTTAGCAACGATTTCCTAATATTCACACTTATTTTACTCGTAAGTAATTTCCTCTTTTTGGGGAAAGCCTTCCTTGCCTAAGTTTTTTTTGAGTTAACAGTCTACATGAGGGTGATCCTGAAGCAGGCAACTCCCCTTTAATAGCACAGGAAGGGACTTGAAATGGCGGGATGTGGAAGGTAGAGCAAGGTAGCCAAGGGTTGACTAGGGCCCCCAGGCTGTAGTGTAAGGATCCTACCCGGTGTCTCACCTAAAGATGATGCAGGGGAAACCCTAGAAAACCTGCATCATGTAGGTCGGCTAGTGGGTACTACTCCTGCGTCCTTCTGATGACCAGAGACTGGATTGTTGTAGGAACGCAACAAACCCACCTCCGTGCCTCGATTGGTATTGAGAGGCAGTTGGCCGACTGGTCCATGGGTTCAGCGAACAACTCTTACCGTATGCCGAAGGTCTCTGACCCCCGTACATACACCTCTCAAACTGCTCAAGGTCGTCTCAGCCTGCAGGCGTCTTAAATTAATTACCTTGGCCATGGACCAAGGGGGGGAATGGAAAGTGGAAAACAGGAAGGAGGAAGTCAGCCCCGACGGACTTACCAGAACTCCACTTTCTTGCCTGTGCTGCCTTGCTCTTTATGTCTACCATGTTTCTACCATCCCTAGTTATTACGTTTCCCAAGTAACAGAATTCCTTAACTTCCGTCAAAATATCTAACAGCCTTTGTTATTCCACTGTTTCCAATACTACACTCCATTACCTTGGTTTTTCCTCTATTAATCCTTATATTGAACTCTTTCTCCAGGACTAGGTTCAAGCCATTAATTATGGTTTCCAAATGTTCTTCTGATTCTCCTAATACTGCAATATCGTCGACAAAGCGTAAGGTTTTTATTTCTTCTCCTTGCAGTATAATTCCTTTGTCGTTAAATTCATTCAATTAACGTTTTTTCGCGTGAGAAGTGTACTTAATAGGGATATTCGGAACGACAGGAATTTACAGTGCTAATATGTTTACAGTTTAAAGTAGACGTGAGCAAACATAATTAGCAATTTTCATTAAAAAAATTAATCTCCTTTCTATTACGAGCAACGCGTATTAATAATAAACGTGATTGATAGCAAAGGAGATGTATGGAAATTCAAGTATAATAACGACTTCAATCTTTTAATTGTGGATTTAAATAAATTAACCCTATCATCATAGGCCGTAATAAATAAACAGATTATGGGGCGATAAACACGAACGATTATTTTTACGAGAATAGGACCTGTTTTAGGCAATCATTTTGGATTATTGTATGTTTTATTAGAAAAGTAGCAATTTTACGGTAATAAAATATTACATAACAGTTATCTTATCATGTTCAAAAGTAAATATTAGGAATTCTATGACTAACGTCATGCTCGAAATAGTTATTTGAAATTAAATTTTGTTATTTGAAAATAATAATAAGCATTAATATTTTTAATTGCAATAAATGTTGTTACGCCGTAAGTGTTAAGCAGATTGTAGTGAAGTTTACGCGGAAAGAGGAATTGTGCTTCGGGACGGCCGGTGTTGGGCCTAATTTTGAATTGTTGTGAGAAAGAATGTATGTGTCTATAAATGGGTGGGTGGGTTGGTATGCATGAAAGAATAGTTCCCAGGTTCCGAAGTGGATGGTACGTGGCAGACAGGGGCAACAGGCCTCAACATTAACGACATGAGGAACGAGGATAGTGATCCAGGAGTGGTTCAATGTTTGACAAACACAAAACACAAGCATTGCTGGAACAGCTTTAATTGCTGTGTTACTGTTTCACGGCTGAAAGCGCTGTCTTTAATTTACCGCGTACATGCATAACAATATGACTTCTGACTCCCATAATACTAAAATATCGACGGCAAAGCGTAATGTTAGCTATTAACATTTTCCTGCTCTGTTCCGCGGCGATGTCGTTGAGAAAGACAACCTACTTATTTATTTTATATTTTAATGCATGACTTAGTTTCATTTTTCACTCATTCCAGCACAAATATTCACTTAGAGAGTTCACGATAATTTATGGCAAAATTCACGTTTCTATTCGATATATTTGACGGGATGGGTATCGTACCATAGCTCTTTGCTTCGAGTATAATAGATAACTATTGTAATCAAAATATCAAAGGTATTACAACGAATGAATGACAACGTTGTAACATCATACGGCAATTTTGTGTGATTCTAATTCCTACTACAGATTATTCCAAAATTGTGATCAATATCCATAGTTATTTGTAGAAGGGTACTTGAAGTAAAATAGTAAGCTGTCGCTATAAAGTTGGAAGAGACGGAGTAGCCTTGGTTTAGATGTCATCTGTCAGGAGTTGACGACCTTTCCTGGAGGACCCTGAGACGACGCTACCAAGGTGATGGCGATTCACGCATTTCCTACAACGTATGCGACAAAATTCTCATTCAAAGAAACACCATGTTCATCATAACCTAAACATATTCAAGGAGAGAATATTCGGAACTGTTATCAACAACATTTATGGCTAGATACAGTAACATGAAAGCAATTATTGGTATTTTGGGAAGTGGAATTGAAAAGCCCTTTGATACAGTGAAGCAGCTTTTCCTATTTCCTTCTTGTGTTTGGGCAACTTCTCTGGAATCACATGCATTAGTGGTGCTCTCTATTGCACATCATACTCGCGTGTGATCTTGTATCGAGTTTAACGAATCACATGATAAAAGTAAACTTTGTCTTGAATCATGAGTTTGTTATTTTGATAGTGCCTTTTTAGCAATTGACACGATGCGTTGTAATTCATTTCTGAAATTTCTAAACATTGTGCTGCTTCACCAATTAATGAGCTGTTTAAGTATTGAAATTTCTGAACAGCGGCTTTATAATCATTTGAATGCTAACATTTTCCAGAAGTTTCACGTTGTTTCCAGCATTGCGTCGAGGTCCTTTGTTTTGATTGGCCTTACAGCTTTGGATTTGCCTATCATTTGTCGTACACATTCCGAGGTTTTAAAGTACAATTCCTCTTTCTTTGGTATCGTTTCCCGTCATTTCAGCCCCTGGCGTTTCGTCAGCGACATAATTTTATAATATTTTTGTTGTCAGTTCCTACAACGTGCCAAGTTTATTTATTTATATTCAACTAGATTCATGCAATTATATAATTTTTTGTAGAACTAACGGAGGAGGTCCCGAAAGTCGGAGGATAAGACGTTTAAATTCAAATTAATTTGTTCTATTTCTGACTTTTAGCCATTCTTAGTGTTTTATTTATAGTACTATATTTTCTTGAAATTGTTATATCTATAAAAATTATTATGCTATTAATTTGCAGTTTATCAGCAAACTTTATTCTCAGATGTATTGAGTTTATCTCATTTAGTAGACCACATGCAGTGGATATTAGTTATTAAGTAGTTATTAAGATAAATATGTACTAGACATTATGATATTAATTATTCAGTAGTTATTAAAATAGATAGTTAGATTCTTTTTTTAGTTATGACTGACCACATGGAAAGATGGGTTGTTTGTTTCACATACGCCGGCTGCGAAATACAACGTGAGAACATGGGTCTGAAGCTTTTAGCGGGGTAAGTGCGAATTCTGCCAGGACAATGACGTGCTAAATCTTTCGCATACCTGATTCGACATGCCCCCGCATAAATTATTTCTCCCTACCAAGGAATAAGATGGCGAGGATTGACCAAATTTTCGGGCAATTGGGGGCGTGTTCTTCCCAAAATTAGAAATTGTGATTGGTGGTCGAGATGGGGACAGAAAATTATGTGGTGTCGAAAAAGGTGGGGAAAGAAGAGTTAGTGTTAAAATCCAGAGGAGAAGACAGTCCGAGCTGACACGAGTTCTCTTTCGAGTTGGAACCATCTAAATCCGGAACCCGTAAACACTCTGCTGTTAGACGTGGCGTGGAAATAGTTCATGGGCAGCAAGTTTGGTGTAATTTTCCTAATCCCCACGGTCAACCTTCAAGTTCATGCAGCTAGTCGGAGCGCAAGTTCAAAATGAGGATAGCTAATTTTGTAAATAGAATGATTGTAAATAATTTTAATACATATTGTAAAATAGTTTGAGTACAAGAATTTGGATAATATACTTATGATGAAAATGAACCATATTTTGATACTTTCAATAATTGTACCTTAATCTCAAATCTAATGTGGTGTATACATTTTATGTTTAATGACAAAAATATACAGTCCGATTCCTCCACCACAATTTATTATCATTCAAGTATTGTTTACAATTAATTTACAAATGAAATGCTTTCAAGATATTCATTATTTTAAGCGCAATATTACAATTTTCATGGAAAGAATAAATACTTAATTTTTTATCTGTCATCTAAATAAATATCAAATGAGTTATATCAGCCTCTTTGTCAGTTTTTATTTTATTTAAACTATACTACGTTTCGTGTCTTATTTGAGACTTCTTAAGGTATACTAAAATAAAATTTACAATGGATTACATTAGGTCATATATTACAAGTTTTTTAAAAATAAAATACATGGTTTTAAACTTACAAAATTTTGATAATTATTCCGAGCACACGATAAACATAAATAATTCAGCCGTATTTACGGTACTTTCCTGCATTTCGACCGAATGAGTCATGTAGTGAAGTACAGCAATTACGGCTTTTAACATAAAGTACTGATGGGCAGATTGATTCTGTTTGCTGAGTCGTTAAGAGTTCATTCACTCATTGCTACGAGTCTATTCTTTTAAACGACTCTTCGGATCTCCAAATCCCATCAGTTTCTTTTATCAAGGTTGAGCATTAATAACATGAGTAAGAAGGAAGTAAAGGGAGGGGGCTACGAATAAAAAATAGGGGGATGTATGAATGTATTAAAACATTAAATTTAATAAAAAATATGGAACAGTTGTAACGTCAAAAATCTATAAATAAATTTGTAAAAATATTTTACAAAATTAATAATGCTATTTACATAAAGCATTTGAGAAAGTTTTTGGGAAGTGAGCTGACTGCTTTTTTCCATGATCTGCACGGTTTTGGAAAATATACTTCCACAAGGAGCCGATGTTACAGGAATACAAAGTCTTTGTAATATTAAAAGATGAGGATTATTTTCTCTGTCATCCCAACACGTTTCTTTATATGGGTGATTTAAGAACCTACCCTGGGAGTCGACTCAGGCGGGCGATTCAACCCAAAGTCGACTCATTGAATGGACACAGGCTGACGACTTCAAAGAGTATCTTAAATAGATAGAGAGGCAATAGCGTGACGGTCATCACCACTCTTGTATGTGTAACTCGCTTGCTGGCCCATAAGAGCCCATGTAAAAACAGCGCTTTTTGAGTCCACTAAAGTCCTTCTTGAAGTAGAAAAAGACAAAGTGGATTATTTATTTGCACCATACATTTGTATTTTCAAATATATAAGGTAAAAATTTACTGAGATGTTCAAATGGGAATATTAAAAATATTGAGCATATTTCGAAATCAGTCTAGTGAGTTGTGTCACGAGTTCCCTGAGGTTATAGATCCCGAGGGAGCCGCGAACAAGAAAAGGTACAGATCCTTTATCTATATTTCGGTGAGCAGAATATGGCCGTGACTTCGCTATCGAAGTTGATATGGAACGGGAAATGAAAGTAAGATATAAGGTTCATCTCCAAGGAATCAATAGATGTATGGAACGTTGAGAATAGATTGGAAGGTGGGTGAATTCGCCTACGATTTTCAAGGTGAAACTCGATAGGTCGCAGTAATCAGTCAAAACACAGATGTGTGTATAATTACGGTCAATATTACACACTGTAAGGAATGGGAGAGGAATAGAAGACTGTTAGGGTGAACTCTAACACGGAAGCGAAGCAGAGCCTTCGGCCAAGCTGTTCGTGATCGACGTCCAGGAAAGTTGGAGTGGGAACCTATTTAAAAGGATCATAAAAGGGGTCAATGCTCCGAAAGCTGATATACGCATTGTCATCACATTCTCCCTGATTTGCAGACGTCTTAAAGAATGCATCGAGTAACACAGGCAAATGACCTCCGCGATACGGCAATTCAGTTGGATGAGGAGTTATATCAGCATACTTCTGAATTAAATATTAAAAATATATAATTTTCTATTCGAAAATGTTAGAGCACAATATAAATTTTTTCTTCTTGGGTCTTAATTCTGAAAAAAGGGCATTTTCTATATGCTTGGACTTTCAAAATGAAACACTATCTCAGTAAATTATTGTAATGTCACTTTTTTAATTGATCATAAAGCACTACAATACGTTACTTAAAAATTTTGATTAAAAACTAATTATAAAAAATCAAATGACGAAATGTTTTTCAAAACTATTTATGCATGCGCGACTTATTCAGCGCGATTAAATAATAATAAAAACACCTGACTGAGATAAGAAGTCCGGTTGATGTATTTCTAATTTAATGGAATAATTAACTATGAAAATTAAAATTAATTTGAAACAGTAAAGATTATAAATTTTGATTTAATAGTGATATACGGTTGTTTGTCAGTTTCTCGTTTGAATTTAGCCGTATTTTCGGAAATAATCGAGATAGAGCCCTAAAAAGACAATCAAATAGTGAACAAGTTCCTTTGTGCAAATAAATAATCCACTTTAATTTGTCTTTTGTTGCTTTAAGATATATTTTGGTGGACTCAAAAAGCGTTGTCTTTACATGGGCCTAGGAGAGTACATCCTATTGGAGTGGTGATGACAGTCACGTTCCGAGTGCTGCTATTGCCAAAGAGTATCTTAGATAAGATAGAGGGGCAATGGCAGGCCTTGTGACGTCATCCACTTCCCTGTAGGTGTCCGCTAAAAACGTTCTTAAAGCAGCAAAAAGCAAATTAAAGTCGATTATTTATTTACACCATATTAGTATTTTCAAATATATAAGGTACAAATATTAATTCAAATGGGAACATTAAAAATATTGAGTATGTTTCGAAATCAGTATTGCGAGTATTCCCAAGATTGATCAAAATGAAATGAGTCGATGGTGACTTTTCCATGTTTTGGACCACATACTTAAATCGATTGAGTTTTGTATCCTCAGTTTTGTTTCGCATTCAAATATTTGCCTAATAGCTACATGGTATTGAAAGATACCAAACCTTTCCTCAAAGGAATCAGTTTGGACTTTACCAGTCCAAAAATATTTAATTTTTAATTCAGATATACAAAACTGACACATTTTAATGATTGCATGTGTTGTTTATGAAAGGGCAATATTCCAGTAGAACATTCAGATGTTTTCCACACATCTAACCAATTTGAAAATTTTGTGTAAGCACTGAAATGATTTATCAATTGCCTGGCTTGTTAATGGTTGCATAAATAAATGCCTTGATCTTCTTCCTTTATCTGGTGATTTGACATTCACAACACACCACCATTGATATATTAGCTGAATATACTGTGCAGTTTCTTTCCAACAAAGCAGAAATCACATGTTCATTAAATATTTGTACAAGTTGAACATTTTGTCATTCCAAGTTGGATGGATTTAAAGCTCTGAAATTAAGTCCATAACCATATTTTGCTATCTCAGACTGTTCCAACTCATACACACTTATCAAAACTGTAAAGGATGCAGTTTTTATGTCCACTTTTTCAGGAAAAACATTAAAATATGGGTAAAACATGCTTTTACTTATATTTCGCTGGTTTATCCAGTTATTTCTTATGTGTTTTAAAATATCTACAGCATCAATGATATAAAATAGGGGTCTGTCTGAATTGCAGGGATGAGGGTACACAATCCTTAGATTTGGAGGATTTGAAAAGCATGACATAGTCTTTCTATTTATCAAATTGTCATCTGTAATTACACAGATTACCATATAGCCAATATCTTCCAATCCCAAAATGACCTTTTTTAACACTGAATGAAGGGAGTCTGCAGAAAGAGTTTCAACTGGCAGGATATGAACTACATCCTTAAAACATGACAGCATACTCTGAATCATAAAAACATGTGCACTCGTAACTGCTTTCTCACTATCAAAGGCCATCCCTACAATGTTTCCACACTTGTAATCAAAGTAAGGCTTTACATGAATTTCATCAACCATTAAATTCATTATCCTTTCACGTTTCTCAAGTTTACTATATTTTTCTTTAGCATAAGCTAAAAAATGTTCATCATTCTGTTCATAATGTGGACTAAGCTGGAATCCACTATAAATTTTCTGAATGTCTCAAAAAGTTGTATGCATGTGGAGAAATGGAATGCAAAAAAATGAAAAAGATCATACTCTGAGGAGCATATCTACGATGATGCTTATGGTAGCTCAGCAATTGTATTTGTTCTGTAAGAAATAATTTTATGCTTTCTCCTTCTTGGAACAATACAGGAATTTTGTTTAAAAGCTCCACTATTGTTGGTGTAATGAAACTATCCTTTAATGGTTCATTGGTGCTAATGTTTTCAACAAAATCAATAACTTCTTAAATCACTAACTGTAATTGGGAAGATCTCACTATTGAACGATTTCAATTCATTATCCCCTACAAAAGCTGTAACAATCAGAGATTCACTCTCAACTACAGAAGAAGTAATTGAAGGAACTCCCCTATCATCTATTGCTATAAATAATGTACATCTTGATTTTTTTACAATATCCCAATGAGCGGACACTGTTGCATTACTTAAACACAATAAAAACTCTTCATAATCACAAAACCTGTTCTTCTCATCTTCTATTTCCTTTACTTGTAAGCTTTTCTTGATTGCAAGTTGCAGCTGTTCATTTTGCAAGCGAAATTTCCGGTCATCTGGATCCTCTCGTCCACGTTGGTTGCTGGTCAGGTAAGGACACCCAGGGAACATTTTGGGTACAGCAGTTTTCTTCAATCTGTATCGTTGCAAGCCAACTGTGAGCTTCTTACCATCTGTTTCATCATAAACACTGGTTTCTTTTTCAATATCAGAGTCATGAAAGTGAAGTTCACAGACCTATAAAAATGTAATGCATTATTATTGACAGAAATAATAATTGTTTGATTGTTGAATTTGGAATTATAATAATGACTGTTTAAACTTAATATTGATATAATCATTTAACCAGATTCCAGACAATAAAAATATTTTGTATATGAAATACATGAATGGGGCCGATCTCCTGTGGTGTAGTGGCTAGCGGTGCTGCCTCACAACCCAGACGTCCCGGGCTTGAATCCTGGCATGGGCTTGGATGTTTGTGTTGTCATGGTTGAGACGGCCGGGATTAAGGCTGTTTGAGGATCGATACACTGACATGTGTCACTCCAAATTCGGAATGTGTCATGCAAGATGACAGTCCGCAATCGACTCGGTAGGCCTAGGCCCTCAATGGGCTGTAGAGCCATAGAGAAAAAAAAATTACATGAATGGGAAACACATTGGTTCTTAATTTGAAATGCTTAGGGTTTTAATAAAATTCAATGATTACATTTACATACAAAAAAGTAAAATGCAATCCATTAACAAAAAGAAAACCATTACATGTAAACAAAGTTCCACATGTAATTGATACAGAAACCACAAATGCTTTTTCGATTAGAATTAATATTCTAAATATTTCTTAAATATATATTAATTTTCTTATGTGCTTAATGTGATCAGTTAAAACATATTATGATTTGGTTCTAAGACTTATAATTTGGAACATAATCCACTTTATTAACTCACTTAAGAATAAAATTGGCATGAAGTGGTTTAAATAACATGTGAGTTGATATTGCAATTTATAAAGAATATAGAGCTTCATTCAAATATTGAATCCACTTCATGTTATCAGTTAAATTAGAAATCAAGAAATGCCAAACATTTCAATAGTTTGTGAGTGGAACAACGCTATATTGCTAACAGGGAACTAATTCAATTATAATAGATTTCTGCTATAAATATTACAAATTAAATGTAACACAGTTTTACAGTTTATTTAGCATGCAGACAAAATAACGATATTAAATAATTTAACAGTTTTATATAAACGTATAGTAAAATAAAAATACTATGCATAGAATAATAAAAATAAACATTGTACTTACTCTAGATGCTTTTGATATTTTTAAAATCCTTCTAAGAATAGCTGAAATCCAATTCTGCTTAATTTCTTCTTCAGAAGGAAAACAGAAAACACGAACCCTTGGCCCGTTATCATAATTTCCTTTAAAACCTGGACGATGCACCTCGAAGGCATATTTCAAACAAAATTTGATTCTTGTTGAAATCAAACACTCAGTTTATGTCTTTTCGACTTCGTATTAACTTCAAATCAACGAGAAATATACAAAAACTACGAAGACACGCTGCGAATACACCTCAATAACAAATACGAATAAAATGGCGGAGTAGAAGTGGTCGGTCTCTTAGTAGTGACGTCACATGAATTTCCAGAGTTTTATCTCGGTGGTGATGACCAAACGCGACCCGGCGATGACGCGAAATTATAGGAAGGTGAAGATGTAGCAATGACTACTCTCAGCCTAAGACCAGTGAGAACTGGATCACCTTACATCGGGCCAAGGACGAGAATTAGGGGACTCAGGGCAGAACGAAACTAACAGCCCGACGCTGTTTTTGCAAAGAAGGGAGCAATGACTTAATTGTAAATATGCAGTGGTAGCTGAGGGGTATAGAATTGGATTGCAGTAATGTGGACCAGGTTTCGCATCCCACTCGATGCACCCAATTTTATTTGTTTACATTTTCTGTTTCGAGAATGTTTGGTTTCTGAAATATTCCATGAAAGTTTAAATTGTACTGGATCCCAAATCGGATAAAGTAAAGCGGAACTGTCGACACTTGCCAACTAATCGACGGCAGTCTGATATAGAAATAGGGCTTAGAAATTTTCTCAGAGTCCAGGCAGATCTACTTGAGTTGCGTCGACGTCATCGCCAAACCGTGCCTCAAACTACATCCAACCAGCTAGTCGCATGTTCGACATCAACAGTTACAGATACAAAAATTGGTTTCCGTAAAGTGATTCCAGCACCTTAAAACTTAAATAATTACAATTTTCACTTGTAATTCTCCCCATCTAAGCTCCCTCTCACGTGATTCAGTTAAGCCGCAGCAATATTTTTAATTCAACTTTGATTGTTTAACTTCAATGTATTGTAAATTTTTTAAGTGAATAAATTATGCTGTACTTCCAATTTATTTTATACAGTTTTTATTATTTGTAAAGTTCCCATTTATTTATTTATATGTTATAAAATAGAAAAGTATATTACAATATATTTTTTTAATTGTGTGTATATGGTCGCACTAACATCAGAGGTCATTAGCGACTAAATAATTGGGTTCAGTCCAGTTGTTGCTACGTGAAAACACAACAGAAGCACCGTCCCGTGACCTCTGTGATGCGAGGCTGTGACGCTAGCCACTAGACCACAGAGGCGGCCAATATATACTTTCATTGATGCAACACCCCAACAATTTGCCTATATTTAATCTCATCATGTCATTAAATTGATATTCATTCGTCACGTCAAACAACCCAAATTATCTGAATTGACCAAACTCCATAATCTTTTATTAAATTAAATACTTGATGACATATATATATATATATATATATATAGTCAAGTAATTAACAATTGTTTTCTACCTACGAAAATTATATAACTAACATTTCATACACGACTTTAGTCATTAATAAAACTCAAGTCTTCTTATTTCCAACGAAATTAAACTACAACATTAATACATCATATGAAGTTAAATGACTGTTACAATGTGTGGTGTTGGCATTACTTCGGGACGTGGTAACAATGACCACCTCCGCACGGACATGATACGAGACTTTTCATTTAATAACGAATCAAGACGAAAATGTCGCAGATAATTGAAACCATTTTCACGTCCCTATCAATAAATCTGACACTGTTAATTCTATTCTTTGCACTTCTCGACCTAATCTAAATCTACGAGAAATTTGGATTTCATTATTATTTGAAGAAAAATAACACAAAGTGCCGTCAATTCTATAAATTAAATTTTACAGCAGACTTCAAATATTCCTCAAGCAGAAAATTATCTGGCATAGACTAAATTTAACAGTATTAATTTTTAAGGATGGGTTGGACTCGTCTAGTTATTTTCCCCCCTTAAGAAAAATAGACTTAATATTGTCGAAACGTTTGCTATTAAAGGGGAGTTGCCTGTTTCAGGACACCCTCATGTCGCCTGTTACTCCCCCCACCCCTAATCAATTAGCCCGACCTACCTAATGCAGGTTTCGTAGGGTTTACCCTGCGTGTCCAGTAGGATCCTTAAACTATATCCCCGGGGGCCTGGTCAACCCTGGCTGTCTTCCTCTACATCTACATTCACCCTTTTAAATTCAGCCCCCTCCCCTTTACACATACACATCAATAATAGCATCAACTCTTTCCCCAGGTGCATTATGTTTACTGTCTGCGTGTGTTTACCTTTCTTTACATAGAAATTTCGCTCTATAGACGTTAACTACAGTCCCATTTCACAATCTACATTTATTTAATTTGTTTCTTTATTTCGATTTTATTGCCATATACGTTGCGAAAGTGCTTTCGATTAAATAGTTCGTTCCAATATATGTGGTTTTCAACGAATTTGCAGCAAACATATTACGAGTTCCTCTGGCCTAAATTAAGATTTTAACGTGGAACTTGATAATTTGTTCCCTTGTCATTGGCAAGCATTCTCATTTATTATAGTACTAGAACAGACTTACTTAGTTTCGTCTTCTGGTAAATTGTTTCATCACATAATTTTGACATGAAAGTTTGAGGCAAGCGGCATCTAAAACTAAATAATTTTTTATTGAACTTCATTGACAGACGCGCCGTGTTTTTATCTAATATACACTGGACAACTAGTGTGAGTGCTTCATAATTTTTCCCGAATTTTTATTTTTCAGTGTCCAGATAACGTAAAATACGCAAAACAACACTTTGAACTCACTTTCCAAACCAAAAATGAATTAATCAATCTCATCTCGAGTGAATATTGTTTAGTCTTTGACATTTCGTATTATCCTTATTATTATTAAATTCCTTCAAAGTGTAGAAGAGATTCGAGTTTTTGTTCGACATGTTTTATTGGGAAATGTAGTTGCAGTTTCCGTGTTTTTCAACATTGAGGACGCCGACACGAGTCCACTTTCAGCCAAGGACTAAGACAGGGTTACTTCCTGTCGCCACTTACGTCCAAGTCCAATGTTAAGGAGATTTTCATTACGAAAGGTATTACAATTTTTCTGCGAACCACAATTGGTCTATTGAACGCATTTTAATTGTAATGCGGTTAGGTTCTTTTAAAATGCAATAACAAATTATACGCGTACTTTAAATTCACAAGCAATTTACTGAAGGGGAATAATTGAAACTATTAATGCAATGGGTCTTCAATCCGTAAAATTTGTTTATATTATTGCGTGAAAGTATTTTTCAAACTAATTGATAAGTTGTGATAGCTCTACAAAAACAGATATCATTTTGTATAAAAATGAAGTTCACCGCAGCCACTAGGGAAAGCGATTCATTGGTGTCATTAGTTTCCATGCTGGTAAAACTGAAACGTTGTTTAGTCCAACTGTTTTTCACACAAACTGCGGCAGACGCATTTTGCATTCAGACGCTTCTCGAAAGGCACATGCACAATGAAAGTGTACCACTAAACTGCATTACTAAACTAATTACACATTAAAGTATCTAAAACATAAAATTAAAATTATTACGCTGGTGTAACACCCACTATTTAATTAAATAGATATTTATGAGAAAGATAAATGATTAAATGCTTCTATAAAATTGTGGCAATTTTATTAAATTTTTTCTAAACAAGATCGTCTCAGGGGATTTAGAAAAGGCAATCCAGTGGCGTAGTATTTATGGAAACCCGGTGTTTGAAATGCGTATATGACAGAAACAAAAAAGGAAAAACAAGAATGTTTCTTTCCTTAGGCGTTTTGCGTCTGGATTGAGGGTGGCTCCCAGGGTCCGGTGTTGACCTTGACGAGCGGCGACGCTAATTCCCAATCGTAACCAGGCGGCTACGATCCTACTCTTGAGCGAGTTACACAGCCAAGGGTAAACAGAATAGTCCCCCGGTACCTGTACTGGATAGCGATTTGATTGCCTTCTACTTAAAAGACATTTCGCATAAGAATATTGCAGCGTCTTGTTGCAGCTGTCGCCTCTGCACCAGGCCGGGGGATTCCCACCCCCTCACATTATTGCGTGTCCTGTAGTGTTGCGAGATCACTGTGGCCACCCAGAAACCGTCGCTTAAAACATCTACAAAAGTATTCTAATATACTTGAAACTGCTCGTTACACTGCTTATACAAGGCTGTGAGGACCTGATTGTTGCAACGATTTCCCATTGCGTTATTAAGGGAGTTCCCCGCGACACACGATTTAAATTCACCATGAGTTCCCAAAGCATATATATATATCAATAAATAAAATAGAAGTATCTGTCTGGAAGTTTGTCTCAGATAGGCTCCGAAACGGCTCAACGGATTTCAATGAAACTTTGAGGAATGAAACAGAAATTTTAACTTAAATTTTCGTCTATGTTTCATTAAGTATCTTGCAGAGTTCAGATGATATTAATATAAATATTTATAAAGCCGGCGTGAATACCAACTGCAAGTTGTCTGTTATTTATTTATTTAATTTCACATAAAATACGAGGTCATTGGCGATCGAACTGACTTCAGGTTTACAAAAAGTGTGAATTGAGGATGTTGTGTTGCATCGTGACAGATAATCGCTTTCAAGAACCTAAAGTCTCTTTCTTGGTAATCCGGTGAGTGGTTGAGCTGGTCTGGGTTTTGCTCTAGGAGGATCCGGTGTCTATCTTCGAGAAATTTACTGCAGGAGTTGATAAGGTGCTCCAAGGCGATGATCATGTTGCAAAGATCGCAAATTGTAGGAGGAATATTTGTATATACTTATGTGGGGGTGTGATAATTTGGAGCGACTGGATATTACGCTAGAAAGGACTACTTGACCTCTTATGGATGGTTTTTCCGAAGGTGGATTGAGAAGTTGTTAACTCATTTGTGGGTTGGACTTTATTTTAGAAGCGACCAATTTTGCTTCCACAGATGGGCTTATTTTGGAAGGCTTTTATACATCCGAGAAATGTGTTGACGTAATAAGGGAGAGGAGAAGGGGGAGATGAGTGGCGGTTTTTGATAGATATTCCCTTTATTCCAGTCCAATACGATATTCTTTCCTGTTATTTGGAGCTTGTTTAGATCTTCAGTGATGGTTGCGGATACCTGTTGGGAGATTTCTTCATTGGCGATGATTTTTAAAGCGGAGAGGTAGTCTGTTGGGATTACGTGGTTCATTTTAGGGGACGAAAAGCATTGGTCTATTGCAAGCCTGATAGCGTAGGTTACTGCAGTGCGGATGGAGGAATGGGGGTTAAGGGTATTAGAGGAGATGATGGCATTGCTGACTCCATCTTTGTTTTTGGCTCCATTGGTAAATATGCAGTCGAAGCTGATGAACTTGAGGCATAGATCTGTGAATTTTGTGTTCCATTCTTCTTCGTAAGTGTTATTAGGCGTTGTTATCCCATTCATACGAATTACTGTGTTATTATAAGTGTAATTTTGGCAGCATGAGAAGAGAGGCAGGGCGAGCATTCTTGCTCGATGTATTGTTGCAGCTGGAGTTATGTTGGAGGTCACGGGATTGTTGTTAAGAGCAAGTTTTGAAATCATTTCCAATCGGTTTCACTTTGTAGGTAGGATTTTTGTTTAAGAATAGCATCAGCATGCCTATTATTAAAACTAGTCTTTAAAGACTAACCATTAATTTTGTTCTGACAAATCTTACACTACGTACTTATCGGCTAGAGTCCATCCAATGCTGTCTTGTAGTTTTTATCCTCTATGCACATTTCACTCACGCACTGTACTCTGCTTTTATTAACCGCACATTAGACTAGATCAGTTGTTTTTCTTCGTTTGAGTTTTCTGGTAAAGTGTTGGTTGACCACGAGTTGTAGGGCAACTGGATTGACGTGGAGGTGAAGCCTCGCTTCAGGCTTTCCAGAATGCGTTTTTAATTCTTCCTGGATGGTTGGAATTCGGATATTCCTATGGAGATCGGTATTTCTGATATACCAGGGAGGATTCACAATGTTTCGTAACTTTATTTTGAAGTGTTTGGATATACTTAATGTTTGTATCACGTGAACAGCCCCATAGTTAAATACCACCGTGCTTGGAATTTCTTTAAATTAGCCATTAGTGTTTTCTACATTTAAAGTTCAGTTCCAAATTTTTAATGTGTTCTTTCCACCTGCGTTTGGCGTCTAGTCATGCCTAAGTACTTGGAACTGTTTTCATAGCGCACAGTGATACCATTTATATCTAGAATTTGTGGGGTTTTAATTGTTTGTTTGCAAAGATGATATGGATTGATTTCTGCTCGTTTAGATATATTCTCCATTGTTTAGACCGGTCAACTATTACATAGCTGGCCTCTTGTAGTCTTCTATATTATCCACTGCAAGTATCACGGTGTTATTTGCGTATGTATAGAATAGAATGCCTTGGGGTACTCCTGCTCTTATCTATTTCAAATCGGAGTATTTATCTTCTTCTTTGATTCTGAATAGTCTGTCTGTGATATATGATGTTAAACTATCTTCATATTACCTTGGGAGCATTTTGTTAAGTTTATGTATCAAATCCTCATGCCATACTTTATGGAAAGCTTGTGACACATCTAAGCGCTCGTTCATAATATCTGTAATTCTATGCACTTGATCTATTGTTGAGTGCTTTTGTCTGAATCCGAATTGGTATCAGATTATTATTTTCTATTATTGGCCGCATACTTTTCTGTTTCTCAATCAGTTTAGGGATTATTGGCAATAGAGAAATCGGTCTGTAGGATTTCACATCACTGGGTTGTTTTCATGGCTTCAGCATCCTGATCACTTCTGCAACTTTTCAGCACGCTGTAACATGGTTTAACCTGAATGCTACGTTAAATAGGTAGGTGAGCCATGTTATTGCTTCCTAGGCAAAAGCTGGAGATTTCTTATGGTTCAGATTTTTTATTTCCTTGGCTACTTCTATCTGGGTAACTAGTGTAATATTTTCTGATCTTGCTAGTGAGAGTAGTATTATCTTGATTGGGATGTGAACAGCTCTTTCAGGTGTTTAGCAAATATTCCGCCTTTTATCACTTCTCTCTACCCATGCTCCATTGTTACTTCTAACGGGAGGGTTAGAGGTTCATTTTCTTGGTTGCTTTCCATAGCGATTAATCTATTTCTTCATATGCGGATAGTTCAATTAGGTAGGTATTTATAGATTCATCTTTGAGCTTTTAAATTTCCCTTTTTAGCTTCTGAGTTTTGTTGTTAAGTATCGTTTTGTCTGTTGGGTCTCTTCGTGACCTTCGTTTCCATTTGACGAATTCTCGAATCTCGGAGGGGAAAGTTTACTCGTTTGGTTATTCACAAGGTTTTCTCGGCTGAAAACACAGTAATTCAAAGACGTTTCGGCAGCTGTCATTGCTACCATCTTCCGTTGGTTATATTTGTTATATTCCGTTTTCTCAATAAGTCAGGTGAAACTTTATGCTTATTCTTCAAGCTATTTATTTGTTCTAAGTGAAATATTCAGATTTATATTGTTCTGGAAATTATTTGAAAGGTTTCCTTGTGAGTAGTTCTATTAGGTAAGCTAGCTCTTATTTCCGTCTTTACTATCTTTTCACTCGGTGTTAGTATAAATCCTGAGTGATCGGTGTCTAAATCGAAGTTCTCTTCAATTTCTACAAAGTTGGTTGCTAACTGTCATATGCTAAGGAAGTCAGTACATAGGTTTACCTGTTAAGTAGTAATTGCAATTCATTTCTTCTATTGTTTTCTTAAGTTTCTCCATTTGGTGTGGTTAATCTAGATCTATATATTTGGAGTTGAAATCATTTCCAATAACAAATCTTTCTCCTAGGTGTCTGAACCGTGTTAAGTACTCTTATTTTTTCAGATTGTCTTTAGGTGGACAGTAGATTCTCAACTTTTGATTATTGAAGTGTTTCCTTGCTGAATATCCTGTCTTTGTATATGACATTCTTCATAATGGTTGATCGTTTCTTTTATAAAAATCACACTTACGCCCTTGATTTGGTTGTCCGGGTGAATAGTGTGATATGTTTTATTTCCTCTAATTATAATATATATTTGATTTGTCTCTGAAATGAGGCAGACTCCTTATATTGTGTAATAAGGAATGTATAAAATTTCAATTTTTTCCGTTCTTCGTTGTGTTCCTTGATTCTAATTTATGCATTCTTCAGTTTAATCTTTCTAAGGTCTGCATCATATTTTGCATCAGGTGCATTAAAGATGATTCAGATGTTGTCGGGAGAGCAGATGGCTCTGTTATGTTTTGCTTTGTAGCTTGAGCATAAGGTGTCTGTGTTCTGGTCAATTTAGGGACAATTGATCTTCGTTGAGAAGCGTCTTTTCTTAGTATTTTCTCTACGTTTCTGCGTTCCTTTGCTACCGTGCACCCTATAATTAGCAGTGATCTTCCGAACAGTTTATACACTAGGCAGGAGTGCTTCTAGTTGTGGTGCAGTTTTAACTTGTTTGTTCTATATTTATTTGTTTATTCAGTAGCGAGTTTTCATGTGGATCTGACATATATTTATCTGGTCTGGAATTTACGGTGTGTGCAACGGTCCCTGCTGTGTCATACTTCCGCTGAGCTGGAGCTCAAGCTCTCAGAACCTGACGTCACCAATGAGCTGAGAAGACCTGCTCACCACACAACAATAATCACTTACATGTGATGAGATGTTATGCATCCATCACTAATCGTTTTCACACGAGGAATGGTTCTCACTAGTTCCCCGGTACATTCGATTTATCGTGTGTACTACAGAGATCTGAGAGATATGTCCGTTGTCCACGAAGTCTCGCACGCTACTTGTAGGTAGAATGATGATAATCTTTCAGGCTCGGAATTGAAAATGGCTACTGACGGATTGCGGTCGGACGTGAGTGCTGGAATGTTTTCGATTTCTGTTATCTGGACGAAAATGTCTAGGACGTCGGGATTATAGTAAATATTGACAGGGAAATGGGTAGGAGTGACCGGGGTGGATTCCTTCGTGATTTTTCCATTATGGTTTTTTATCATGCTGTTACATTTGTGATAGCGTTTAAATCACCTGATATTACGAACGTTCTGTTTAACTCTAATAGCGTTATTATGTCTTGTTTGGGTATTCGTTTCTTCTTGGGCTGTATGCTGCCGTGGTGACCAGGTCCATTTTTGAGATATGCGAACTTCCACCGTAGTTGCTTCCAGACGGTTCTGCTTTGTCTCTAATCGACGATAAGGAAGTCTTGTTTTATAATGATGGCTGTGCCTCCTCCCTGATGACGAGATTCTCCCCAGTCATTGCGGTAAATTGTTCCATTTTTAAGCATGTAACAACACAGTGTGAGAATTGGTTTATTTAATTCATTATTTAATATAATATGCCCCACGTTCGTGGAAACCAATTGTAAAGATTAAGTGGGGACGGGAGACTATTTTTTACTAATTACGATTAATTATTGACTTGTTTAAATAAATGAAAACATCAGTCTATTTAGTAATATATATAATATGACTAGTTTCTTTACAATATTGTAATTATTTGGGATATCTTCATGTGCCATAAAATTCAATTTAAAGAAATGATTTCAATGTCAGTATTTGTAACCATTCAAAGAATATACGATGAAATATACAGGGAGAACAATATGGTAATTTATAACACAATTAAATAAAAATTTCATAGAACATTGTTTACAGTGACATACAAGGGACGTAGAGGAATTTGAATTTGTGAATGTGAAGTGCGGAAATGTTCTTGTCTTTACACAGTAGCTGTTGATGGCATTGTTGAATTTGAAATAACAAGGGGAATAATTTTTATCATACATTATGTAATTTAAAATAGTAAGAAATAATAAATTATTTTTAATATGCTGGTATATTTATTTTACATTTAATGCCAAATTATTGAATTTAATCATACATGTGTATTAATAGCCAATACGAGGTTAATGTGATTATACTCCAGGAAAGTTATTAAAAATTTATTTGAAAGGAACATTAAGTGCATAGCGCAGGAAAGTCTCACGAAATATTTTTATGAAAAAATGCTCATTACTTAATATTCATTCGGACAGAAGTTTAGAATGTTAACGGAAAGCGTCACAGAGCTTAGAACCTTTTAGACGCCTAGAATTTACTGTAATTAGAATTAGTTGGAGAAATGTATATTCCAGGAGGGCGGTTTGTGAATTTTACAGAGTCAACTATTTTTTTTAACTTTTTTTTGGTTAAGAGAGTAATAGTTTATGCTCATCGTGCATATAGCTCACGTTAAGACTTGCATCAAGAAGGTTAATACTAGGAAGAGGAAGAAGTTGTGAATTATAGAACACATGACGGGCGATGTCTTTTAATTAAATAATAAAACTTAACGTGTAATTGTGAGTAGTTCGAGTAAAGCATGTGCACGTGCAGCGTGAGCGAGCCACGTGACGGAAAGCAGAGCTGCACGTTTCTCTGGCTTCTTGTCCCTCAGGGCAGACGACATCGCACTCCACCTCACCGCATCGCCACACGTAAGTCATTTCAACGCTCCGCTTTTAACACCACTGTACATTATTAATACTCCTCGTCACTGAGAACAAAAGTTTAATTATAATATAAAATTATTAATTAATTTAGTTTTATACAGTTCTTTATCTTCTCTTAATAAGTACGAACATCTTCATCTCAATGTAATCAAGACAACCAACATACTTAAATGAAACAATCATATTGTAATGCTCATACGGTCCCTCGGATCATTTTATTTACGAAAGCGGACCCTGGCGCCATTGCGTATGCTCAATTATTTTTACTATTGATATTAACGCTAGCATCGAATTTGAAATGTACTAAAAGCGGACCAGATACAGCTATTGTCCGCTAGTACCGTTTCCAATGCACTTGCCCTTAGATTTAATTTATTGTTGTTTCCATTAGTCCTCGATTGGGGAAATAGGCCACGTCATACATTACAAATAAATAATTTTAAGAACAAAATAAGGTACATAATTAATTACAAATAATCTTAAAATAAATTAATAAAATAAAAAGTATATAGTCTGCAGTCATTAAAACACTACACGCACACAACAGAACACAAGAAAACACTGAGAAACACAAACACACCCAATGGAGTTTTCACTACTTGGAGCTGCGCGACCAGGAAACTGTCCTGCCATAGTAGATCCAGGCAATACATCAAACTGTCCTTCCTCTGTAGTAGCTACAGGCAATACATCAAACACACAAACAGAAGAGTAGAAAAATTGTACAGAAAGTTTAAAGATATATGGTGTATTATTTTGCATGGCAGCTTATTCAACACTTTTTCAGGAAGCTTGATTTTAAATATTAGAGGGACAATTAGGAAAATCCTGTACCGAGTAAAACAGCAGCGCCATTTAATAGAATAGTTTTATTTCTCTGCTTCACGAACCTTTTGTAGTTATTATTTTTAACCTCTGGAGGAAGGCTGTTGTATAAAATTATCCCGGTATTGTGAATAATTTTGTAGTGTAGAGCAAGGCAATGCTTGTCCACATGACCTTAGAGCTGAAGGATTTATAGTCGCGTATTCATGAAATTCCCCATTCGTTTGAAACAAATTAGTGTTCCCCTTTACAAACTTTAATTTTTCAGAAATAAATACGCTTGGTAGTTATTATTTGCAAACTTTTGAAGATCTAGAATTCGTACTAGAAAGTATTCTAATGTCACGCTTTTGCAACTTAAATATTTCAATTGCTCCTGGAGCATTTTCCCCAATTAGAGATGCCATAGCTCATAATTGAATGAAAATACACGAAGTAAACTATTTTGACGTACTTTTTGTCAACGTGATGCATTAGTGTTGTGAGAGAATAACAATCTCAACTCCAGCAAGCAGATCTATATGGTCATTACACTGTAATTGTCATCAATCCGAAGGCCCAGGAAAATCTGAAGCAGTGCCTGAATCTATTACTAGCATCAGCACTAAACTCAACTAACTTAGTCTTATAATGTCCATAATGTTTCATCTTTTTTATTAATATTTGGTGATGTAGGGTGTAGAAAGCCTTAGAGAGATCAAAAAAATGCCAGCTACCTTCAGTCCTTCATCCAATGAATTTTGGATGTTTTGAATGAAGTCGTACATCGCGCTTTCTGTGGACTTTCCTTTAACGCTGTGCTCTTCATAAAATCTTATATTTATTCAAGAAATAAAGTAATATAATATGTATTATTTTTTCAAAGATTTTAGAAAAAATAGCAAGTAGAGGAATAGGCCTTTCATTTGACATTTCGGATGGCGATCCTTTATTGAACAGGGGAATTACTTTGGCGATTTTCAAAGCATCGGAAAAATTCCAGCTGAAAGGCATTTATTAAATATTTCTTCAAGTTGTAAAGCGATAGAAGCAGCACATTCTTTCACCATTTTACTAGTTATATAAAGTTATATATATATATATTGTAATATACTTTTTTGTGTATAAAACATTTTTTAATTTAAAGTACAAATATGATCAATTTTAATATTTTTGTTTATTAATTTAAGTGAAGACACGGGCTTAATCTCAGGGGATTTTGGGTCTCTCAAGAGATGGAGTATGCAGTAGCTGAAAATAGAAAGAAAAATCATTGAATGTTATTTATCAAGAGCAATGAGCAAGTTTCACAATTTTTTTTATCGCTTACCCGCAATTACTGGGCCAACAAACATCCACCTCTCGAATGTTTGTGCGTCTCTCTGGCGTCTTGCAGGATTTGATCACGTCTGCTCAGTCCACGTCCGTTCTCTGCTCCACTCGCCCGCCTTCTGCCCTCTGGATATCTGCTCTCTGGATATCTGCTCTCTGGTTATCTGCTCTCTGGTTATCTGCTCTCTGGTTCACTCGCCTGCCTTCTGCCCTCTGGACCACGTCCTCTCCTCTCCTCCACTCGCCTGTCTTCTGGGGTCTGGGCCACTCGCCTGCCTTCTGCCCTCTGGACCACGTCCTCTCCTCTCCTCCACTCGCCTGTCTTCTCGGGTCTGGTCGCGAGCCACCCATCGGCTTCCCTTTTAAACCTTCCGACGGGAATTCCCCTATTTCACAACATTTCGGGGTTCCAAGCCCTCATTGTTTAAACTCGTTCGGCGGGGATTTCCCGCGGGGGTTCACCATCGTCATTTTTTATACACGCTCGGCGGGCCTCCCCCGCGGGGAACCACCATCTTTCGGCCGACTAGCCATTGTTGTTGGCCGAACTGCGCCTCATAACGCCACAACCTTACAAAATCCGCCTTTTTTATCACAATATATATATATATATATATATATATATATATATATATGAATTGCCGAGGAACACTTCAAATTTCTTATTACTGTAATTATTTGAGGTTTATTTATTGGTTGCATAAGCATGGTATTCGTAATTTTCGGCGTGAAATTTTGTAACAGATTGAAGAAATCCTCATCATGACACACAATTATCTTTAGCCAGAAAGTTTGCAACATTAACGAAATACGAGTAGAATTTGAATGCCGCGTCTCTACCTGGGTGGTTGTGTGTATATTTGAAGTTCCCTATTCCGCAAAGTCCTAGTTGTTATGCGTCTCTCAAGAAAAAATAATTCTACTGAGGAGTTTGTCATTGCAACCAATTTTTAGATATAGAAGATACAGCAACTCGCGTTTTTCCAGTCGCACATCATTTAGACTTGTTCTTTCAAAAAAGTGTCACGATTTGCATTGCTTGCAGGCCCGGATCCAATAAGTGCGGGGCCCGATTGGATTTTTTTGCTGGGCTCTCAATATATTCAATATTTAAATAAAATGCAAATTCAATATACGCGAATCAAATGTCATGGATCACAAGATAGGTAAACTTCTACATACATTAAAACATAAAAATGCACAAAATACAAAACGATTACATTTTATTGAATATAAATTTACATCGTTGAATATGAATATATGAATTTACATATTTCTAAGTTTTTGTTCTGTAAATTCTTCTACAATAGTTTTTAAATTCAATTTCCTTGCTTCTTCAGTTCGAATCGACATAATTACTGAACTATTCAATCTATCCTGAGTCATTGTCGATCTCAGACAGTTTTTTTATTACTTTTAGCCTGGAAAATGATCTCTCTCCAGAAGCAACGTTCACTGGAGACGGCAATAAACACGTTTGGAAATGCCGTTGCTCTGGCATTTTCCGATAAAATTTTTAAATGGATTTTCAAAATATTTTGATGGAACGATAAATTTTCTAGCCTCTATTTCTTCAACTAACATTTTTCATTTATATCAGCTTCCTTCACTATTGGTGCATCATTTTCTGTGAACCTAGAATGTGCTAAAGAAATTTCTAATATAGCTGCATGTTTTTGAAGTGCTTCTTTTTCCATATTTTGAAATTTTCCCAAAAACCTTAAAATAAATATATTTTTAATTATTTTAATAATTTATCCTTTATTGTCAAAAGCAATTTGCTTTAAATTTCGTAATTACTTTTTGTTAATTTGAAGCGCGGGGCCCGATTGGGGCCAATCGCTACAATCGCCTTAAATCCGAGCCTAATTGCTTGCGTGACTTTTCTTTGAAGTATTAGCAAACAATGTAACTGGGGTAAAACTTTTGAATGTGGACATTCTTAAATTTATTTCTTGTATCAGTGTTGTTTAGTGAATCTACCGATTACCATTTTGAAATATTGCGGAACTGTTTCCACTTCTATATCAACCTTGAATTGACCGCACTCGATTCATTTTCGTTCGTAATAGCATTATTTCCTGTCGCATGTATTTCCCATCCGTAACAGCATGTCATCCTTCCTTCCGCCCATCATATTTACGTGAATCGATTAAAGAATAGGTTTGATTAAGGGCTACGATGATGAACCTTCGAAGAAAACTGTAAAACGTAAAAGTCTATTGCAAAATGAGTCTTGAAAACCGCACACGCAGAGGAATGTTTATGCCGTCGGAGGCTGGACAATAATTATTTTTGGAAAGTTAACCTAAAAATTTATAGGCGATTAGGTGCAACAAACGAACTCTATCCTAAATGCTTTCAGAACCAAAATTCTGGCCGCTGTTCATAACAAAGATTCACTTACTCCAATCGCACACTACACCAAACTGCACGCGTATTGAAAATGTAAAACACAAACTGTTAACCATCGCAAAATCGATAGTCAGCCCTGCCTCACCGTTCACAATCGATAATTGACAACCGTAACTGCCACTAACTGGCAGCGTCTAGGTCGGTGGAGGGGGAACGTCAATCATGACTGGCATACTGTTGACGCGCTCCAAGAAAAGTGAGGCAGTTGTCAGTGCAGCACTGACGTATGTTGACACGCCACTGACATCACTGCCCCTCGTTTTCTGGCAGTCATCACTGCCCGTGTAAACCTAGCCTTAAGCAGACTTGGAAGTAAGTGGCCGAGTCTTCTTCTATTGATTGTACTGTCTCAGCTATACTATCTACATATTACCTGTTGAAATTGTCCTGTGGTGATATTTCAGACTATGGGTGCGTTTACACGATGGTCAAGTCTCAAAAGAGGCAAGAAAATTCCGTGTGAATCGCGACTTAAGTCACAGGGTAGTCACCCTGCACCTCACCCCCTCTTCCCTTGAATCGCACAGCAGCTAGGCCATTTCTGTACCTATTAGCGGCCGCGATGGTTCCGAAAAGCGTTTTTACGTATTATGTCACAAAAATGTAACTAAGTTAACTGATAATGCAATTAATTCAAACTGAGATTTAGACAGTGAATAGCGTGAGTAATCATGAGTTGTTGAGTACTACCATGTGGAATGTAAGGAACGTCCAGACCCCGGAGTTGAGCATCTGGAGGAAGTGAATGACAGGCCTGCAGAATCGCCAATGCAAGGGTAAAGAAACGGACCCCCTATGGCGCCGGGCCTCTTCAGAATCTTAGGACGCACGAGGGTGACCAATGTGAATAATGTGACACACATCCCTGATGGAGAAAAAACAGATGCTCTGGCGATGAAAATTGTGGAGTTTTTGTGCCTTTAAGAACCGCGACTTTCCAAAATTATTTTAAAAAAGGGGCATGAAATTGGAGATAGGAAGCAGTCGCTGGCAAAGCTTTGAAGACGCTACTGATAGCAGTCGCCAGAAACCACCAGGGTCTATGAGAAACCAGACAAGCTGACTACACGACGTCGCCAAGGGGAAACAACAGATAAGTTCCACTCATGGTAGAGCTTAACATTCTCGTAATTACGCAGACATCGTAAATCCGTCATTTTTCCGGACCAAATTTATCCCACGGTCAACCCGAGATTTTAAGATTTCATAGCTGAGTAGCCAGTGGCAGAACAAAATGTATTGAGTAGAATCGGTTCGCCAAAATTTGTTATAAAATAAATTTCTATATTCTTTACGCCCTAATAAGAATTATTTAACTCCCCTCCCTTATACAAAATGGCAAAAAGGACATCCACTCTGACGCCCAACAAAATAAGAGAGTACGCCACACTACTTAATTTAGATAACATTTTAATAACAGTACTAGCATAAATAATAAAGAATATTATGTATTTTTACTAATTAATAATGTTTGTTTGCTCTTCCAGTGACATTTCAGCAAAGCCCTCGTACACCTCCATCAGCACTTTCTTCAGTAATTTTATTGCCGTATTATTTGCAGCTCATATCACATATTGTTGTTTTTTCTCCACTGCAATAATTAATTTTTCAGTGTCAATAAAACTCATTGCGCAAAAATAAAGCCAAAACACGCCAAAAAATTAGAAAAATCTGTCGAGAACGGCCTTGAGAAGACTTGAGATAGTCATGTAGGGAAACTGTGTCCCCTCCTGCCTCAAAGACAGGATTAGTCAAGTCAAGTTTTCCTTCGTGTGAACGCCTACAATAGTCACAATGCTAACTAATTGGTACCTGCTGTCCCAGCTCACTTCCATAGTCCCTGACTAAAAGTCTCTGACTATCGTGTGAACGGGCCTTAAGAATGTTAATTAAGTCCACACTCAGTCCCTGGCAACTAGATTCATAATACTCTTAAGACTCTTCCACATAATATTGACCCATTTATTTTTCTTTCATAGAATTGCTTTTTTGACCCTCAACCCTTTACAATGGAAATTCTCGCCGTCTGGTAGACTCTGCAACTGTCACTTGAATTAATAATTATTGTAAGAATATTCCTTAAGGTATTTCTTCCGCCACCAGTCTTATCAACAAGAGGTGCACAAGAATATAAAATATCATCGATTGCATTCTTAAATTTAAAACCCGTGTCTTCAACACTCACTGTATACAAAGTTAACCAGTCACACTGTGCCACACATCTTCTAATTGATTCTGTTATGTTTGGTTTGTAGATATCTCTGGTCCTGATCTCACGTGATCAACAATCACAGGTAGACGGAAATGGATTGTCAAGTGATAAAACAACGCAACACCCACGTATACAGTCATATCATCAATATTAGTTATACACAAGTCAATTAATGTACTATATTGTTCATTCACATTTGTATCGGTTGTTATTTTCTGCACACAACCAGCATATGTCAAAATTCCTTCCAATCTTCTGTAAGGTGCAGGCATCCATTTGGAGGAATATTAAAATTGCCCACTAATATTAGGTCGTCACTAACTAAAGACTTTAGGTTCATAAGCTGTTCAAAAACGTCTATAAAAACACCAACAGTTCCATTTTGGAGATCTGTATAGTGAGGCTAACACCATTTTATTTCCAGGTAAAAAAAACCTTGACGACAACACACTAGTTCTGACCGTCTGCCATATGTTCACATAACTTCTTGCTACTTTATCTGTAATAAATGTAATTGCTCCACCTGTATGTCTAGTGTTGCTAACGCACTGAGCCATCCAATATCTGAAGTGACGCGTGTTTCACAGCCAAGACTTGTTAGACTGCTTTGCACTTCCTATCTGTGTAAACAGGTATAATGCTTAAATTATATAATACAAACAGAGCTGAAATATACGTGTGTTTTATTATTTACTTCAACATGGCTGAACTACTACAAGGAAGCTTGACAACACTGGCAACATCTGTGAGCGCCTTTATGTAACGTCGCGAACTAAATATCAACTGATTAACAATACATTTCCCTTCTCACTGATTAGTTTTTTGGGAGTTCTTGACGTTCTACCACTTTTGGTCTTGTTATCGCCAGGTTTTCTCTCTTGTCCTCGCCTCGTGGTACCGGCAGCTTAGTTCACTCCATCTTAGGCGAGACGCTCTCCATCTCGAGTATTAAGACTCATGTGAAAACGTTTTCTACGAAGTTTTCCTTTTGGAGTCTCGGTAATGTACGATCGAGGACTAGAATCTTTCTCGACGATCGTCCCTGCTGTCCGTTTATCTATGATCCAAACATCTTCTCTGGGTAAGAGCTCGCGAAGCTCCCTTGCTCCATGATGTCGGTCGTAATTGTGGTTGTGTCGAAACCGTCGACCTTATTCTTTATTATCAGGTAGCTTTGGCTCCAACTTAGCCTTTGAAGTCGGTACGGAATTCCGGATTTTTTTTCCCATTGATAATTCTGCTGGCGAGAAACCAATCACAAGCGTCGTGGATCGATAATTCTGGAGTGCCTTGTATCCATAGTCAGTTTTCTTAAGACTATGTTTTACAATCTTGATCGCTGTTTCCATAAAACCATTACTTTGAGGATATTTGGGACTTGATGTAATGAGTTTGAAGTCACAGTCTTGAAGTGTATTATGATCTCACTTTCTCTTAAACTTGACAACGGTGCTATTTCTGGATATCTCGACTAATAGCCTGTAACTAAAATATACCATTTCCGCTCGAGGTAAAACAAATCCATCGCAGTCTTCTGCCATGGCCTCTCTGGAAACTCCGATGGCATGGCCACGTCTGTCTGTCGTTGACATTGACAGTCCTGGCCACCACACTGAATCACGAGCTCTTGCTCTGCATTTAGTGATTCCTTGATGTCTTTCATGGATTTTTTTCAAAATGTCTTCCCGCATTGATGAGGAACGACAATCCTTACAGCTTTGATTAATAATCCATCTTCAACAGCGATGTCTGCCCTATATTGCCAATAATCGAATAATTCAGAGGATAATGACACTTTTGACGGCCATCCCTCTTAACAAAAATGAATCTATTGCAGGCATACAGGGTCATGATTTGATTTAATCTTCCATCACTGGCTGGTAATCTATTCACCACAATTCGCACATATACATTGAGACGTTCTTCCATTTCTTCGTCGTTACCAGTTTCAACGAGAGTATGTCGTGACAAAATGTCAGCTGTTCCAAGCTCTTTTCCTGGAACATGATAAATATTATACTGATATCTCATCAGTCTTATTCTCATTCTCTGCAATTTCGGAGCAAATCGGGACAAGCGGTCTGTGATCAGTTTTAACATCACCAATTCCCGTTATGAGATTCTTGAAGCGATTATACGCCCACACTAATGCATAGCCTTCCTTCTGAATTTGCGCCTAGTTTTTCTGCGCTTTAGTCAGAGTCTTAGTCACATATGCAAGTGGACAGAATATGCTTTCGTCATCTTCTGCTTTAGAATCGCTCCAACTCCATACGAAGACGTATCTGCAGAAATAACAGTTTCTCGAGTCGCATCAAACCAAGCTAAAGTTGGACTCTTTATTAACTCTAGTTTTATGTCCTTAAAAGAATTGTCTTCTTTTGGGCCCCAACTGAAATGATTAAGTGGATTTGCTTTAGTCGCTAGGTGAGGAATGAAACGTGCTAAATAATTGACGCTTCCCATAAGACTTCAGAGACATTCTCTGGAGGACCAATTTCTTTGATAGCTTTAATTCGCTCGTCTTCTATGTGAATTCCTTGTTTATCAATAACTTAGCCCAGAAATTTTATTCTTGTCACACAGAAAGTACATTTTTCTAAATTCAACGTTGGCTAGACGTTCTAAGACACTTCATAAGCGCCGATGTTCAACTTATGTATACAAATTACCCTCAAATTCTTCAATAGTCTCTCCCTGTTGTTGACACTGTGAATTGAATACAGCTCTTTCATATGATTAATTGCGTTTGATAACGAACTGTCTATCAAATGCTGCTATAAATGGAGCGTATTTATTCATCTCATCCTCAGGCGTGCCTAATGCTTCGTAAAAATCATCAGCCTGTGGTCCCATTATATATAAAAACACATTTACATGTTCTGCTTCTGGTTTCTTATCTAGCTTAGTGATCGTTATAAACCTTTCAAACCTTCTCTTCCATTTTGGCCAGTCGGCAGCTTTGGAGAAATCAAACGGTTCACTGTGTGTTAACAGTCGCCACTTCCACTGTATCAGACACCTTGAAAGGCAATTTCTAACCTCAAAGAATTACTGTCCAAGAATCACTAGAAATAAAGGTCACTTGCTTCCTGTCAATCTTCTAAATAATCCTAACACAGTTTTTAATTAATAATTCACCGCTGCCACCATGTGTAAACAGTTATGATGCTTAAATTATATAATACAAACAGAGCTGAAATATACGAGTGTTTTATTATTTACTTCAACATGGCTGAACTACTACAAAGAAGCTTGACAACACCGGCGACTATCTCATTCTTTTGGCGTCTGTACTGCTGTTTACCATTTTCATCTATTGCGTTTTTATATTTACTCTTTTCATCAACCATTTTTGTTATTTTTCGTGTTATCCATGTTTCCCTATTGGTCTGAGCCATTTTCCCTACATTTTCGTCGGCTGCTCTGGTCATTCCTTCCGTCAAGTGTGCCCATTTCTCTCCTATATCGTTTCTTTCTCCTTTCTCCATTAATATAATTTTCATTTCTACTTTGAAACTCTTGATCATCTCCTGTTCTTTCAGTTTTTTCTAATTCCCATCTCTTTTTTATTTTTTTGAGTGTCTTCTTTTTTAGCTTGCATTCCAAGATCAACAAATTTTGTTACTAGTTCACATCTGCTCCTGGGTAGGTTTTGCAGTTCAGCACCTGATTTCTATATCTCTGCCTCACAATTATGTAATTCAGTTGGCATTGGCCTGTGTTCCCAGGCTTCTTCCACGTGTAATCTTCTTTTATGATTCTTGAACCAGGTATTTGACACTACCAAATTGTGTGCTATTCAAAATTCTACTATATGCCTCCCCTTTGATTCCGTTCATTGGGTCCATAGCCCTCAACAAAACTACATAACTTTCTATTCCTATTACTGCGTTCCAATCACCCATAATTATCAAATTCTCGTTTCCTTTTACATACCTAATTATTTCTTCAATTCTTCGTAGATTTTCTCAATATCTTATTCCTGTAAGGAACTTGTGGGCATATAAGCTTTTATTGTTGTTATTGGCTGTGGTGTTTTGTCTAACTTTAAGGTAATTAACCTTTCACTATATTAATGACGTCTTCGTTGCTCCAGCCTTTTGTTCATTACAAGACCTACCTTTGCATTCCCTGTATTCGCTTTTGTCCGACCACAAATCATGCTCTTCCTGCCATATAGTTTCACTAATATCCTATTATATCTAACTTTAACCTTTGCATTTCCCCTTTTAAATAGTTTAATCTACCCGCGCGGTCTAACTTCTGACACTCCATGTTTTTGTCTTTTTAATGACATTGTCCCGATTATTCTCCACCCGGGGATCCGAATAGGGGCCTATTTTACCCTTCGGCTGCCTTCATATTGTTATGCATTTACCGTTGCATGTCCGCGGGAAATTAAAGACACGGTTGTAGTTTCCCCCCTGCTTTCAGCCGTTCAACAGTGACAACCACTAAAGCTGTTCCAACCATTCTTGTGTATGCCCAACATTGAGCCATTCCTGGATCACTATCATCGTGCCTCAATTCGGTAACAGTGGGGCCAGGTGTCCCTTAAAATGATAGTTATTGTCCGCCTCCCATATCTTGGTAGCCGTCCCCACTGTAAAACCTGGCTAGAGGTTATGCTTCCATTCTCACTCCAACACAACCACACATTTTTATATATTTATATACACATATTAATATATACTTATATCTACACAGACATACACACTACACTTGCATATACATATGAGTCAGGAAATGACATTGTTAGTCGGTCGTCGGCTAGCCGATCACTGGTAAAGTCTTCCTAACTTTCTGATTAAGGGGGGATACCCCCGAAAATTTAAGTATTCTAAACCACACAAGGTGTCTACCATCTATGAACCTCAGGTAAGTCACCTTCTTTCTATCTCTCTGTCCGAACCCTATTAATTATATATATATATATATATATATAAACCCTACTATCTATTTTATTTTCCATATAATTTCATCTTCATTTTTCGTATTGTACCCTTCGTCTTGACGTAACAATTCATCGTTCTCTTTAACCATCCACTAATCTGTTCACTACTTTCGGCCTGTCAAGATAACTTATAGTAAAAAACCTCAGTTTATGTTAAGGAAGATATTGTTATACTTTAAATCTAGAGATTTACTTTCATTATAAATATTTGGACGCACTGATATCACCTACGTAAAGGATAAAGCTGTTTATATTTACGTTTCAACATGATAAAACAACTGTTATATACTATTTTACCTACGTATGCCACATTACGGCCTTTAACAACCTATAACACTGCTACGTTTTTTAAATAAAACATATATTAATCAAAAATAATTGCCTACAACGAGTCTTACTGTCGTAACAATATCCTTTCTATGTTAACCGCACTGTTATTTATAACTGTTTATTTATAACTGTCTATAAAAGTTAGAGTTAATTTATTTAAAACCACAATTAAATATTCGAATTGATTTTATACTTACATTTCCAATTATTACAGTTCGTTTGCTCTCAATAACGTTATGAATACGCATGGCTCGTAATAGAAACGAAATTAAAATTAGTCTTAATGATCCCGACTAATTGTTTTTTCTTCTATGTACAATTAAACTGTAAACATATTTGCACTATAAATACCTGTGGGTCCGAAAATTCCTGTTTAACGCACTTCATACACACACGAAAAAACGTTGTTTGAATGCATTTAACGAGTTGATGTTGGCTACCACTAGTCTTACTTAAAGTTGCATTTGTCACAGGTAAACAGCCACAGTCCGTTAGCAGCTGTATACACATCAGATGAAATGCACACAAACTCAAAACAAGCAATAAATTTACCTACATTTTCGGAGAAACCACGCAAAAACGCATCCGGACGCCAATTCCATATGTGTTCCTATCAAATACAACATTCTGCCAATTTCGTTTTTATTTTTAATGCCATCTTAACCTTCACCCCGGCATTTCTCTCGACTGTGTAGTTTTGTTGCACAATAGACCCTTTAATCGATTCATCTTTCATATCTAGATCAATTCCTATAACTCTTATCAAATTTTGAATAACATTAGCTTTAGCTACCTTGTAATCGTCTCCTAATGTATATTTCGCCGCTGTTTCCAGCTTCTCTCTATCTTCTCTCTTATGACATGCAACTACTATTCCTCTCTTTTTTAATACTTCGGATACCCGATGCTGTTCTATTAAAATCACCCACACTGTCCATAATCGCTTTTTTAGCTTCATAAAATCATTCTTCATGTCTTATTCATATTCTGTACTACCTTATCAATCCTCTCCTCTAATTTCTTATACTCATCTTTTTTTTAGCAATCGAGACAAAACCAATTTGCCCCCCTTTTTATCCAATATAAGAATTTTTTTTTTCAATCCTAACCTTGCACTGGCCACATTGTTCTTGATTTATTCCGTCACTTATTTCCATATTATTACTATTATCTTCTTTTCATTCAATTCGTTATATTGTTTATAAACACTAAAGGAAATAAAAATTGATGTTAATTATTCCTGCTAATTATGTTTGCTTTTATGTAGAATCAATTTGTAAATATATTTGCACTATAAATACCTGTGGTTCCGAAGATCCCGGCATCGCAGCAACCATTCGTCTGCATCGCGATATAACCACAAATTGGAAACCTAAACCATATCTATCCTTACTCGCCTATACTTCCTTTTTATCTTTAATTAATGCAACTCTTAAAACAAAAGTAAATCCCTATTTAAGAACCTTCACACGTTATGGAATGCAGCATTTAACGCGTTGTAGAAGACGGACAGTGTTACTGCGTATTATAACTAGCTTTCGGATGTAATGGTGGCAAGAAATTGACCTATATTTTCGGAGAAACGACGCTCGCTCACCCACCCCAGAGCACGTCCGGACGCCATCATTATAATTTATAATATTAAGTCAGATTAAATTAATTACTTTAATTTTTAAAATGTCGTCATTTGTGAATATAGTTTGTTAAGCAATAATATATTGAAAAATCTTTTTAATGTTGCTAATTTGAGAGAAAGATTGGAAATCTAAATTCAATATTTGGTATAATTAAAAACTTACAGCAAATTAATTATTAACAATTTTGTACATTAAATTTATTGAATGGTCAACTTATATTACATTAAATGACGCAGTAACCTCGATCAGTTAAATATTAGATTGACATTTTAAAGTATGCTGCTTACAACTTTAAATGACTTCTTAACGTGGAGCTACTGTAATGAATACAATTTGCTTGAACGTTGTGTCAATAAAGTAATACGTTGATAAATCGTAGAGGTGGAGGAGAGAGCAGAAGGGTAGAGATGTGGAGGTTGAAGGCATGGCTGATGAAGACGGGCGTGCTGCTGCTGCGCTGCTTGCTGCTGCCGTACACGCGGCTGCGCAGTCTCCGGCCTGTCAAGAAATGCCCCTTGCCTGACGACGACCTGCTGCTGCTTCCAGCCACTTCCCTCGCTGCACTCATTCGCAGCAGACAGGTTCGTATCATACCACTCATTACATTACATTACATTGGTCTGGACTGGACTGACCAAACACATTATTTCTAGTTGAAACTAAGACTACGTTATGCATGCAACAAATCAAAAACTTCAGTAACGAGAACAAACTAGATATTTCGGAACAAATCACGAGGTTCCTGGTGCTAAAAAACACATTTGATAGTAACCCTAAATCAATAACAACGTTAACATATAAATGTTCAAATATTGGTACCTGGTTGGACGAAGGAGGAACACTGCTGGAACACAAACCAGTTAAAATCAAACACTATAAGAAACTTTAATAAAATAACTAGAATCGCGGTTGCTAAATTCCAGTTGCGTCTTAAAATATTTAAACTGTAACTATATCAAATTAGAAGTAATAGCATTATATGCTGATAGTGTTTGGGCGTACACAATAAAATTTGTGAAATTTTTTGGCGTCATCCTCCAAGTCAAAAGAAAAACAATGCTAAGAATATACAGGGTATTTAGCACCGAGATGCCATGTTAGACCTTCTAGATTCCTTTGGATGTGAGAGTAAAAAGCAGTCGTGCAAAATACTTCTTTTAAAGAAACAAACAAACATGCTGAAATCATTAATATCTTGTGAAAACAGGCTAAAAACAAAACTGAAATAAATGATATAATACTGATGATATTAGATTGACATTTTAATACTGATGATGATGATATAGTAGTATTAGGGTAGTTGGAAGAAGTCTTGGAAAACATAACAAATGACTTGAACGTGATCCAAGAGAAAGAGAACAACATGAAGATTAATGGAGGAGAAACTATGGGAAAGAGTGGAATAACGAAGGACGTTAGATTGGGAAGGGATATTTTGAAGGAAGTTTAAAAATTCGGTTACTTGGACAGCATAGCAACTAAGAATGGTAGAGTATAGTACACACAAAGAGTAGGATAGCACTGTGGTGTTTGGCTTTCGCTTACCCACAAAAATTTTATTATAACAAGGAATTGTTAAATAATAACAAAAAAGTGTATTTAATTTGAATATATTCCATTCAATTACGATATTACATTATCAAATTTCCAAAAGAAATATAACTCAAATTAAAATTTAGTGAAAAAAATATAAATTTACGAATATCAAATTGGCTCAGTCGGTAAAAAAAAAGAATCTACGCAGCTTCTAAATGGCTGCTCCCGGGAACACGGGTGACGAACGATATAGTTGAAATTTAAAAATCGCGAATCAAACGAGAATGGTTTGAGCGGAAAGCCGGGTAAAAATGCCGTTACCAGATGTTAACAAGGGCCTGGTGACGTCGTTCCTGGTTTGCCGTGATGGATGTTCCTTTGCTGAACACGTTTCCTCTAGCGCCTCTTCTTCAGCTTAAATCTCCATCAAATGTTATCTTTTTGTTTTCCGTACTACAAATGAATCTTCTTTCTTGAACATGCCGAAATTAACTTTGACGCCTGTTCAGCCACTGCTCTCCCATTCCGACCTTTCTCAGGACAGCTCCTGGGACCAAGTGTCGAACACAATGCACCCCAGGCAATAAATAATGTTGTCAACGGCGACGTTTCCCGCCCACTCGGCATCACCAAACCACCCTCGTTTTCCATCCTGTGTACGCACATTACGTGGCGATAAACGACAATATCGTGGACACTTGTTTCAAATAAGTTATTTTATACAAATACACATCTTATATTAATATTAATAAAATGAAAAACAGCCTATATATCAGAAAAAAATGATATAAACTTTATTAACAGTAGTTCGTTCACGACGTTTCGGTCCTAAATTTTAAAACCTCATCTTGTACGATTATAATAAAAATGAATATTTACAATATATATGTATAATACAATTATGTTATAAAATGAAAAATTATTTATGGAAACAAGAAATTAAAATGGATAAAACTCTTGTTGTGCATGTCGCACAAGCAACGAGGCTGAAATAACAGTTACAAAGAATAACTCATAAGCGTATTGTTAGTTCCAGAATTACAATGGAAAACTTTAACTTTAATTCTGTATAGAGAATTATCATAAGTTGTGCAAAACACCAAAATGTACACTTCTAATAATCTCGATGTAATCTTTAGTGAATCTGCCAAAGGAATTTGACTAAATAGTTTGATAAAGTTGAAACATTATTATCAGACAAATATATAAAATTTACAATAAAAATTAAATCCATTACTTTAATTATTGATCAATTAGAAATTAACTTGAAAAGACTTGTGGACAGTAGCGCTTTTAACCTCTAGTTTTTACCTTCTGATAATATTGCCAGAGCCTTAAATACATAAATCTAATTTATCTTTCAGAATTATCGTTTCTTCTAGTAGCAGCCCTCTTCATAACATTTCTATATTTTTATATAATCTATTCAATTAAGGTCTTAATAAAATAATTTTACAGTCAAAATGTCTTTTAAGTTTTTTTGACCGTTTAAACGTCACTAATGATCATGTTTTCTTATCATTAGATGAAGTGTTATTATTTAATTTTTACCCCATGCATCAATTATACCAAGTTTTAAAAATAGATGGGATAACTACTTTTCCAAATTGACAAAAATTATTTTATCAAAAATCCTTATCTTAATAACTGTAATTATAAATTCCACTTATTTTTCGTTCAATAACATTTACTATCACGAAATCATTGGTTCTACCTTGGGAATTTTTCTTTGTTGTTTTTTCCTGCAAATTATGAGAGGTTTGGAAGCCTTATGTACATCTTCAGATTTAAAACCACTGAGATATTTCAAGTATGATGACTTTTTTGTATCATCCTCAGATTCCACATAAACCATTTGCTCAATACTTTTGATAATTACAACCCTGAAAGAAACTTACAATTGAAATTGAAAAAGATTGCTTTTCTTGATGTTTTGGTTATTATTTCTATCAATAAGATAGTTAGTTACCAATTGTTATCAAAAGATCTACTTACTCAGGAATAATTACATGTCAAATCAGTCAGTATTTCATAAGATACTATGGTTTATAATTTAGCAAATAGGGACGTCAAATTGTATCGTCAGCGCTATCATAAATTTAATCTGAAAAATATAAATAGTGTTTTTCTTAATATTTGTCCTTTGCATTTCGTTTACAAATACATTAAAATTAGATTGACTAAGATTAATATGAAATTAATAATTTACCCGTAAAATTACGCAGTAAGAAATAATACAAACTTAATGATGATGTCCGAATTACCTTAAAATATTGCAATAATTAAGCTATGTTAAAATATTAAAAATAAAATCAATAATTTCGGTACAAATAGGCTATATACCAAATTATCTGTTTATATTGTAATTGCAGTTATATTGGTCAAACTATACGCACATTTAATATCCGCATTAATTGGACTTGAAAAAAATAAAATTCAATGTAATAAATTATTCAGTTTTGTAGAAGCATTATATATTGAAACAACCATAAGATTTATATAAAAATATTATAATTTCAGATGTAAAATATAATATTTATTTTAGACTGATGAGTGAGTGCATCACATCAGAACAAGTTGGCTATTATTATTATTAAAAATAGACAAGTAATTTAAATCGTTTACAGCCTGATGGTCGCAAATGTATTTAATACATATTAACTTTGTGCTGACGAGTTGGCTGGACTTGTATCTATCTGCCTGTTATTTCTGCCTCTTCGCATGTGTGACATGTATTTTCATCCGTTTTAATTCCTTGAGTAAATTTTTATTTGAAAAGAAAATTGTATTATACATAAAATATTGTAAATAATTATTTTATATTTTTAGTACTATTCACTTTAGATAAGGTTCCAAATTTAAGAACGAAACGTCTTGTACGAACTGCTGTTATTAAACTTTATCTTAAATTTTTCTTACTCATAGCTTGTTTTACTATTAATGTTTTACAAACTCTCGGGTATTGCAACTGATTAAGTGTTTAGGAATATATTAAAAAATTTTGACAAATATTAAATTATATGTCTTGTATTGTTGTCAGTTTCGCGCCGAAACGGCTGCTTTACGTCTAATAATGTTATGCGAGTTTCGCGCCGAACTGGTTCTCGCCGAAACGGCTGCGCCCAAGTGGCTGCGCCAAATAGGCAGCGCCGAATGGTCCCATCCCGAATTCGGAATGCGTCATGCAAGATGACAGTCCGCAGTCCACTCGGTAGGCCCAGGCCGTAGAGCCGAAGAAGAAGTATCTGTATTATTCATGACGATTTGTCTTTCATTTCCTCAGTTTTTGGCCAACATTTCTCCATAGAGATCACATTAATGGGCTTCCCCCGATTTTTAAGACATTTAACTATTTGAATGTCTTAGCAATTTTTAACTCAAGCGGCTTCTACATATTTTTTCTTTCATTTGTAATTCTTCCACGATATCTTTAACTCCTCGCTTATTCGGAGCCATGTCTCATTGATCTTTTTTTTTGTCCTTATGCTGTCTGTGTTACGCGTTCTGAATATAACTTTCCATTTTTTACAATTGTAGGAAAGTACATCGTCGTTACTCCAAATAACACCTTCAGATGACATAGTAATATCAATTTATTCAATAAATAAACAAAAGAACAGCATCAAATAATGGCCTTAATAATAAAATAGCTGAAAATAACATGGTTGAACAGAAGACTCGGGAAATGTACAAGTTATGCAAATTGCTTTACAACTTTTATTTTTAAAAAGTTTTATTCAAGCAATTGATACAAATGGCTGAATGGTCTGCACGCAGTCACGTCAAGACTGGAACTAAATGCGTGGTGTGACCAATGGGTATTTATATCTAATTTGAACAAATGATACAGAGCTGTGTCTGTTAGATTGAGATAGAGACTTCTTGAAATCGAGTCTTATGAGGTTCAAGGCTCGTGTCAAGTTCCAAGGTTCTGGGAGAGTGAATAAAATAAATTACATAACTCCTCCCTCATTAAAATGGATCTTTATCGTCCAAGTTTGTCAAGCTGGTTTCTGTATCTTTGACAATAGTTGCTTTTCTTACAAAAAGGTTACATGAGTTCCTTTTCATAAGTATTACAATTATTACAGTTATTATTATTATTACTATAAGTCCATATTGGACGTGATGATGGTTTACGTTAGGCTTAAAGTTGAGTTCTTCCAATTTGACTGGTTTTAATGTTACGTTTTTAATTTCATTAATTGTGACTGACAAATTAGAAATTGAATTGTATCTAATTTTAAAACTTTCAACATCATCAAATATAATCTCCTTGACATCGTCTCTGATATTATTAAACTTATAGATTGTTAAAGTACATTTATCGTTTAATATATATTTGTAGTTACCTTTAATTTGTTTGTTTATTTCTGTTTGTTCACATTTTATTTGGATATTGTTTTTTTATCTTGCTTGTTATAATAATGTTTGTACTATGAATTCGGTCTGTGTCAAAGTCTATGTCTAGGTTGGTGGCGAGATTGGAAATCATATTGCACGTGCCTTGAGCGTACTTTAGTGTTTCCCAAGTTTTTGTGTTTTTATGAATTTGGATATTACCAGAAGGTTCGTTTTTAATTCTTTTTTATGGTGTCTAATGTTATTCAGTTGTTCATTAAATTTTAAAATCATTTTTATATGTTGGTTTATTATTTTCTTATTTTGTTTTTGCAATAATTTTTAATTATTCATAATATGTTCAAATAATTTATCTTAGCGTTCGCCATCCGATGAGTCTAGGTTCCCTGATATCTGTTTAAGTATGGATCCCAGCCCGTTTAATACTCTTTTATTGAAAAGAATATTTATTTTGTCGGTTAATCTGTCAATGTTAAATTTTAGTATATTCACGTCATTGTCCAGTGTACCATTATAATGGGAGTCCTTTATAATTTTAGTTCGTTATTATGATTTAATATTTTATTGTATTCCACTTTAATATTAGTGATATTATATGAGTAGTATGGTTAAAATCTTTGATATATAATGTTCCTAATTTTATTAGGTTGAATCGTGGGTTTTTGGAGATATCCTCGATGTACTGGCATCGAGTTGTTGGCCATCTGGAACATATTTACGAGTTCGTTTGATTTTATGTTTCTAACCATCGTTATCGTAAATAATTCCTACATCTCTATTGTAGGATCTGATATTTTTACTTTTGTATAACTCTTTATTTTACTTATTTTTCGAGGATTTTCCTTTATAAACTCTTTATAATTTTTTATTTCCGGTATAGGATGTTCTTTGAATCGTTGGAATTTCTAGATCAATTCTATCTTCTGCTTTTGAATTAATAATTTTTAATTTCTCCGCATGTTCCTGTAGAAGATTTTGTCTGCGTCGGGTTTGTGAAAACAAATTGTTGTCATATTTACCGTAGATTATTTCTTTAGAGGACATTTGTGCTATAGAATGTCGAGAATTGTTATAGGCTATCAGAGTATTACGTATTTTCTCTGTAATATAACTTTTTTGAAATGTTTTTGTCAATGTCATTATTCGTAAATGTTCTACTAGAGTTGAATGTAATTTTTCTATGTTACTGTTTGATTTAGGATTGTGCGACATTACATAAATAAATATTCGTATCAAAACGAATAAACAACTTTTTATTATATTTTAACAAAATGGTTAAACCGTTTTATAATGCAAGAAGAAAACACGAGCACTCTATATCTTAGGCCTAATGGGTATAATATTTTTGGCAGTAGTTTTTCCTTGGTACTGCTGTACCGGTTGTAGCTGGTTCTGTAGCACCGGTAGTAAGAGGAGAGGATCTGGTGCTTAGGTTTGCGTCTTGGGTAATATAGGCGGGGCCTGGTCCTGACGTGACGTCACTGGTCGTCAGCCACGGTCGAGTCTGATACCACTCGTTTCAACGTACAACGTACATCTAATATTTGAAATTAATGTAATTAAAAACAATGAAAACAACAATTTCGAATGACATATGAATATAACACTGATTAAAATTATTTAAGTAAAATTATTTAATTAACTAATTGCAAAGATCGTTTATATATATTGTAATATCCTCTTCATGGGATAGGACATTAATTTATTAATGAACAAATTTTAAATGGTTTAATAATTTTATATTTATCAATTTTATCTTTGCAATATTTACATAAAACAATATCTCAGGGGATTTTGGGTCTCTCGAGAAGTGGAGTACGCAGTTACTGATAAATAGAAAAGAAATCATTTAAATTTATACAATCAGCACAATGAACAAGTTTCACAGTTTTTATGAACTTACCCACAATTACTGGACCTACAAACATTCAACCTCACGAATGTTTCTGCGTCTCGTCTCTCTGGTTTTAATGCGTCTTGCAGGTTTTTTACACCGATGAATGTAGTGGGATCCATCATTTGCTCTCTCCTCCTCTACTGATCCGTCGGACTGACTTCGTCGTCTCATCTCTCCGTAACTCGTCTGCCCGATCCATCGTCTCTTCTCTCTGCAACTTATCTGACTGACTGGTCCGTCTCCTCTCTCCCCCCGACTCATCTGCCTCCCTCAGCCTCTCAACGGCTCCCTTTTAAGTTCTCACCCCGGAAGTACCCCGCCATCGTTTTTTTTACAAAATTCCGGGGTTCCCCGCCATCGGTTTTCTCGCACGACACCATTTTTTTTACACACGCTCCGCGGGAGTTTCCCACGGGGATCCCCATCGGGGGTTTACCCTCTTTCTGCCAATTCTACATTGTTGTTGGCCTCTATTGTCACGCACAAAACTTCCTTCATTGTAGGCCCAACTGCGCACACAATGACACTATATAACCAAAATCAGCAGGCACCTGCGTTTTTACATTACAATATATATAAATATATATACATGTATACACACAATGAATCATCGTCTATGTGATACGCTCCCTTGGATGTCTCACCACACATTCCGCTCCAAGACAAGCAATACAGAAAATCAATAATACGTTCAGTTCAAAGAAAATATAAATTCAATTGTTTTTCTTTACTGTTTATTCATTTTAATTTTCACCATTTGTGACCTGTATTAATTTCCTTCGTGGTCAACAATTTAACATCAAACGTATATTAACGTTACACTTTTAATTTAATTTAAATCACGCAAAAAATATATGTAAATGACATGTTCGCGAACCCAAAGATATTTCTGTTTCCAACCAGGGAGATGCTAACATACCAGAGGCGTTGCTTACGCGCGAATTAATACTATATTTGAAAAGGAAAGAAATGCGCGGTAACGTGTAACGTTACAATTGTCTATACTGGTTATGTGCAGTTCTATGCCATGTATTTCTAGGGTGTTTTTATTAATTGGTTGTTAAATTCTGTGCCGGAGTCTGCGATTATCTTCCTAGGGATTTTAAATGAGGAGTAGTACTGTAATAGTGTTCTTGTAATTGTTACAGCGTTACAACAAAGTAGGTGGTAAACTTGTGCAAATTTTGAAAATTGTTCTATGATCGTTAAAAAAATTTCTCTATTTACCCTAAGCGTATGCATATTTATTATTTCGAATGGTTTATCCGGTGTAAGGTGTAATGGTTAGGTTATTAAAATCTTTGAAAGGTTTCCATTCATATTTGGCTTTCTGACAGATTTCGCAGTTGTTTATTAATTTTTGCATCGTTAATTGAAGAATAGGCAAATAGTATTTATTCTTTAGTTTTTCATACGTTTCACGAATTCCGCTGTAGTTGGTTATTCCACAATGGTATTTGAGTACTGTAGCTTTCTGGTGTGCTTCATTTTCTAAATCTTGAAGTAGTTGTTTACATTTGATTAATTTTATCGAACCTTTCTCGAATTTGGTTCTTATTATCTGGTCAATTTGGTTTTGCAAAAATTCAGTTTGGAATAGGCAGTAGTATGATTTGAGAAAATCTATTATATCTTGTTCAATGTTTCTTTCATTTAATTTTACGTGAAATCTGTGTTTTCTATGCCCGAACATTTTTTGTACTTCTACTTCCGTTGGTTTCCTGTGTGTTTCAAATAGGATTTGGTTAGCTCCGCAGTTTACGCTAGTGTATAATATGTGAGACAATTTATTTCGTTTTCGCTTGAACTATGTATTGTTTCGTTGTCTGAGCCTTGGTTTACTTCTACGCTTTCATGGTCTGAGTTTAAATTTATTTCATTTTCGGTTGGGTCATATACGTTAATTCGATCCTGTCACTAAAATTTTTTGTAATCAAGTATTTTACATCATGCCAGTTCACTGAATCTAACCCAGATGCTATTTTAGGTATGTTTAATTCGTGAATTTCGTTTTGTATGCAGTAAGATCTTACTTCGTGTAGACACTTGGAAATATTTTCTAAGCATGGTTTTCATAAAAATTTTCTTTAATGATTAAATGAAATATGATTTTATCGCTTCCTATTATTTGTTTAATACAATTTCCGACATTAATTATTTTTCGTTTAATTTAATTAATACAGAAGTTCTTACTGCTGTATTCCTTATCTATCTGTTCTGCTATTCCTTTGCCAAATTTTAAATCTTTGAAGATTTAGTGTAACATATGTCTTTTTCTTTGCATTAGGTCTTCATTGATGAAATTTATTTTGAATTTCGGTCTTATCCTAGATAAATCATCGGCGTTACTGTTACTTTTTCCTGATTTATAAGTTATTTCATAGCTGAATTCCTCTAGCTTCTCACGCCATCGGCTAAGTTTAGAGTTAGGCTCTTTCAGATTGAATAACCAAATTACGGGTTTATGGTTGGTTTTTATGTCAAATTTGACTCCGTATAGGTAAGGTTGGAAATACGTTGTAGCCCATACAATACCCAATAATTCTTTTTCAGTCGTGCTATAATTTACTTCGTGGGGGTGTTCTTTACCTTCGCGTGTTTGGCTTAACAAAGCTCCCAAAGCATAATTGCTTACATCCGTAGTTAAAGTAAATTTTTGCGAAAACTCTGGCTATATAAGTATCGGGTCGTGTATCAATAATTATTTACATATCACATAGCCTTTCTCTTTATAATTCATGGTTGCATGTTTTTTCGAGCGGCTTATTAAAGGTTTTGTTATATTTGCGAATTGGTCAAGTAACAGTTTGTAATAGCTCATTAATCCAAGAAATTGTTCTTTGGGTTTTTAATTCTTAATTGCTTCAATTTTATCAATTTCAATTTTATCCGGATTTGGTTTTATACCTTTTTCTGTAATTATATGACCTAAATAAGCAACTTCTTTCCTAAAGAATTCGCATTTATCTATTTGGACTTTTAAATTATCTTCTCTTAATTTCTTTAAAATCTTTATGATGTTTTCTGAATGTTCTTGGAGACTATCTCTCAGAATTATAATATCATCTAAGTATACTAAGCAAATTTTGTTTATGTTGTCTTTTAGAACTGTATTCACTAATTTTTGGAATGTGGCTGGTGCATTTTTTTAGTCCAAATGGTATTCTTACAAACTCAAAATAACCGAAGTCTGTAGAGAATCCCGTTTTTTCTATATCTTTCTCGTCTATTTGGATTTGATGAAATCCATATGTAGTCCAATCTTGTGAAATAGATAGATTTCCCTAGTTTTTCTAATATGTCTGTTATGTTTCGAATAGGGAATTTATCGTCTATGTTCCTCGAGTGGATTCCGGTAATCTATTACTAAGCGTGTTTTCTTTTCCCCTGAAGCATCTAATTTTTTGGTACGATATATATGGGTGATGTCCATGGCGAGTAACTTTCCCTTATGATTTTGTTCTTTAACAATTCTTTTATGTGTTTATCTCCTTCATTTTTATATGTATTCGGTAGGCGGTAGCTTTTCGTCTAGATAGGTGTGGGTTGTGCTAGGTATAAGGAAATGAAAAGGCTTGCGCAAGGTAGGTTAGCATGGAGGGCTGCATCAAACCAGTCTTAGGACTGAATACCATAACAACAACCCACTGATCCAGCGCAGAAATTTATTAATTAATGTTCATGTATGGTATATTTGAGCCATATGTGATACGGTCGAGCGTGGACCATTAGATCACTTGGGATGGTAAGACCCAAAGTGAAAAGAATTGATACAGGTGTCGTAACTGTCGGCTCAGTAAGTGTAGAGGATCTATCAGCAGTCATTCTTAGAACGCATCAACAGCAACACGTTATTAGGCACTGTGCATTAGAGTTTTTACATTACATAAATTTATCAATTTTAAAAATTTAACTATATATTTTTGATATCCCTTTAGTCGAGGCGATTAGGTAGCCTTGTGATGATAGCTATTTGCTCCCTTCTGTTTAAGGAGTTGCAGGTGGCTGACTGTGGCTTATAATTATTGGATTTAATTTCTTTTAATTTGTTTTTCCAGTGCTTGTGTATGTTACCAGATATCACGGACAGTATTTATTTTTCTGCTTTGTTGTCTGAGTTATGGGCGGTGTTCTTGGTTCTAGGTCTGTAATGACGTTTCCAATTATGCTTTTGTGCGACCGAATCCATACTATTATTACTGTTGTTCCAGTTTCGGCAATTTCCTGAAATTTCTCGTATATTTGCATTTGAAGTTTGTTATAGATTTCAGTTTGAGATAGTTTCTGTATGGAGAGGAGTGAATCTGCTTGATACGAAGATAGCGTCAGTCAGTTCTGCGGTTAACACATCAATATATGGCACAGCCTGTACCATTTTCATTTATGGACCCGTCCATATAAATTCTATTATATCCCCTTTTGCAAGTCGCATTCGAGTGTCTCTCCGTCAATCCATGCCAAGTGGTCCAGAAAAAATAAAATTTGTTGCTCATCTTGTCAGAATAAATTAATATTTTGTTGATGCATTCGCTCGTGTTTTTCAGTTCAAAACTAATTTTGTCTCATTTATATTGTGCCCGGTTACAAAATAACCGACACTTTTGTTGTAGGTCGCTCGCCGTTTTCGCGTTCGCAGATATCTACGGTTTTTCTAAATTATTCAGAACTATGTTGAATTCTTTTCAAATCAACTGTATCGTGTTCAGTACATTTGGGCCTTCAAATTAAACCTCTCTTTACGTGCCTAATAATATCTCTGTGTAACACGAAGCTGTCCATTCCAATAAAGTAATTTCAATGTTCGTAAGCTTATTTCTTCAAGAAGAAAGAGTTTGCGAATCTCAATATTTTCCGTGCTTTTACACATAATACTACTTTATATATAAATATATATTATCAGAATTACATCCTTTTGCAATTGTATTTTTTTAATTATTTTCAGTTTGAGTTACAATATCTCGGTATGGCATGCAGATAAAAATCTGAAGTTCTACATTTAATAACTTTTTATAGTTTCAAACTACAGTACAAATTTCAACTCTGAGATTTAACTCAACTATTTGCGATAAATATTATTTCATCATTATCTAATGTTTAATTCGAAAAGCGTAGTGAAATATAGAAATAATAAAAATAAATTTATATCAGAATCATATAAAATGACATTATTTCCCTGAACTAGTTAATTAATAGAAAACTGTAAAATATGTTTTAATCAGTAATTAGTTTTTAATTTTGATATTTAATTGCGTCAGTTCACCGTGGTGAATTCCAAGAGAGTATGTTTCTTCAATATATTTTTATTGGCTCCTAAACTTTGCATTGTTTTGTAATGAACTCCTTGTTCCTGTGGGATTGTCAAAATATAATATGTTCTTCTTTGTTTTGATGATATACGTTGTTCATTACTGGTCTTCATAAATGCATGTAACTATGTCTGTATTTTGAAGTGTCAATGATACAAGTCCCGCAACTTGGTGAAATTCACTTTTTGCTGCCGATGATGTATTCTGACATGTTAACACAGTTTCTGATTGCGTTATAAAACAATAAAATCATCTAGTTCTTTTAATTTTGTGAATCATCCAGATACTAAACATGACGTAGGCTTTAGTGAATAGATTCTAGTTGGTTGAAGGTTTTCTTTTTGGCTGAAGCATATACAGTGCAAGCAGTGATATGCTCCCCAGTTTTTACTTGCTAGGTTTCTTAAAACATTTATTATCTGCTTGCTTTCATTTGTTAGGTCTATGATGTTCTCGTTATATGTTAGTGCTGTGTCGAACTTCTAGCTTTTTCTCGAAATTTTTAAAGTGTCTTTGGTTGGATTTTGTTATTGGTTAAAATTATTGCTTCAATTTTTTCTTGTGATAAATGTAATCGTATTTTAGCTGTCAATTATGACCGACAATTGCATGTTTTGTGCGTATCATTGATGTTGGATCCCTTGCATAGGAGTAGAATGTCATCTGCATATCTTCTCATTTGGGTCGGTGCACGGATGAGATTATGAGTTATTGTTAACTGAGAAGAGTGACACTGAGGCAGGTACCTTGAAGTATTCCGTTTTCTAATGTAAATTATAATGACCCTAGTTTTTATATATCTGTTGGAAATTATATTTATGAAATGGAGTATATTTCCTATGATTCCCAGACTGTTTAGTTAGTTTAAGATGTGTCCAAACTGCTGTGATGTGATTATTTTGTTTCATTCTAAGTACCAAATAATCCTTGTTTAGGATTTTTGCCATAGTGAAATCGGTCTATAATATTTTGGGTCGGTATTGATTCTGCCGGATTTTTTAATTGGAATTACTGTTGCTTAATTCCATAATGGGGAATCGTCCGTGACGTTAAGATGTTGTATATACTAAACAATAACTTAATTCCGTCTTGTGGTAGTTGCTTGATGAGTTCGTCGGGAATTCCGTCGGACCCTGGTGCTGATTTTTGGAGTTGACTATCACTAGGGAAAATTCCCGTAACATTATTTGGTCGTTAGATGGTTCCCCATTATATGAATCCTTTGAGTTGTTTGGGAATGGTATTTTTTCTTGGGTAGTTTTATATTTTAAAAAGGACTTGATGCGGATAATGGAGATATGCGCATCTTAAAATTTTGATAGTATTTGTATGAGGATAGAGATTGGTCATATTTTGAACCGCAGAGTTTCTATTAGCTTTGTTTATTGTTAAACGGAGTTGGCATGTTTGTATTCGTATTTGATTTGATGGTGCAGGTTGGCAGCGAGCGCGTGGTTCAGACGTACATAGCGCGCGTGAGGGCGGTGAATCCTGCGCTGAACGCCGTGGTGGAGGACAGATTCGACGACGCCCTGGCCGAGGCTCGAGCTGTGGACCAGGCACTGCAAGTCCGCGGCAGCCAAGCTGCAGAGGGACGCCCTCTGCTCGGCGTGCCCTTCACCGTCAAGGGAAGCATCGCAGTCAAAGGTTAATTGAAAAACACTGGCACCCACCATTTGCATTCTATTTCATTTTCCACCTTTAGACTACAAAAGTTACATAAAAATTGTGAAAATGAAATTTATGAAGTGTTACATATTAAAAATCAACGTAATATTGTGAATGTTAAACATGACACTGATTATCTTTATACGTTATACCATGTACTATTGGTACTTTGGTCCTTTGCTAGTTCTTCCCATATTCAAATTACAGTCTTTATGATTCAGCCGTAAGATATAGTTTCTAAACCGTAATCAAAACGTTCGGTCTGTTTAAATTATTTCGATATTGTTTGACTGAACTGTTGTCATTGTATTTCGAGCAGCTAACAATTTTACAATCTCGGTATGGTTGGCCAAAAATAATTTGAGCTGCAACCATTTCTCCCAGTCTTATGATAACTTATTGAACATTGTATCTTTTCTCCAATTTATATATACCACCTTAAGGTGCTTGAAACCATATTTTAAGGAAAAGTTACAATTTAAGTTAAGTAAAAGAGGACGTTATAAAATTAAAAACATGTTTGTTGTTGTAGTAACCAGTCCAGATTTAGATTTATTGTTGTTTCCATTAATCCTCGATTGAGGAAATAGGATACGTCATACATTAACAATTAAAAATGAACAAAATAAAGTACATATTTAAAGACAAATAATCTTAAAATAAATTAATAAAAGAAAACGAGCCTCTGAATATATCCTGGATGTTTGGAAATCGGTAGCTTTCATTACAACTCCAGCACTAAGAATCGGCAATCTTGACGACTCCAGCTATCAACGTGTTAAATCACATGCTGAATTTGAGAATAAAACTCAGCGACTCCTAAATCCCTGTTTTTATATCGATGTTATCTTTATTTTACTATTGAATTTGTAATGTTATTTTCAGGTTTGAGCATAGCATGTGGGCGTATGTCTCACCGAGACAAGAAGGCAGACGGAGACGCCGAAGTTGTGCGCCTCATGCGGGAGGCAGGCGCAATTCCGCTGTTGGTCAGCAACATGCCTGAGGTCTGTCTCTCCTACGAGACCTTCAACAAGGTCGTGGGCCGGACCAACAATCCCTACGACCTGCGGAGGTCTGCGGCTGGATCCTCTGGGGGAGAGGTACAAATCACTTTTCATTTCCGCATCCCACATCCTCCCGTATTCCATCCTTTGGCTCCCTCTTCTGTTCTTACTCCACACACTTCCCTCTAATGCTAACTTTGCAAGAACTTCATGTCTTAAAACGTGACCTTTTAATCCATCCCTTCTCTGGCCAACGTCCTCCACATTGTTCCTCTTCCCCTATTCTGCTTAGAACTTCCTCGTTGGTGATTCTATCCACGCATCTGATATTTAGCATTATCAGAAAACAAAAGTGATCTCCTAACCCCCTTTCCGTTTGACATTCAACCCTCCTATATACTATTTTCGTTATGGGATGCTAAATTTATTGTCCTGTGTTGTTCAAATCTAACACCCCAGTCTTCTTCGGTATAGGCATAATTGTATTGTTCCTAAAATCTTCTGGCATTCTTCCAGTTTCGTAGATTTCGCAAACTATCCTGTACACACATGAATTGCTTCTTCTCTTGATGATCTTCTCAGTACCGTTAGAATGTTATCAATTCCTGGCTCAGATCTATCAGCACTTTATAAACTCCGACCTTGTAATGATATACCCAACTCTTCATCATAAACCCCCGTCTTCTCCAGTTACTGACTGATCTATATTTCCTCCCTGATATAGCTCTTCTTCCATCTTTCCACCTTTTCTTATTTATCTAGAATTCGCTTTCCATTTGTTTTATTCATTGTTAGTATTTTTATTGTCCCCGAATGTTTCTTTGAATTTTATATAAGCTACGTCTATTTTACATTTCACCATGAAATCTTTAATCGCTTTTCATTTCTCTTGGCTACTACTTTGCATGTCCTACCTATCACATTCTTCAGGCGACTGTTCTGCTCTTACTATTTAAATCTGTAGCATTTTTATATTTATGCCTTTCATCAACCATTTTTGTTATTTCTTGTGTTATTTATGCTTTCCTATTGGTCTGAGCTATTCTCCCAACTTTTTCATCGACTGATTTAGTCATTTCTTCTTTCAAGTATGCATATTTCACTTCTCCATGGTATCTTTCTCTTTTCAACATTAACATACTGATTTCTTCTTTGAAACTTAGAAACAGTTTCTGTTATTTCATTTTTTCTAATTACCATCTCTTTTTTTTAATCCATTCATGAGTATCTTCATTTTTAGCCTGCATTTTAAAATAAACAGAATATGGTCCGAGTTCACATCTGCTCCTCGGTAGGTTTTGAAGTCCAGAACCTGAATCCTATATCTCTGCCTCACCATTTGTAGTCGACTTGATACCTATCCGTGTCCCCCGGCTTCTTCCATTTGCAGAGTCTTCTTTCACGATTCTTGAACCGGGTATTTGTCACTACTAATTTGTGCTCAGTTCAAAATTCTACTAGCATTTTTCCCCTTTGATTCTATTTTACCTTCGGAATATTTTACCCGATAGGCTACCACCATATTGTTATACATGTACGAGGTAAATTAAAGACAGGACTTTCAGCCGTGAAACAGTAATACAGCAATTAAAGCTGTTCCAGCAATGCTTGTGTTTTGTGTTTGTCAAACATTGAACCATTCCTGGATCACTATCCTCGTTCCTCGTGTCGTTAATGTTGAGGCCTGTTGCCCCTGTCTGCCACGTACCATCCACTTCGGAACCTGGGAACTATTCTTTCATGCATACCAACCCACCCACCCATTTATAGACACATACATTCTTTCTCACAACAATTCAAAATTAGGCCCAACACCGGCCGTCCCGAAGCACAATTCCTCTTTCCGCGTAAACTTCACTACAATCTGCTTAACACTTACGGCGTAACAACATTTATTTATTGCAATTAAAAATATTAATGCTTATTATTATTCTTAAATAACAAAATTTAATTTCAAATAACTATTTCGAGCATGACGTTAGTCCTAGAATTCCTAATATTTACTTTTGAACATGATAAGATAACTGTTATGTAATATTTTATTACCGTAAAATTGCTACTTTTCTAATAAAACATACAATAATCCAAAATGATTGCCTAAAACAGGTCCTATTCTCGTAAAAATAATCGTTCGTGTTTATCGGCCCATAATCTGTTTATTTATTACGGCCTATAATGATAGGGTTAATTTATTTAAATCCACAATTAAAAGATTGAAGTTGTTATTATACTTGAATTTCCATACATCTCCTTTGCTATCAATCACGTTTCTTATTAATACGCGTTGCTCGTAATAGAAAGGAGATAAATTTTTTTAATGAAAATTGCTAATTATGTTTGCTCACGTCTACTTTAAACTGTAAACAGCAGTCGAAGCCTTCCTTAAAGTTAGAGCTGCATTTGTTGCAGGTGAACAGCCGTAGTCCGTTAGTACCTTCATATACCTCATGTACACTAAAAAAACTAGAGAAAGCGCGCACGCGCACGCACCCAACCCATAACAAGTCTGCACGATATGTTACTTGTTCTTAGTGCGTGCAGCAGCATTAGTCTTTGGCTAAGTTCAAAAAATCTAAAAACGTTAATCCTCACAACACTTTCCGTGACTTTCTAGTATTATAGTATCCCTGAACCTCAAGATAGTTATTTTGTTTTATGCAGGCGTCGCTGCTGGGCGCGGCGGCGTCCGTCATTGGACTGGGATCCGACGTGGGTGGCTCCGCCAGGCTCCCTGCACTCTTCTGCGGCGTCTTCGGTCACAAGCCTTCCGCAAGTAAGCTACATGCTGGACCTAACATTCAAATCATAATCAATAATATATTTTATATTAATGAAACTTTTGTGACGGTTAAAAAATAGCAATATTTGAGAACAAATGTAAAAGATAATTATTATATCGAAATTTGAAAATAAAAGTAGGTCATATACGATATAATCTATAAAAAACGAATATGTGGTACATTGAAGTTCGTATGATTAAATATTAATGAAATGAAGTATGAGTAGAATGGAAACATGTCTCGCGGACCCAAGACCTCCGCTGGTCAGTCAAAGTCTATACATTCCTAGCTAGCTAGGCACACCTACAATTGGCTAATATTCTCACTTTAACTTTAATACCACACAATGCCCATTGAATTCCTAGAACTTAGGTTGTGTACAACGTGATTGTCTTAATGACAATTCTTTTTCCACAGATGTAGTGTCATATGAAGGCCACATTCCCGTAGCATCTGACGAGCTATGGGGGCGATCTTTTAGTTTATCACCTATGTGCCGCTATGCCGAGGACCTTCCGGTGCTTCTCATGACTATGGCTGGTGACAAGGCGGCTCAGCTTAATCTTGACAAACTGGTGAGGTGCCATGTGGCACTAATTACAATGTTGTAATCAAAATTATACTGACATTCACACATTTGTCACAGAAATGTAAAAATTATATATTATGTTCAAATACAGAAGTATTGCTTACAATTGAAGCTCGGCCAAAGGCATGAAATTGAATTTCGACGATCATAATAGAAAAATCTCGACCAGATCGGGAATCTAACGTTGGACTCCCGCTTACCGGGTGCGTGTTCTAACCACCAAGCTAGTCCCATTCGATGGCCAGGTCACTGCGTATCTCTTCAACTTGTATACAAAAGCTTAGGTTCACCTAAAATTTACTTCACTGATACTTCACCTACATTAGTTCATAGCGAAAGATTAGCAACAAAACGCGATGTACAGAGTGTTAAAATAATTGGTAGTATCCATGAAAATAATAAATAAAGCGTCCAATAACATGGGTTCGGAATCACTTTGTGAGGTTTGTACACTTGTCCATAGCTGTTGAAGACGTTTGCTTGTAAATATGTGTTAAGGACTCCACAAGGTGAACAGTGGAACACTTCGGTCTGTCCACACACACATTTCAGGGTCACTTTGATTCCCATGTTCCCCAGACTTCCCCTAGCATATTCCCATTATTAAGGGGACACTTGACGGAAGTAGTCAATGATGTCCAGATAGCATATCATCCTCAATGCATGCCATCAACAACAACTGGGCATATTTCAAAGAGTGCGAGATTTCTTACGCCGCTGGGTCATGTGTAGCAACTGTAGCAATTGTCAGATTGAACTTTTACTACATATGTACAGGTCGCATATATTAGGCGTTATGAATGTTTTGTTGTGTGTGGTGTGCGTTTGCACACACACACAAAATAAATAATGCCCCCTTAATAACTTTTATTAATTTTGTATATATATGTATATAGATGATAGTTATTAGGAAGCGGGCTATGCTGCTTGCCAGACCAACGGCAAGCAAGTAAACGATCTCGTTTGCTTAATATTAAATCAATATCCAATTGATACCGATAGCCAGAAAGAGAAACAAATCTGTACCACTTCAGGAATGGCAGGTCAGTCCTTGAGACAAAGGACTGAGTTAGCGACTCACAACATCCCGTTGGAATAAACATCCCATTGCAACAATAAAGACCAGGCCATTCCCGGAAGAATAGGACACGTACCACCTACCTGGTCAAAGTCTCGGAGAAAGCGAAAACACACCCCGCCAGGCAGAAAAGGGCGGGGCATAAATTAATATAAGAATATGGAAAGCAGATTTTGGGATATTATTACGATGAGTGGACGTAACAGTATAACATTCAATTCCATCAGTAATGCCATTACAGGGCATTCCAATATTATTATTAGTGGAGAAAATTCGGCTTGAATATCTGATTGTACGAGCTTCGACGCCGAGAAGTCGAGACCAAACCTGAGGAAGAGATGCCGTATCAGCACCAGATCCTGGTCTACAAGTTGTCAAGTACATGATTTATGTTTCTCGCCCCCTGGCTTGTTTGAGTAATAATAAATTTTCGATGCCAATCTTTGTTTATACCCATTATAGATACACTTGCTCTCCGGTGAGTTTAGTAAGCAGCCGGCCCAAAAAATTTAAATGATATTTATAAAGTAATGTTTTTTCTATTTCTAATTCAATATTGTCCAAATTTAATTAAATAAAAGTGTTTCCTTCTTTTTATAACATTTGAAAATTTTATCTTTAATAAATAATCACCCCGTCACCACAAGCCTCTGTGAACAAGTATAAAGATCTCAGAAAGTATGCGTAACGGACCCGTGTTTCTTGGACTATATTTCTTGTTTTTACTCCAAATATTTAATCCTCCACATGAATGATCTTGTAAACTCACTTTCCCCTTGTTACGATGGTGGTTGTCTCTCTTGACTCAAGCACCCCTTGCGAATGGCGTGCTGGCACTTGGAATATTTATTGTCTCGCAGGTCACAAAATTCCATTCCATCCACTAACTTTCTGATTGCTCTCACCTAGTTTGTCCTAACAAAATTACTTCTCCCTTCAAAACAATATTATCACCAATGAAGCGGCACGTTTAATGCACCCGGATGGCTTCTTCTATACATACCTTTTCGTTGCTTAACTGGAACAGTAAATATTTAAATTTCTATCAATTTAAACCCTTAGCATGGTTCCGTTTCTATGGATCCCACTAACCAGGTGCCCTTTCTGATTTTCTACACGAAATAAACACTAAATGTTTCATGTTGTTTACCTGGATCTACTCTCCAACCGATATTGCATATATACGTAACTACCTCATTAAACCTACCAACACCGTACAGTCCCTCCACTTTACCAGTTACCATCCCGAACACAGCAATATCTCTACTTGCACCACACAAACCACATTTCAGTGCCTTCATTGATAAAAAATACTATCTAGACCTATTCCAGAAATACATATCCACTTGCCAAATACTCAAACCCACCCTTGACCAACTTACAAAACGAAGTCACCATCTAACCAAAAATTACTTTCCTAGACTACAAAAACTCAACTCTTTTCTCCGCCTGACCTATACTAGTCTCCAATCCAACAACTATATTAAACACATTCTTCTTAAAATTCTCCTCACCTTCACAAGAGTCGCCTTCAGTCTCCCTCCTTAACTCCGCGACATCATTTTCTACCCCTGTAGGGCCAAACAAACCTTTCACCACCTAACTGTGATACGGAAATGTGCTATGTATACCTTTCAGCCTACCACAATACCCAAAAATGCTCTCAAATTACCAAATACAAATTTTCTTTTGTTAAAAAAATAATCTGTTAATTCTTGCACATCTTTTACCGTATCAATGTCCTGCTTTCTGTATCGGACAATTTAAACATACTGTCCCTAAACGCATTGTTATCTACACAATAATCATCAATTATCCAAAACCCAATTCCCTATACTGATTCCAAAAACCATAATTTTGGCCAATTATTCACACTGACCCTATTTGAACCAGAATTCATCAGATCAACTCTCTAGGAACTTTCTTTCTAACATATTTTTCAGTTCAGCAAAGTCCTGGACTCAACATTTCCTATCATCCTTCTTTCTAGTTCTTTAATTTTACCTTCCTTCTCCTATACTTCTCTAAAATTGTTCTGTTTTTTCTTTTAAAGCGTTTTCCGTTTCTCTTTCATTGTCGAGACTTTTCCTTTTGAGTGTGTGTGACAGAGTTGTTGATTATTTTGGGTAACGATTGTCTAACGATTGGAGCTCCGTAATTTGAATCGTCACCGAGTGGCAGGCCGTCTTACTGTTCGGACACTCAGAAAATTTAGATTTTCAAACATTTCTGGCTCTTGAAGCCTACTATCTATCTAAGTTAAGTCAATTTCTTCTTTGTGCATTAAATGATTCTATATAAACACATACCACTAGCTTCTATTGTAACTACTGTATGAGACATTTCTGTATTATTTTTTTCTTCTTTGTATGTTCGCTTTCAATATTTAACTTGATTCTCATTTAATTTTTAGCCTGATATCAAGTCCATAAAATTCTACTATATGGTCGGTGACAGTGGCGCCATTACAAGTGATCCAGTGTCTCCAGAGATCGTCAATTGTATACACCAATTCACTGCTCACCTAAGGAATAAATACAGCATCGAGGCCCAGAGGGTAGGAATCTTAGTCATACTAACTTAATCTTCTTATTATACACATGAGATGCATTTTTATTTGTAGAGCAAATATTTCGAAATTAAAACGTATTCAGTTGTATTTATGGTTGTTACAGTAATTAAAAGTCATCGTCAGAGGTTTTAGGTACAAATTAAAAAATATAATAAGTGAAATTATCGTTTGGCGAGACATGCTGACGTGCTCCACTACTGCAGGTTTAGTATATTGCTTCAGTTGGATTCAAAACCCACAACCCGAGTCCCCTAAACACACGACAAGTCTATTTGGACATAAATGTATAGTTGTTGTTCTGGTATTCAGTCCTAACACTGGTTTAATGAAACCCTCCATGATAACCTATCTTTCTCAAGCCTTTTCATTTCCTTATAACTAGCACACCCCACAACTTCCCTAACCTGCTTAGCGGGTTCCATCCTGGCCCTCCCTTTTCTGTTCTTATGCCACACACTTCCCTCTAATGCTAATTTTACAAGACCCTCGTGGCCCATTAATCTGTCCCTTCTTTTGGTCAACGTCCTCCATATTGTTCGATTTTCTGTTTAGAACTTCCTCGTTTGTAATTCTATCCACCCATCTGATTTTCAGAATTCGCCTATAGTACCACATTTCAAAGACTCTTTCCCCAACTCCTATCGTCCACGTTTCGCACCCATATAACGCCATGCTCCATACAAACGTTTTTAGCAACGATTTCCTAATATTCACACTTATATTACCCGTAGAAAATTCCTCGTTTTTCGCGAAAGCTTTCCTTGCCTGTGCTATCCTACTCTTTAAGTCTACTATACTTCTACCATCACTAGTTATTACGCTTCCCAAGTAGCAGAAGAAGATCCCTTCCCAATCTAACACCCTTTGTCATTCCACTGTTTCCCATACTACACTCCATTACCTTCGTTTTGCCTCTATTAACCCTCTAATGAATTCTTTCTCCAGGACTAGGTTCAAACCATTTATTATGGCTTCTAAGTCTTCTTCTGATTCTCCTAATACTACAATATCGTCGGCAAAGCGTAAGGTTTTTATTTTTTCTCCTTGCAGTATGATTCCGTTTCCATATTCCGTTTTAACTTTCTTCATCGCCTGTACTATATATAAGTTAAACAGCATCGGCAGCATGCTTTCTTGATTTCTGATTTCTTTTCTTGGTCTTCTATTCTAATTACTGCTGCCTGTCTTATGTACAGGTTAAGTATTAGCCTACTTTCTCGATATTTTATTCTAGTTGTTTTGAAATTGCTTAATAGTGTGTTCCAGTTCACATTATCAAACGATTTTTCTAAATCTACAAATGCCATGACCGGTTGTTTTTCGTATCCGGTCTTCTAAAATTAATCGCAAAGTCAATATTTGGTCCCTATATTCTTCCTAATACCAAACCGATCTTCTCCTAACTCTCATTGTATTTGACGTTCCATTCTCCTATATACTAGTTTTGTTAATATTTTGCATGCATAGGATACTAAACTAATTGTTCTGTAGTGTTCGCATCTATCAGCCCCAGCCATCTTCGGTATGGGTATAATTATGTTTTTACTAAAATCTTCTCGAATTCTTCCTGTTTCGTATATTTCGCAAACTATCCCGAAAAGCCATGATACTGCTTCTTCGCCCGATGCTCTTATCAACTCTGCTGGAATGCTATCAATTCCTATCAACTCATGTCTTTCAGCGCCCTTATAAACTTTGACCTTAAAATGTTGTCCCCCAACTCTTCATCATCCACCTCCTCTTCTTCTTTTATTACTGACTGATCTTCCACCATCTTATAGATATTCCTTCCATATTTCTGCTTTTTTTATATTCATAATTCGCTTCCCATCCGCTCTCCTGATGTTCTTGCTAATAGTTTCCTCTCACCAAATGATTCTTTGATTTTCCTATAAGCTGCGTCTATTTTCCCTTTCACCATGAAATCTTCAACTGCTTTGTTTTGCTCTTGTAGCCAAGACTCTGGCTGATTTGCACATCCTATATACATCATTCTTCAAGCGCCTGTACTGCTCTTTACTATTTTCATCTCTCGCGTTTTTATACTTACGCCTTTCATCAATCATTTTTATTATTTCTTGTGTTATCCGTGGTTTCCTATTGGTCTGAGCTATTCTTTCCATTTTTCTTCTGCTTTCTTAGTCATTTCTTCCTTTAAGAGCGCCCACTTCTCTTCTATGTTGTTTCTTTTCCTTTCTCTATTAATCTAATCCTCATAACTTCTTTGAAATTCCTGTTGTTGCAGTTTCTCTATTTCCCATTTTTTATTGCAATTCCTTTTATGAGTTTCTTCATTTTCAGCCTGCATTTCATAACCAGCAGATTATGGTCAGAGTTAATATCTACTCCTGGGTACGTCTTACAGTTTGGTACCTGGTTCCTATACCTCTGTCTAATCATTATATAATATAATTGGTACCTGCCCGTGTTCCCCGGCTTCTTCCATGTTTATAGTCTTTTTTCATGATTCCTAAACCGGGTATTCGTCACGATTAATCTGTGTTCAATACAAAATTATACTGCCCTTTCATTCCTTTCCCCAAGTCCATATTCCCCAAATACATCACTTTCTCTTCACTTTCCAGTTACTGCGTTCCAGTCAACCATTATCATCAAATTGTCGTTTTCCTTCACATGCTTATTTATTTCTTAATTTTCTTCGTAAGTTTTCTCCATTACTTCTTCCTATGCGGCACTTGTGGCCACATAAACCTGAATTATTGTCGTCGGCTGCGGTTTGTCTTCTAACTTTATCGTAATCAACCTTTCATTATATTCTTTATAATAACTTATGCGTTTCTATTCATTACAAGACCTGCCCTGCATTTCTTCTATTCGCTTTTGTTCTAATCACCCTATATAGACACGGCCAAAAATCTTATTTTTTCTGCCATCTAACCTCACAAATTCCTGCTGTATCTAACTTTAACGTCTCCATTTCTCTTTTTAGATTTATAATGCACCAGCACGGTTTTAACTTCTGACATTTCACGTTTTGTAAACCGTCACTTTGTGTCTTTCTGATGACATCCTCCCGCGTAGTCCCCGCCGGAATATCCGATTGGGGGACTATTTTTCCTCCAGAACATTTTACCCGAGAGGTTGCCATCATATTGTAATATGTAAACTTTGACCATAATCTGTTGAAATGCAGGCAGAAATTGAAGAATCAAGAAAAAAATTAGAAGAAAATAATGGGAAACAGAAGAATTGTATCAACAGGAGGTGCTTTAGGGTTTCAAAGAAGATATCAAGAGTAGATTAATAGAGAAAGGAGAAAGAAAAGTATAGAAGAGAAAGAGCACTCCTGAAGGAAGAGAAGACTAGCGCAGCCGAAGAAAAGATAGGAAGAATACCTCCGACCAATAGGAAAGCAGGGATAACTCAAGAAATAATACAAATCATTGATGAAAGGTGTAAATATAACAACGCGAGAGATACAAATTGATAAGATCTTCGGGCTAAGAAGCAATATCACGGCTGTTCATGGTAGTTTGTGAAATCTACGAAAGAAGAATTCCAGAAGATTTTTGTAAAAACTAATTATACCCATATCGAAGACGACTTGGGCTGATAGATAAAAGCACAGGTCAATTAGTTTAATATATATTAACGAAAATAGTATATAGATGGATGGAACGTTAGGAGAAGATCTACTTTGGTTTTAGGAATAGAAACAATACTGACTTTCCGTCTCATCTTGGAATACAGGATAAGGGATAATAGGCCTACAATAAAGGCATTTGTAGATTTATAAAAAGCCTTTTGATAATGTGAACTGGAACACATTCTTAAGGATTTTGAAGAGGACTGGAATGGGATAGAAGGCTTTCAGTAGTAAGTAGAAATAAAGGTCACGGAAAAAAGCACAAATCAGGAAAGGAGTAAGTTAAGGATGCAGTCTGTCTACCACACTGTTTAACTTATATATAGATCAGGCAATGAAGTAAGTTAAAACGGAGTATGCAAATTGAATCATACTGCAAGGAGAAAAATAAAAACCCTGCGCTTTGTCGATGATATTGTAGAATTAGAGGAGTAAAAGGAAACTTTGAAACTATAATAAATGGCATGAACTTGGTCTTGGAGAAAGAGTTCAATATGAGGATTAATAGAGGGAAAATCAAGATAACGGAGTGTAGCATGGAAAACAATGGAATAACGAAGGATGTTCGATTGGGAAGGTATATTTGGAAAGAAGCTAAGAAATTCTACTACTTGAGCACCATAATAATTAGGGATGCTACACGTATAATAGATATAAAGAGTAGGATAGCACAGGCAAAAAAGGAATTCACTACGGGTATTATAAGTGTGACTATTATGAAAACATTGCTAAAGTATTCGTATGGAGTGTGGCGTTGTATGGGTGTGAATCGTACGAGGTAGGAATTGAGAAAGAAAAAGAATCGAAGCTATTAAAACGTAGTGTTGTAGGAGAGCGAGGGGTGGTTAGAATCACTAACGAGGAAGTTGTAAGCACAATAAGAGCATTGCGAACAATATGGAGAATGTTGACCAAAAGAAGGGATAGATTAATAGGCCACGTTTTAAGACATGAAGGCCTATGAAATTAGCAATAGGGAAGTGTATGAGGTAAGAATAGAAGACTGTGGCCAATGATGAAATATGCTAAGCAGATTAGGGAGGATGTGGGATGATGAATACGACAACATTGAGACTCTTTAAAAATTTAGGGTCACCTGTGTGGTGAACGATTTTATGGCAAATAGGTCTGCCAATGTGACCTTTATGAAATAAAAGTTAACGGTAACGATACCCGCGATGTCTGCAGCTGCTTTGTATGGATGCCTTTTGCTCTGGTCTTCTTCGGTGTGATTTGGGGGCGCCTGATGTTCGCCCCCTGCTGGCTGCATCGGGATTGATCTCACTGGAGCGGAGAGCCCTACTTAGGATTCGTGAATGTTCTGATATCTCAAGGTCAGCTTTCAGTTTTATGCTTTACAAAATCTCGGAACACACCTGTTATCAGTTCCTTGTTGTTTCAAAATCTGGTGCTGTATTATACTGTGAAGGAGTCGGGATATCATGTTTATTCAAGGAATTGGTCATCTGTCTGTATATTACTTTTTTCACTATATGTTTACAAGAGTACTAGAGCAGTAAATGGGTTTTAAACTTGATATGATTACGTGAATGTCTTTTTCTGTTACTTAATATAATTTTTTTCAATTGAGGTGGGGGATGGGAGGGGTTCAATGTGTGCAGTCTTTGGCGGCCATGTTGTTTCGATAGTGTCTGTCTAATCAGTTGTTTGTTTTTCAATGTCTGATGCTTAATCACCATGGCAAGCTGATGGATTCAGGAGCACGTCCAAATAATAAAACTTTATTATCAAAATGAGAGTTCTTTAATAGAAAAATTGCGCGACATTATACGGCAGACCCCGCTGATCCTTCAAAATCGATTCTCCGACGACCGGTTCGATAAATAATCAGTTCAACACCCGTAAGTTAAAGGTCCAGTTCTGCCGAGAACATAGCCGCGGTTGGTGAGACCATCACCGTCAACTAGACGCTACAGAAGGTGATAACCGATTTCTTTTGCACTAAGTTGAACGATACGGACGTACATGTCATGTGGTTTGACCAGGGCGGCGCCACGATAGACATATTGTTGGAACGATTTCAGGGTATGGTTATCTCTCGCAGAGGTGACGTAAAATGGCCACTAAGATCCTGCGATTTGACCCCGCTAGGCGTTTTCTGTAACCAACCAATGACCTTAAGTTCAAATTCAGCCTGATCTATGCGACATAGTCATTGAAAGTTGGACCAATCGGATCAGTGCCACCGTAAGAGGCCGCGGCGGACATTTCAACGATGTTTCAATCCATACATAATGGCATACATGAATCTTTTAAATAAAACAAGATTTTCGTTAATATCTTAGACACAGCTTGTTTTATTCCATTTAAAAATCCCAATATAAGGACATTCTAGTTTTATTTGTTACTTGTGGAGTAATAATATAATTTTTACAGGTAGAGTGTACTAACGTTTAGTAATTGTGGAGAAATAACTATTAAATTCATCTATGACTAGTTCAAGATTATGAAGAATGTTATTATTAATATTTAAAAAATGCAGTTTTCATAATTTTATTTACAATGTGATATTTTTTGTGTGTTTGTGTTGCAGGTTGATATCAAAAGCTTTAAGTATTCTTTTGAACTGTCGCTTTCATTACTCAGTACAATAAAGGGTCTGACTGTAAGTCTTCATGGAGCTAATAATGACAAGGCAAGTGAATTATCATTAGTTAAAACTGGTAATTAACTATATTTTATTGCCAAAGATCGAAAGACTTCCCGATGTATGTTCTGAATAAACAATTATTGGGTTCCCACCCGGGTTAAATGGAGTTTAAGCCACGACGTTTCGATGGTGTACTCTGCCATCGTTCTCAAGTGAAAGTGCATAGGCAGCATAGTGCGTGTCCTGTCCTGATTGGTCCTCGGTCTTCTCTGCTGGCTCAGGGAGCAATCACTTGTTCCAGCGTCTGGTGGCCTTTGTCCTCGCGTCAAAATTTCTTTAGTACTCGAAATTGAAAACCTTTGTTCCGGTTCATGAGGTTGCAATTGGTGGTTTTAATTGCTACCGCCTCTATTAATACGCTATCCCAATAATTACCATATTTATGTAAGACTTTTATATCTTGGAAATGCATCTTGTGCCCCGTGTGAATGGAATGTTCTGCGATCGCAGACTTGGAGGGATGTTTGAGGCTCTTTTCCTCTGACCGTCTCACCAATATAATGAAGTCCACATTCACACGGGATTTGGTAGACACCTTGATTTCTGAGACCTACTTTGTCTTTTACCAGTCGTAGAAGGTTACGAATTTTGTTTTGAGTATAGAAGAATGTTCTACAATTGTACTTAGCGAGCATTCTATTTATCTTAGCTGCCACGTACCCGGCATAACAAAGGAAAGCAGTGTTGGTCTTCCGAGGGTCATCCTTGTGGGTTTGCGTTTCCTTATTGTTCAACTCCGTATGTCTCTCCTCCAAGGGAAACGCTATCCAATGTGACGTTTTTCTGCCAATCCTCGTAATTTCTCTGTCCGGCGCGGGAAATTTTCCATGACACAAGGAACAGTGTCCTTCGGAAATTTTTAAGGTGAATGCTCCGTCAGCCAAAATCAAGCTTACCGTAATAAAGACACAGACAGGTATGTCTCCCAGCTACCAGCCCGGCACCGGGAAAAAAACCCGTTTACCTGGTCAGTTAACACGTTCTTGCTGTAATTTTATATAATTAAATTCCATAAATTCGAATTAAAATTGGGGAGGGTCCTACTGCGCTTTAAATATAACAATTGAAATAAACATGACGTATTGTTTCATATTTTTAAATATAATTTCAGGTCTGACCCTGATTTATTTAAGACTTACAGTTTTTACTTAATATTGGTTACGAACATTCCGCACGTGGAAAAGGAAATTTCCATGTAAAATAATCGAGAAGACACCTAACGCTCCCATCCGACCATCTCCAAACCTTATGAAATTTCGTTACAAAGTAACCCTAGGCCTAATGAATGTATGTAAAATATTAGAGCTCATCGTACTTTGGTCCAAAAGTTACAAGCCCATATTCAAAGCGTTATCGTCTGGTTAACGCGCACGCGCGGCTAAAAGTCATAGCTTTGTACCAATGTCAAATCAGTTATAGCGACCAAATATATTTGAAAATTCGCTTATCGGCAGAGCTTTTACCCCAGAATGTTTTGGCGGGATCATAAGAGTGGTATAGTAGACTGTTCAGAAATATATTCATGCCAAAGTCATTACCAAAGTTTCGACCTGAGTTTGGAGGTAGTAAATTATCTATATGCCATAATATTAAGTTCTGCTGAAACAGAAACTCTATTATTCATATTTGTCCAGAGATGGTCCACGTCAAAGTTGGATGAAATTTTTTTACGGAGAAATATAACTCAGCGCAGAGGTTGAGAGTTGAACTGCAGAAATGTGGCCTTGGGTTTCAGTCCCACTCAACGCTACTATTTTATGTTTGATTAATTTTTTTACTATGTTTCTATTTAGTTTGTAGTTATTTGTGTTTCGAGTATGTTCTGTTTCTGGAATACTCCACGAATGTATAAATTGTACTGGACCTGGAAGAGAAACGAGAATTTCGCAGCGCGAGTCTTTGTACGTCTATAACTTCTAGCAGTGTGTACTACTGCATCTCACGATCCTTCAGAAACGTGACATTATTTATACTTTGCAAAGTCAATTTGGAAGTGACACATATTTGGCTTGAGGCTTCATAACCATAGTAAAATCAGCTCTAATATTTCGAAATATTTTATTTTGGTCTAGGTTTACTTTCTTACAAAATTTCATGAGATTTGGCGAGGTCGAAAGGGAAACCTCTGAGGATTTGACATGGAATGACCCAAAACTTAGTTGTCTTCCCTTATGACAAAAGAACATTTCTTCTACATTATATGCCTGTCAATTATCTCCATTTACCACTATTTTTTCATACATAATTACTCCATTTATAAATGCTGTATGTGACTCTAAAGTTTAGTCTAGACAGTAAACCAATATTTCTGCGTCACATCAGTATAAACCCATAATTTTTTTCATAGTTTCCTACAAATTGTCCTGCAATTTGCCGTGTTTAGTTATTTAAAAAGGTTGATTTTATGTTTCGCTATCCAACAGCATTATACTGATTAATTCTCGTAGAGCGGATGGCAGACACGGCGTGTATCGGAAACCAACGCATACAGAAAGTTATTTTAACGCTAAGAGCTGCCCATAAGAATGTACTGAATGTCTCTCCTCAACCTCAATAGCGGTTTTCTATGCGTCAGATTTAGCAGGCCTTCCTTTTTTTTAAAAAAAAACATAAAACACAGGAAGAATAATGATATAAAACAGCCTTTCGTACGCACTACAGCACGGATCGGCAGACTCTTGGTCAATAACAGCATTAAAACCGTCTTCATATCGTTGCCCAACATTAGGAACTCATGACCGGTATGATGCAAACTAGGGCTTAAAACTCCCAGGGTTTACTTGATCCCTTGTGACGAATGACGAGAACCGTGGAGGAGAGAATCTCCGAACATTTAAGAAACGAACGATTAGGAGAAGAGTCTAAAACGGTCGTCACCGAGCATTCTTTCAATGTCAGACATAGTATAAAATTCCACAAGACCAGGATATTAAACGAAAGGAAAGTTGTTTGGGGAAAGTATAATATTTGAGGCTTTAAGATATGGGAAAAGAATCTAAAACTAAAGAGACATTCCACCAGATTAGCCGGGCCATCGACTCTTCCCAGAAGCTGAAATACAAATGAGTCGCCTGATGGGAGTTAGACAGCTTTCGGCACTACGCCAATAAGTAGCAACCAATTACAGCCTCGGATGTTGCAGATCACTTTTTGAGAAAAAGGATAAAAAGGTGTTTAATTTTGCAGTACTCGTCGACCAACCAACACCATATAGACGCGCGCCTGTGTACTGGCAACAGGAGACTGCATGACATGCATGACGATACACATTCATCTATTTTATGAGGTGTATGTTCTGGGGTAGAATAAGTTGGGCATATGATAAGAGTTGTCTGCTGATACCAATGGACCAGTAAACCAACTGCGTCATAAAATTATGGAGAGACGGATTTAGGTGAATCTCCGCGTCGGATCCTTAAACTATAACCCGGAAGCACTAGTCACTAACTTCCACATCCAAACTTTTCAATTCCATTTCTATCATATTAAGGAGAGTTGCCTGTTTTAGGATAACCCACGCGTAGCGTGTTACTGAGAAAAAAATCCTGTATTCATTACTTCAACCAAAGATGTCAACAATGTTAGTTGCCGACGAAACGTTAAACGCCACCCAGTTGGAAACCCAAAAACAATTGCAGCAAAATTTATACTGTTTCTCAGACACATTTGTATAATATAAATTTTTTCCTTAAGGACTTATTATAGGTATCCCTTAATTTATAATCATTAAACCAGGAATACTGACTGCTGACAGATTACATTTGACTTCATCTCAGTTCCATCCATTAATTTTAATATATGTATTGTAGAAGATAAGTCGTTCCTCCGTATTCGAGGATTTCTTAATTCCTTTAGGGCGCCAGGTATTTTTCATTAAAAATACCAAAAATTGATTTTAAAAGTTTTAATTCCTATCAGAGCATGAGAAATAATTATATCTGCAGGGCGTGGTCATTCCTCGTCGTCCCGCCGACACAACCTGCTTCTCCAATCACTCCATGACGACCCACTAAAGTCTCGCCAGACTACATTGTTGGCCCGGGCTGCGTCGTTCCTCAACAATTGCAACTCGCAAGCTGGCCTGCATTGTTGAGTGTAACTTTTCATGTTACATTATCCCCGCCCCCAATGAATTAAAAAAATTGTATAATCAAAATTACAAAATATTTACAAAAATTCACTTAGAACTAATTACAATTTTCTTTAACATATTCTTTCATAAGAGCAAACATTGAGTAAATTTACAAATCACCCAATTAACCAATTTTAATTCTAATTACACATTTTATTTTGCCAAACAATTTTTCCATTTACATTTTTTTTCTTCCCACACATTTTCTCTGATGTGTTGTTTGGGAGACTTTCTTAAAGTAAATGTAAATCAATTTAAGCACTTGACATTTACATCTATTGACAGTTGGCTGAATCTTTGTCATTTCACAATTTAAATTTAAATTAGCTGTTTTTGACAGAACATATGTTTCTTTACAATGTGTTTACATAAAATTTTACTCATTCACAGCTGTTTTTAATTTATCATATGACATTTATTAGTTTGACATTCAGCTCCTTGATGTACGTCGAAAACAGTCAACTGACCACATAGTTTTTACAGCTAATTACATTTGGAGTACATAAGTTTTTTTATCTGCCATCAGCTGTTTCTTACATCTACTACAAAGTCATTTGGCCTCTGACAGAACAGCTATTTTTGGCATTTAATGTAACACTTTTTTTTCATTTACCAAAATACCACATTGGGTTTTTCCACCTGGGTTCCAAGGAAATCTATAACCACGACAATTCCTTAACACATACAAATTTCTTCCTACTCTGTTTTTATCATACTCGTCTTTGTTTACAAACATGATCAGCTGTCCTTTAACCTGCTTGTTCAATGCGTTCGCATTACCTTCACTCTTATCAGCTTTCATCTGATGCTCTACACGTTTAAATTTTTTCTTAAACTTATTTGCAAATACATCAATTAATTTTAACAACCTTATGTCCCTCTCAACATTATGATTAACCTCCACTTCAACTTTCTTAACTTTACAGCCACGTTTTAAATTTCCTCCCTATGGGGTCACATTCATGTTATTTACTGAAATTGCCTTCCACTGGTCATTTAAGTTTTCTAACGATTTCTCTAAAATTACTATCCTGTTCCTTTTTATGATACCACAATTCATATTTACACACCGCTCTACTTCTACTTTCTGAACTCTCTTCTTTACCACCTTCACCTTCTCCTCCACATTTTCCTGTACACACCTTTCAGAAGATTTTAACTCATCAAATATTCCATTTGTAACTTGTTGCAGTTTTTCCTCTAATCTTTCTTCTTGTTGCACATGCCTCTCATTACATTCTCCACTTAACCTATTCTCCAATTCCTCACACTTCCGACCTTGCAACTCAGTCATTCTGTCTAAATCAGCCCTCAACTCTACCTGCATTTTCTTAACACTATTATTAAAATCTTCCAACCGCTCATCAAATATCTTATTAAGTACCAGGGACAATTTCCTGAGCAAATAGTCCTCTGCCTTCTCAATACCCTCCTGCACTCCTTCCATTTTAAAAAAAATACAGAACATACAAACCGAAACAAAAGATTACGCAAAATACATTTATTTGCCGCCAACCTGTGGAACCTCTCTTCTTACTCGTACTTCCACTTCTCCAAACACACCGTCCTCTGCTTTTTTACACAGACACACACACACACCTCTCGAAGATATCCACGTAGCGGTCACTGCAGCACTTGACCCCTCAGCTATGCGTAGATCAGCTCTCTTCCACAGCGTTCCTTCACTTCTCTCGAATAATTCTCGGGTACCCCGTTCGTCGTCCTCCACACCTTCAGACGTCGTCTGTTCGTTGTTCTAGGCCATTCCATGGCTCGCCGAAAACAACATGTTAATTCTCCACTGTTCAATGTCCGTCAGCACATTCCAAACTCCTGCCATGTTCGTTGTTCGATGCCCCAACGTTGCGGCGTCAAATGTAGACGATCCTACGTTCCTCCGTATTCGAGGATTTCTTAATTCCTTTAGGGCGCCAGGTATTTTTCATTAAAAATGTCAAAAATTGATTTTAAAAGTTTTAATTCCTATCAGAGCATGAGAAATAATTATATCTGCAGAGCGTGGTCATTCCTCGTCGTCCCGCCGACACAACCTGCTTCTCCAATCACTCCATGACGACCCACTAAAGTCTCGCCAGACTACATTGTTGGCCCGGGCTGCGTCGTTCCTCAACAATTTCAACTCGTAAGCTGGCCTGTATTGTTGAGTGTAACTTTTCATGTTACAATATATATATATATATATATTTAATATATATCTGTAGTTTTTTCTTAATATCACGTAATATATTCAATTTCATTCAGCATATTCTTAATACTTTTATGTTAAGTGTATTGAACGTAGTAGTAGTAGTACTTAATTGGTCCACTTGATGATATGTGGAATATGTTAGGACAATTTTGGTAAAGGCGTAAACAATATATTTTGTGCAATTCACTTCTGCAGCACAGTATCGTTGAATAAATTGCTGATTAAATTTATAAATATTGCTACTATGAATGGAAAGACATATGATGTGTTTAAATAGTTGCCTGATTTTCAGGAACAGCCAAGCCTGATGCAAGCTTTTCTCCAGTACTTCACTTGCCGCTCACCTCACAATCTCCCTTTATTAATTTTCTTTCTTCTGAAGAAGTTCTTCAGAGCTACATCCCATGCCACTACAGAAAAGAGAACTAAGTGTTGTGAAGCAATGAAGAAAGAAGTTGAGGCAAGTAGTCATAACAACAGTGTATTATAATTAATACTAATAATATTGTAAGTTGTTTAAAATAATAGTAATTTTTTATTTGCCAGAAATTCATTAAAATTCATTGTATATTATCATTTATCTAGTTTGAGTATTATATTGTATTTATTTAATTTGCAAATGGGCAGATGCCCGGTGGTAGATACATAGGACTTACATAATAATTAATAATCTGGTCGTAAGGACCATATTTAACCCATAACTAACAATTTAATTATATTACTGAAATATAAATCGTATATACATCTAATAAATAAATATAATATTATTGGAAGATAAATATGGAAACAGGAATTATGTTTCTATCTAGAAAAAAAAGCAAAAATAAACACGATATATATTTCACTTTAGTATATTGTTAAATATTTCGAAACACTGATCACTTCACTTCACTGCATTAAACTACACTACACTAGACATATTAAGTTTAAATTTTCTTTCCGTTAGAGGAAGTTCTCCAAACACTCCAGCAGGCAAATTGTTGCAGTCATTAGTTGCCCTATTTATGAATGAGTATTTTCCAATATTTGTTTTTGATGCCTTGCTTTTAATTAAAAACAAGTGATCACTCCTCCCCTCCCGTACCAAGTCGATTCTTTCAGATTTCCTGCCAAGGTTTTGACCTGCAAAGGTTCTGTAGCTGTTTCTCTTCTCGTCTGTAGCATATCGCACCCTAGTCGCTTTACTTTTTCGTACACATGGACAATTCCTGTTTGTACGCATTTTGTGGCCCTTCTTTAAACCCTTTATAAGGATTCTATTTGGCTTATCCTGTACGGATCCCAGCATGCTGCACCATATTCCATAAGTGGGCGTACTAATGACATATGCCATTTCCTTAGATTTCGCATTCCCCTTGTTGGGTGTTCTCATGACAAAGTGCAAGGTGTTCCACGCTTTCCTTGTAGCATAGTTTACCTGCCCCAGCTTATTGTTGAAATAAATTCCTAGGTATTTAGGTTGTCTCCTGGATCACTGTTTCCCAGTCTATTTTATGTTCCAAGGCATATTGAAGGCGCAATTTAGTAAAACTGATCGCGTTATTTTTATCTTGTTGATTTTCAGTTTATTTCGCTAATCCCATCTACTTAGAATATCTAAGTCAGTTTGAAGAGCAGCGGAGTCTTCTTTCACTGTCTTTTCCCTGTAGATTATGCAGTCATCTGAAAAAAGTCAGACCTTAGATTTTTATATCATTTGGCAAATTATTAATGAAGATGAGAAACAATAATGTGGTAATAATTGATCCTTGCGGAAGTCCCGATGATACAGACCCGAGTTCTGAAGTTTATTTCCAAACTTTGATTTTTTGTAGTCTACTTTTTAAGATTCTGTTACCCAACTAACTACTCCTTTGTCAATACCTGTCCCATATAACTTTTGGATCAAGATGTCGTGAGGAAATACATCGAAAGCCTTAGCAAAATCAATAACAATGGCGTCTATTCTACGACCACGATAGACTTTTTCTGCTAGATCTTGAAACCAATTGATTATCTGACTTTTACACGAGAAACCCGATGAAAATCCATGTTGATTCTCAAAGAACCACCCTTTAAATTAAAGTGAATCCCGAATGTACGTAGTTACTAAGTGCTCTATGATTTTGCATACTACTCAGGTTAGACTAATATATGTCCGTTTTATTTTCAGATTTAAATACAGGAACAATAATTCCTGTTTTCCAATCTGTTGCGGTGTTGTTATTTTTTGGATATATTAAATAGCCTTATTAAATGCGGAATAATTGCCATTCCACCTAGTTTAATTATATGTATATATATTGTAACTAGACTTGGAGAATTTAATAATTAATCGCCGCCATATTGGATGCCAAAATGTAACAAAACGTCTGGCACATGTCAACGCAACAGCGACTACTCACACTTCCTTTCAAGGGAAAAGAGCGACAAGTGTAAGCCTTGAGTTTCGCCAAGTCGGTATTGCAAATTGATAAAGGATGAGGTTGGGATTACCTTGGAAGGGAAACAATTTAAAATGAGACGTATGCTATGGGAAAACTGGTGTAATAATAAACACTACGATCCTCAACAAAAATAGAACTGTTTTATTGCTTATTGTAATTGCTAAAAAATTCGTAATCACTGAGAAAGATAGAAAAGAAATATTTAAATTCAAATTCGAGTTAAGAAACCGACTTAAAAATAATTCGCTCAAAGAAACTGATGGTACATTACTGTTATGATTGCGATCTTGTTTGTCTCCACGCGGGGTCGAGGGCCCACGTTTCCGATGCCGGTTGGCCACGTGTCGATCAGCTGCTGGTCCTCGCGACGGTCACGTGTCTGGGCGCGCCAGTTGTCCCCCTCAGCGGCGATCTAACGTCGTCATGGCTCGTTAGGGGGTACATGCTCGAATCCCGCGAGCACAGGCCAATGAGACTCACCTTCCGGCCCAGCCAAATCAAGAACGTTCTGGCATTCTGGAAACCTGAAGTCCACCTGTTTCTAACACGTGGTCTGCATTGAAATTCGTTCAAATTCACACCACGTGGCCATATGGCCATGGCTTAGTCCAACCTGGTCAACTGCGGACTGTCGTTTTGCATGACAAATTTGGAGTGATACGTGGTCAGCGTATCGATTTTCAAGCAGTCTCAATCCCTATCTCCACGACCAAAACGGCAAAAACATTCAAGCCCATATCAGGATTCGAACCTGGGAACTCTGGGTTGTTAGGCAGGAGGTCGGCACGCGCTCAAATATCCTATTTTATTTATAAAAAGAAAAGATATTGTTGGCGAAACTTGGCGAAATGAATTTTGTGCAACTCACCTAGGGTTGTCGAATCATGTACAGAAACGCGGCGCCCAACCCAGCCGCTCTTCCGATGGTTCTTCCAGCAAAAACGGCGAGCGAATGCCGGACTTGGGACTAGCAAGCCATGCAGAAAAAGGCAACTACGGCATTTGCAAGACCCAAACGCGAGAATACACAAAACTTCTTGCAAGCGATCACCAACTAATTTGGCCTCCAATCCACGATAAAATCCATTCAGTGTACATTCCTTAACATACCGCCCACCTAGAAACCTCGTTTCTACACCCGACAGATATTACTTGTTGGTAAACCATAGACCATAACCCGAAGGATAGGATTGAGATCAAGATGGTCTCTACGAGGGACGAAAATCGAATCTTCTCTCCATCGGGGCCGAGATGGAGATTTCGTGACCTAACAGGAGGCCCACGGTATGGAAAGAGATAGGTTACCATGGGTTATGGTATGCCAAGAACGACCAAAAAAAGGATAACGATGACCCGTAAACTAATATAGACAACCAATACTACAAGATTAAATCTACCAACTATTCATCATTAATATTAATTCTAACATCAAAACTATATACAACAATAGTATGATTATCCGAGGCGTCCAGTGCAATTGCCGTTACTGGTTATTGCAGGGCAAAGGACACAATTTCACAGCAGGTCTTGAGAATGTGCTACTAGCTGTCCGCACTTCCGCGACCCTAACAACACCATCTTTTCCTGGGAACGTTTTCACAATACGTCCTAACTTCCAACGTAGAGGGGGGAGATTCTCTTCCTTAATAAGAACCAAATCCCCGGAATGTAAATTGGGAGGGCGACACCTCCATTTGTGACGCTGTTGTAAAGTATTCAGATAGTCAAGCGACCACTGCTTACAAAACGAATGACTTAATTTGCGTAATAAATCCCATCTGTGTTTGAACGATTTAACTATGCTTACATCCGGTTCAATAATGGCGGATGGGGGTTCTAACATCAAGAAATGACCTGATGTAAGGGCTTCAAAGTCATTTGGATCCGAACTTAACGGGCTCAGTGGCCGAGAATTTAATGTCGCTTCTGGAGGATTCAAATTCCACTGTATCCCCCGATTGCCCAGGTCATCCCTTATTTTTTCATTGAACTCTTTATCTGGCACAACACGTCTCCATACTTCTAACTGGCCCTTTGCTCCTACAAAATTAGTGCCACAGTCACTAAATATTGTATTTATTGACCCACGACGTGCGATAAAACGACGCAGGGCTGCTAGAAATCCTGGAGTGGATAAATCAGATACCAGTTCGGGATGGACCGCGCGAGTTGCAAAACACACGAACAAGCAAATATATCCCTTATATTTCCTGGGGTTTCTTTGTCTAGCCATGGCTAGCTCATAGGGTCCTCCGAAATCGACCCCACTATTCGACCCCGAATAGGAAATTTCGCATTAAAAGTCGAAAATAATCTCGATCAGTTGATTCGTAGATTTTGGGAAGTCGAGGAACCCCCAAATGTACTGGTGCAAGACCCGGAAGAATTCGCATGTGAAGAATTTTATGAGTCTATGGTCGAGCGTAGCGAACAGGGTAGATATATAGCAGCACTCCCCATTAAGGCAGAGGCACAAAGGTTAGGGGAAAGTAGAGCTGCAGCACATTGGAGATTCGAACTTTTGGAACGAAAATTGTCACGTGTTCCGAAGCTAAGAAGCTTGTATAACGAATTTATGAAGGATTATTTGCCACAGGGTCACAATAAGGAAAGGTCGGAACTAAGTAAGTCGGTCAAAGGTTATTATATTCCGCATCACTGTATTTTCAAAGGTCAAGACGAAGCAATATCAAGATTTAGAGTCGTCTTTGACGCGTCGATGAAAACTCAAAATGGACCCTCTCTTAATCAAATTTTACATGTAGGACCTAAGCTACAAGCAGATATAGTTAATTTGATTATTCGTTTACGATGTAACCAAGTTGTATTGGTCACCGACATTCGCCAGATGTATCGAAACATACGCATAAGGAAGGCTGACCAGGATTTCCAGCGTATTCTGTGGAGATTTAATTGTGAAGAACCGATAAGGGAATTTACATTGACGACGGTAACTTACGGGGTTTCAGCGAGCCCTTACCTAGCGATTCGCACTCTGCGTCAGCTGGTGGCTGATGACGGGGAGGCGTTCCCTCTTGCCTCCGACGCCATTTTGAATTCTATGTACATGGATGATTGTTGTGTATTAGTGTGTAATATGTCAGTAGCATCGCGGTTAAAAACCGAATTAATCCAGCTCCTAGGCAATGCTGGATTCGAGTTGCGGAAATGGATGAGTAATTATTCGCAGTTGTTATCTGATCTCCCAACCGAACACTGCGCCGTGACGGCAGAGAATTTATCTTTCGCTTCGGAATATGAACCCTCAGCCAAAATTCTCGGGTTGGTGTGGAAACCCAGTTCGGATCATTTTACATATGACGTGACAGGTTGTACAGAGACTGTTACGAAGAGATCGATAATGTCGGACCTAGCTAAATTATTCGATCCCATCGGATTTATTTGTCCTGTAATATTCACCGGCAAATGTTTAATTAGACAGCTTTGGCAATTGGTACTTGATTGGGATGAGGAAGTTCCTGTTGAATTGATCGATCGATGGAAAACGTTCAAATCCGAACTACCCGAGATCAGCAAACTAGCAATCAAGCGGCATATGCGAGTAGATTCAGCTACGTCATTAGAATTGCACGGGTTTGCCGACGCATCAGAACAAGGATTCGCAGCTGTGGTGTATCTGCGTAGCACACAAGCAGAAGGAGAACTTGAAATTTCGTTGTTAATGGCTAAATCGAGGGTGGCTCCGCTCAAGGTACGCAGTATTCCGAGGTTGGAGTTATGCGGAGTCGACTTGGTTGTACATTTGTTAGAACGAGCGGGGACTTTATTGCGGCCATACAGATCGATCGATTCCATAACTGCATGGACTGATTCCCGCGTCGCGTTACAATGGATTCGATCTTCCCCACACCGATGTAAAACATTTGTAGCTAATAGGGTTAGTCTTATCCAGGAAAAAATAGCTCCTGACCGCGTACGATTCGTTCCAGGGAATCAGAACCCAGCGGATTGTGCTTCGCGAGGCATTTCTCCCAGGGAGTTACTAATTCACCCCTTGTGGTGGAAAGGACCTGAGTGGCTAGCACAAGGTTCAGGTAATTGGCCCAAGGAAATTGAGCTCGTCAAGCAGCCGTTGGAGGAGGAAAAAATACATAACAGAACCCATTGTTTCGTTAACAAATCAGGATCGGACGAAAGTACGTCATTTCATGATCAGCTGTTCAGTCGTACAAACAGTTTTACAAAACTAAAGAGGATAGTCGCGTGGATTGGAAGATTTGGGACGCCGAAGAAGAAAAGATGTCGATTTGGTCTTTCCGTGGCGGAGTTACGGAAGGCCATGTTATCGTGCGTAAAGCTGGCTCAGCACTATGAATACGCATCAGATATTCGTGCTGTACAGGACGACAGACCGGACCAAGTGTCTATGAAATTGCGGCGTGTGAACGCTTTTATCGATCATGAAGGAATTTAGAGGGTGGGCGGACGAATACAACACTCAGCTCTCCCCTTTGAGAAAAAACATCCCATCCTGTTGTCGAAGATCCATCCATTAAGCAGCATGATAATAAGGCATTATCATGAACAGTATCTGCATCCTGGCTCGAATACTTTACATTCGATTATCCAACGGCAATTTTGGATTTTTTCGGCCAGGCAATTGATCCGAAAACAATTGAAACAATGCTTGAAATGTTTTCGTACGAATCCAAACACAGTGCAGCCTTTCATGGGAGACTTACCCGCAGCTCGGCTTCAAGAGTGTGACACATTTTGAGACATATGAGCTAAACTGTGGCTACTTTTATATGTAAAATCGTTTTGGGCAACCTTGATGTGGAATATCTGTAGGCATACGAGTACAATAGCTTTTTGGTTTCAGCACATTTTAGTATCAAAGAGCGAAGGTTTTCCCGGTGTATCTGCAGCCTCAATAGTTGTTGGGTTTTCAGCCGGGTGAAAGTAGGCACTGGCCACGACGTTTCGGGTATCAGAGTCTCCAGGCACCGAGGAGCGTGTCGCACGCTGATTGGCTCCGGTCGCGGCCGATAGCGTCCTTCCAGCTCTCCAGTCCGTGTGCGACCGTCTGCCGCGGCTAACGCAACATCTTGAGCATCGCCGGTAGGTCTAGGAACCTCGGGGGCATCCAAAAGTATCGGATCCCAGGAATTGCTGAGGTGGAAACCCATGCCACAGTTTGTTTCGATGGCTTTAGCTTCCAGTAACACGCTGACCCAGAAATAGGAACATTTATGGAGGACTTTCGTATTTTGGAATTGTATTTTATGACCTGTGGAAAGGACGTGGTCGCCCACAGGTGAATATGTCCTTGTATCATCTGAACCAATGTAAAATGAGTTCTAATATTTTGCACATTTTCATTACGGGTCTAGATTTACTTCATTACAAAATTCCATGAGTTATATAAATGGTCGAGCCATGATAAGAATTCTCGGTGATTTTGCATGGTAAGTCTTATAATGATAAATAACAAGTTGATAACTTATTGATCTCAGAGTTTGAAAAACCACTATAAGCAAGCCTTGTTTAAGGCAAAGTCCAGGAAGAGCCAGGGTCTCTAATGGACTGATAGAGGCTCACACCTGCCATACAACGAAGAGCTCCCTTTTTAGCTTCGTTTTTCTCTTCCTCACTTTTTCTCTCCATATGGGAGATGTCTGTGAAAACTGGAACAATGATAAGATCATGCGGGAACTCCGAAAACGATTTTGTTCCACTTTCACCCAAAACGTTTGGCAGATTTAACTTCATTTTTCTCTCAGAATAATTGATAGAGCATGAAAACAATGTAAAAATCACAATTGGCGGAGTGGTTCATTTACAGTATCTCTAGTTGCTTCTGCGCCAGAAGACATTGTGACAGTGATTATATCATACATTATAATTTTGTGGGAAACAATGTACCACAGACATCATTACCACATTTCATTCATTGAGCCTGACAACAGGTGAGCTTGTGATAGGTAATTTATTTTGCTGTTATTCTTATAAGACTGGTGTCACACTCTTCTGAGAAACATCCAATCCTGAATGTTGTAACTTTCAGTATTTTAGAGGACATAGCATAATAGAAAGCAGCATTTGTGGTCTTCATTCAGCTAATTATTATTTTGCAGTGGTTGGGTCAGAGACTCCCATATTTGGTATATGTGTGGAATGGGATGACTTGAACATGGAGAATTCAGAAAAGATTAATTTAGAAAGTTACATTCAATGGGGCAAAAGGTTCAGGATTCAGTCTTTTCTTCTTCGCTCACAATTTTCATTTATACTTTGGAGTTTTGACCAAACTTAAAAGTCTTATAAGATACCTTTATAATATTACTACCTTGAGTCCCGGCATTGTCCGTGTATTTATGTATATTACCCCGGTACATTATTTAACTCTTCGTCAACACATAACTAAACCGGCATCGAAAACGTCACAATATTAACCTCAAATATACTCCCAGTATCTCGACATTCAAAAAAACTCCTGGTACAATAACAGGACTAAAAATATTTTCAGTACTCTAACAGAATATTATTTCTTCCCCATTTAAGGATGAATTTGTAATTGAATCGCACATTAAAGATCATAATGTAACACAGCGACCCCCTGTACACCGGCTGCGACCCCAAAGTTATTTTCATATGACTAATTTGCACCCACCCCTCACATGCTGCAAGAAGTTGAAATTATACACAAATATTGTCGGGGAAAACATTATAAAATTAATTGACCTCAACAATTCTTTTCCGACTCAAATATGAGCTTTTATTACATATAAAAATTCCATCAAGTCCACCCCACGCCCTAAGGGAGTAGGTCGGATGCTATACGTCAAATGTTCATATGTAATTGTTACGTTTGTCAGTCTGTTTTTTCACCTCTCAACTGAACCCGACGGTATGGGTTCTTTCGGAGCCGTTGTAGATCTCTCTTGAGAAATTCGCATTCTATTCGCCTCCAAACACTGCCTAATCTCTCTCTCTCTCTCTCTCTCTGTCTCATTGTGTCGAAGATTATGAACTCGACTTGCGTTACGCGTACACCGACTGAAATTTTGACGTCTCATTGGTGGCGTTTTCTTGCCACTAACAATAAATAACACGACGATAAACCTTTAAACGCACATCAAAACCCACAAAACATACTAAGTTTTGATATTGCGAAAGAAACGCTAATTGGATACGAATGAATGTATGAACACGTCAGTACCGTTCAGTGGTTGATAAAGAAGAGAGAGAAAGAGATCTTATGATCGCTTCACGGCAAACCTTATAAGTTGCAGTTGGTTTTGAACAGGTCCTCATGTTTACAACAATAGCAGGAGTGATACTGCTCACCACCTCTCTCTCTCTTTTACACACACAATGATGTCAAAATTACGATTGTAATATCATAGAAAGTAGGATGAATGGCATGAACTGATAATAGGACTTAATTCGCTGTTGATTTTTACGCCGCCTTTCGCGTGGCAATTAAATGGTTTTATAAATTTTTACATTAATATCTTCTGAACTCTGCAAGATATCTAAATGAAACATATACGAAACTTTAAGTTAAAATTCCTGTTTCACGGTTAACCAACCGGTTCAAGAACACCACGTTTCTGCGTCTTGAGGCTATATGACCTCATGCGCTGAATGCGCCGTATTTATACCCTCGGAGTCACTTGATCCATGTGGCGATCCGATTGGTCCTTGTGCGTCACCTGGAAGGTCTGTCTGTCAACTGCACTTGTATATCACGTATTTTTGTGATGATGGGATCCCATGCATTACTGATATGGTAGCCAGTCTCTGTTTATGAGATTATTAAGTGTCTTAATTTCGATGGCTTCCAATATCACACTATTAACCATTTGTGAGCGTGTTTTAATTTACTTGTCTCCAAAAATGCATTTTATGTCCCGTTGTGAAAACATGCTCAGCAACAGCAGATTTGTCATGTTGTTTCAAGCCAACGTACCTTTGGTATTCAGTGCAACGTTGCTCTATCATCCACAGGGTTTGTCCAATACACAGTCGGCCGCAGTCACATGGAATTTGGTACACTCCAGCAGTTTTCGAACCAATGTCATCTTTAACGGAGCCCAGAAGCTGTTCTATTTTACTTTGTGGACGAAAAACTGTCCTTACGTTATGTTTGGCCAATAGTCTACTGATTATAGATGATTTTTTCCTGCATACTATAACGTCCACAGGGTCTTTCACGGCCCTCGTAATTTTACCCGAAACTAACCAGCCGATAGGCTCCCAGGATCGCGAATTCAAACCTGCAAGGTGCACCTCAGAAGTTAGCAATCAGTCCAAACGAGATAAAATAAAGGGAATGAAAGGAATTTTTCAGGTGAAAACATACAAATTTTATAAAATAATATTAAATTTACATGTGTATTATCGTATAATAGTAAATATTTACAATATAGTATTTCAAGGCGTCACAAGGCCTCGATATAACAAAAGAAACTGAAAAAAATGGAAAGACTGCAGAGCTGGTTAATTATACACATAAAATACGACGACAAAATTATTATGTCTACATTTAAAACACGAATAAATCACAATATCGTACGATACTTTCATATAATCTGACGTTAATGCGAACACAGACGCAACTTTATTAAGCAGCTTATTCAGTATACATGCCGTTTAGCAAGGATCAGCTATGGTGCAAGATTTGTTCTGGAAGTAGCAAATCTTTAAGTAGATATTACAAAAACTAAAACAAAAAATCTCACTCGCTATAAAACATTTAGTTCCAATGCACAAATATAACAAGCTTCTTATAATGCCCGTCATTAAGCAAAGTGGTCATCTTTTCATGATACGAACTACGTGCAAAAATCACAGTTGCATTACCTTTATCAGCCCGTAGCAGAACAATTTATTTATCTTCACGCAGTTGTCTTAGAGCCTGACGTTCTCCAAATGTTATATTTGACTAAGAGGTTTCCATTTAGTAAGGGCACGACAGCTTTCACGTCGAACTACTTCTGCTTTTGTCGAAGAAAGCACGGGTATAGCCCCCTCAACACCACTAATGATTTCCTTGGCTGGTGCAAAACGAGGTGTTGGCACAAACTTCAAATCTTTTTGTAGCACACAAACTTTCGCTTCATCTGAGTCTTTTGTATATTTGAAGTTACGAAAGTTCACGACTTAGGCATTCAAACTTTTTGGTCTGTGTTACTGTTGAACGCAGATGTGCATGATATGCGGAGGCAGTAGAGGAATTGTCAATTAATTCCCATATATAAGCACCAAGTCAAGGTGTAATAACATTAGACTTTGCCCAATTTCATCTAGCAGAAAACGTACCTGTCGTATCCTTATTTTGACCAGCGATACACTGCAGCGTCGTAGAATTTTCTTTACTGCTGGAGATTGAAGACGATGGTGAACTTATGAGAATTTCGGTATAACATCTTTATCCCGGCACCTAAGAAGGAAAGCCAAACTGCTAATTAGTTTGGCTTTCTTGATGCATAACTTTTCAAACTTCTTAACCTTCCTAACCATTTCCTCACCGTAAAGGTTTGTAATTAATGAACGTAGACTTCCCCGGTGAAATCAGATGAAATATTCACGGTTAACCAACGAGAAACTTTATCTTGTAGCATCATAATATGTTAGAAATATAGGTCAGATAGTACACCTCATACTTTCATCTTATGCATTTTTCTTAGCGAGGGCAGGTGAAAACCTTCTAAGGACACTATGACAGGGTCTGCACTGGATAGTAGTGTGGGATTCTACCCACTAAAAACACCTCCCTTTCCAACGATGACTGTGTATCTTCCTGTGGGACCTTCACAGGAAGCGTCAAACATTATTATTCCTCTCTTTTTCGAAATTTCGTAATCTTTGAATTACTGTAGAGGCTTATGAGCTTACTTTATTCCAGGTATTAAGTGAAAGCAGCATATTAAGTACTAAATTATCTTGTGTTATATCGCTTTTTATGCTCGTCTCCCAAATGAAAATCTCGAACAACTGAAGAACACATGTTTTGGTGTCCATTAAGTCCACATTCAGGGCATGCAGGTGAATTATCTATGGCAAACCTGTAAAAGTATGTCCTGAAGCAGCCGTGACCGGTCAACAGTTGAGTGAGATAATAATTCACTTCTCCGTGTTTCCGATCAATCCAGTCTTTAATTTATCTTATTAACCTACGGGTCCCTCGGCCCTTATTGGACTCATCCCAACGGCGTTGTTTTGAGCTTCTCAACTCTCTTGCCTTCCAGACCTCTGTTTGTTGTAGTCTTCGGCACTCATCGGCCAGAATGTCTACCAGAGGCATTCTTCCTACCACACAGACTGCATAGACGATTTCGAATAGATTTCTCAGATTCCAACCGTAAGGGTGATGGATTCTTTACATTTTCCCCCGGTGACGAGAATTTCCTTTGTTTTTTCTTTCGCCAGATGCAAACCCATTATCCATAACCACTGCCAAATCATATAAATAGCCTCATGGCCTATCTGAACTATTTTTTCCCGGTGCATAGCGACTACGATAATTGCTATGTCGTCTGCGAAGCTTTCCGTGGAAATCTCAAGTCTTAATACACCATCATACATTATGCGCAACAAAATGGGTCCTAGTATCGGTCCTTGTGGTACGTCACCTGTGTTTACAAATTTTTCCACGCCGGTTTCCGTATCGTAGACAAGAGTTCTGTGGTAGAGATAATTCGCCATATTCGCCTTATGTATGTTGGCACCCGTAACCTGCGCAATCCCTCGAGTATACAACTCCATCTTGCCGAGTTGAAACTGTTTCTGATGTCTAAGGTGATTATGGCGCCATATTTTTAGGGCCTCTTTTCCATATCATCCCCCGAATAGCTTGGCGAGCGTTTTACCAAATTAACTGCATCGATGGTTGGCTTTGTCAGTAATACCAGTCGTTGAAGTTCCCAAGACTTAGGAAATACATACTCTTCCAAACAAGAATGGAACAAGTCAATGAAAACGTCTGGTCTTGCTTTCATTGCAGCTTTGTTTACACCATCAGGACCACACGCCTTATTTATATTTATGCGCTTGACAGTCCTTTGCAGTTCCTCTCGGGTGAATTCTGTAATCTCCACATTTGAAAAAACTTCACTCGTAGTGGTCTCTTCCTGTTGTGGGAACAGTGTACGGACAATTTGGCGCCAAGTTTGGAGACATGTTGGAGACTGAAAATATTTCAATTTCCCCATCACGATCTTGTATGGAATTCCCCATGCGTCTTCATCAACCTTCTGGAACAGCCCACTCATGCAACGTCTTTTGCTGGCCTTTATCTCGTTTTTCAGTGATCGACGATCATCTCGATATTGGCGCTGAAGGTCTTCAAAGGATGATTGTCCTCTTACTCGTTGTTAGCGTTCTCTACTACGATTACACACTTCGCGCATCTCTTGTCCACCAGTAGGCGGTCGTCGACGCTGGCTTCGTTTCTGTGGCATGGTTGCATCAGAAACTTTTAGAGATTTCATGACTGGCTGGGTAATATCTTCTATTATAACTTAAAAATTTCCTCAACAAACCGATGAGCCTTCCAACCAATGGAAAGATTATGCAAGCTACAACTGCTTACTTGTACTGCAGGACCCACCTGGCAGATATGCCTGGTGATCACTATGAGTGTAGTCTTCACTGACCTCCCAGTCAATATTCCAACTGACCAGACTATGACTAATAAAAGTTAGATCTATCACAGATCCTACACGAGCCCGGCGAAACGTGTGTATATTGCCATTGTTGAGCAACACAACATCTAGCGAAGCTCCAGGGCCCAGCCATTGAAATCTCCCGTGATCACTAGCGGGCTATGTCTCCTGGCATCAGCAACCAGACGATCTATAACGTAAAATTCATCTATAGTTGCATTGGGCGAAATGTAGCAGCTGTACACATAGATGCTTTCCATCTTTCCCCAAGTAAAACCTTATTCCTTCCTTGTTTTAACTTCCTGAAAGGGTCGTTTTCCACAGACCTAGATGGCTGCTCTCTTCGTTTCATCTCGTGCCCAGGTTACATCACAGGGAATTCTATATGGTTCACTGATAACAGCAATATCGATTGATTTTTCTCTCACTGTTTACGATATTATATCCTGCTCCGCGCTGCAGTGATTTAAATTCAATTGATAAATCTTCATATTCAGATTCGGCTTACGGCTTCTCGAAGTGCCCTATGGTACACTGGGCACATCCTGTACCCTTTTGAGTACACAGCTGGGCAGGAGATCCAGCCGACTTTAAGATTGCCAAGTTTTAATAGTTAATGAAATATTACCCGAGGCATGCTTATAACAGCGGTTTGAGTGCCACTGTAAGCATGTCTCAGGGACTGCACAGTGCACTGGCTCATAGCTTCATCGCCCAACCGTGTCTTCAAGCCTTCAGAAACTTCATCTTTAGACGTAGTTTCGTCAACATCTTTTAGCTCTACTTGAACCGTATGCAATAAGGTTTTGACCATTAAGTGCGGTTTCCAGCTGCGTTTTATATTTAATCGCCACATTACGTTTCGCTAGGCAGAACTCCAGATGTAAGTCACCCGTCGCCTTTCTTTTGATATTCCCCACATTGTTCCCTATTTCTGCAAGGGAGGGGTAGTTCTTTAATTTCCGTAGAACATCTCCATATGTTACCTCACCCTCTGTCCATGGCGAGCGCTTCAGGTCTCTTGACCCCACGTGGTAGTGGCCTTTGGGCTGGATTCCTGTTATCATTCCTCCGCACTAGCGTCCAATCCTCGTCAGCCTGGATGTCTGTTCGTCCACTGCTAGCATCAGCATTATCCGGAGGGATCTTCCCAATTGGCGTGTTTGGGTCATGCTTCAACTTCTCTAATGTTCTGAGTTTGGTTAATAGGTTGGACGCTATCCGTCACAGTACTCACAATCACACCTAGCTTTCTTGGCCGACCTGCACATGCCAACTAAGGGTCTTTACAGGCAGTCTGTACGGACGCCGTTGCTTTAAGTGCACTTCTCAAAAATTTCACTAGTCTGAGCAACATACTTCCGCACTTCACAAGCCGGTTCGAGAAGGGGTCAGTCTTTGACAAGCTCTTGGGGCCTTGTACGCTACATACGCGCTTTCGCCCTGTAAAGCCTAACGGCACCCACGGGGTCAGGTGCTGGTCCCATCCAGCCTTCTTCTGAAGCTACTGCCGGATAAGCAGACTATATTTTGCTTACAATTTTTTTTTATTTCCGCATCAACATTATTACGTGGTGAAACGTATGTACACAGTCTTTTAGTCGAGTGCCCTAGAACTTTCATTGACTCATTCCGGGCGTCCAAATCACTCTCAATGACATTGTATAAAACTGTGACTTGTATTTATTATTAAACCACAACTGTAAGAAATTCCAAACAAAATCAAAGTTCTTAAAACATTAACTTCGTAACAACAATGCAAGACAACAATAGAACCCAAACAACACTACACTACCAAATTGAACTGAAAACTTTTACAAAACTTCTACAATACATCTTATGCATGGGTAAGGTACAAATATACAATGTTAAATTTTTTAAATTGATGTAAAATTTTAGTTCAGCCTGATGAAGGTCCAGATCAGGAACGATACATGTAATTGGTTTTGTTTTTATTAAATTTTATTTGTTTTTTGCCTCACTTAAACATTCTTTCAATAATATTTTTGCTAACGTTGTTTTCTATGTCTACAAGTTTTTAAGTAAAAAAATTGTGAATGTTAATTTTAAAAATAACTTGAAGAATAAGTTAATTGAAAATGGAATTTCTTGATTGTTCAGGATCTTCTGGGAACAAATGCTGTACTACTGTACCCAACATTTATCAGTCCTGCTACATTTCATTTGGAGCTGCAATACTCAAAAGTTCTAAGCTGCTCATATACTTCGGTATTTAATCTTCTAGGACTTCCAGCGACTCATTGCCCAATGGGTCTGAGCTCTCTAGGACTTCCTATTGGATTCCAGGTAATTGGCACAAAGATCTACTTAATCTTGCAACCTTGTAAGAAAATTATTACTATTAGATTGCACTTTCAGGTTGTGGCAGGTATGAATCAAGACAGGCTCAATTTTGCAGTTGCCCAAGAAGTTCAGAAAGCATTCAGCGGCTGGTGTCCTCCTCAGCCAAATGAATACATCAGAAAGGTGGTAACAGTGTGATATACTTGGAATGAAACTTTAGTTTTGTACATTTGTAGTCCTACATGTGACTCAATATGAAATTTGCACAAATTGTATACGAGTTGTATAAACATATGTATCATAGATAGGTGATGATCTATAGACTCAGAATACTTGTATTGCCTAAAATAATTTTTGTCGTCATAATATACCATATAGGTTATAATAATTCTTTCAGTATATATTATATTGTCTTGAAATGTGCAACCAAATATAATATATTTTATGTTCCAAATAAATATGAAAATAACGAAGGGAATTGTAATGTTAAACCATACTGAAAATAAACAACAGATAAACGATTTGTAAATAGAATTTTTTTTAAATAATTGAACACAATGACACATTAGTTGTTGAAGTGTTAAGGACGTGTGCTTGTACACGTTTCAATTTCTAAATACATTTCAATCGCAAATTAGAAAAACACAAATCATTAATTTACATGTATGTCAAACTATACTTCTGTACGAATTAATGGAATTTGTTTAAATGAAATGAAATGATTAAATGATGTCAGTGTTGTAATGTTTAGACTGGTATGACCCTTCATTTGAACCTATTCTACGCAAACCTTTTCATTTCCTCATAACTACAGCAACCCACATCCTCTCTAATGTACTTACCGAAAACTATCCTTGGCCTCCCTCTATTGTTCTTACCCCTGTAATGAGTGTATGTGGCAATCGCCATTTTATTTACAATATTGGGGACAAGTAAACATCAAAGCGCCAGATAGGCGAGACATCGCAGTACCGAACATGACAGATTTATCGTTTGGAGACTTAAAAACATGGGGTCCTAAGTCCAGTTTCTTGACACCAGGAATTTTGAAAGGCGCGTCTTTTTCCAGGAATTAGAGTGAGAAACCACGGGCAAGTTGGATTTTAATTGGAGGTTGAGGGTCAGGTGATCCACCATACATATCATTGTTGGGTGAATGATAGAGTTGACCAGCGAGGATGGATGGGAGAATTTACGGCAATCGGGCATGGACGTTGAAGGAGGAACGAGTTGGGCTGTTGTGGAATAGAAGTTGATCAGTCGGGAATGAAACTTGAAAGTAGGATGGTGCAGATTAGACATAGAGTTTGGATAAGGAACGTAGGTTTTCCCGGTGTAACTGCTGGATAAAGTTCTCGGGATTCCAACCGGGTAGCGTCGTTCATTTGCCACAACGTTTCGATGGCTTGCACCGCCATCTTCTTCAGGTGAAGTGCCGTTCGCTCGCTTCTGTGATGGTCGCGAAGACGTTTGTACAGTCGAGTTCCGGGCAGGTGCCCTTGCCTCTATTTGTATTTAAACTTTTTGCCTAATTGTCTTGCTGGGCCCAGGCATGCCCTAAAAACGAAATAATACTGTTAATCTATATTAAAAACTAGTCTATTCTACGCTAAATCTACAGGCCCTATCCCTTAGGAAACTATTTCTATTTGAAATTAGCTTAATGTCATCATAGGGGGATACGTTCGTTTTTTCATAGAACGTATCCGCCCTATGCCCTACAAGATTAACCCTTTACAAGGGTTCCTATTGCCGACACGTTGAAGCTGCTAGAAGAGCACTTCCCAACAGGGGTTACGAATCTATTTAGACACGTTCTCAGCACCACGTACTTTCAGTTCGGGAGTGAATACTATGAACAGGTTGATGGTGTGGCAATGGGTTCACCTCTCTCCCCGGCCATCGCCAATTTTTATATGGAATACTTCGAAGAAGAAGCCCTAAAATTTGCCGAACTGAAACCGAGTTCCTTTTTTAGGTACGTGGATGATACCTTTGTCATTTGGCCTCGCGGCACCGAAGCATTACAAAACTTCCTACGACACTTAAATGGCAGACATCCCAACATACGATTCACCATGGAAGTTTAAAATGATGGGAAACTCCCATTTCTAGATGTTTTAATTAGGAAAAAACCGGACGGTACTCTTGGGCACAGTGTATACAAAAAGCCCACACATACGGATCTGTACCTTAACGCATACAGTTTCCACCATCTTGCACAGAAGTCCACTGTCATCTCTACACTGATGCATAGGGCCCGTACGATCTCAGACCCAGAGAGTTTGCCGGATGAAATTGAACATCTGAAGAGTTGTCTGCGTGCAACCGGCAGATTGGATACGCCCTTAGGAAGGATAGGTCTACTAAGGCCAAAGAAAAAGACTCTAACGAAATAACAGCGTACCTTCCTTTCTCTGGGCAGGCCTCAGGGCAGATTAGTAGACTCCTAAGGAAACATAACATCAAAACGGTCTTTCGTCCACAGACAAAGGTTAGAAACATGTTACGCCCGGTTAAAGATCAAA